>CABFVZ010000832.1:66207-148060 GCA_902151445.1 Timema monikensis
AATATCTCTTACATTCACTCATCCAGGTCATCTTTTAACACCGCTGATATCACTTCAATATCTCTTACATTCACTCATCCAGGTCATCTTTTAACACCGCTGATATCACTTCAATATCTCTTACATTCACTATGCTACTCAAACAACCTTTGATTGACAGGTACCTAGGTCTGTTTGTAGTCCACGATCATTGCGCCGGGAAATTACATTCCTACTCACCTTGAGCCAATTTTGAGTAAACGTAGTTCTTCCTCCTAAAAGTCGACACTCTCGTGTATTCGCAATGGTGTTCATCCAAATAGAGCTAAGACTATCACGTCCGACCCGCTTCGGTGGCCGCATGGTCCAACGCGCTACTCTCGCAGTAGACTAGACTGCCGATGTCGGAGAGATCGCGGTTCGAATCTCAGTCGGGGGGCTTTTCCAAAGTAGTTTTCCACTCTACCTCCTCGCAAATGTGAGTACACTTCTAATAATAACCTTCCTAATCCATAGAAACCACCAGCGTAATTGGTACATGAGCGTATAACCCGAACGGGTAGTAAGACGCGGTGCTAGCAATAATNACTAAATTATGTCGATGATTTACAATGGGTTTAACTTTTTAATGTTAAATTATCTTTGCGTATTAAATTACACCTGTTGGTGGAAAATGTAACTAATGAACCAAATTGGTTATCTAAACAATTTTCCCTAACGTTGATCAATGACAATATAAAACAAGACAAGACTTTTATACTGTTGAGATTTGTTTCCTCGTCTTTGGGAAAATCTACCCCTTCACTTGTCGGCTGGTCTTGTCTGATAGTCACAAGAAACCATTTCTGAAGGGGAAAACCTCTCCGGGATGCGAACTCCGTCCTCCCCTCCGCGTATAGTGATTTGGGTGTGTGTCTTCGTGTAGTATTCAGAAAAACTTACACGTTAAATAATGTCGGGGGTGCACACTAACACACATGGTTTCCAAATGAGTCGCTGGACAGTGACAGGTGACTGACACAGAGACACGTTGAAACATCACTGCCCCCATGTTTCAACCCGTTTCGGGGGAAATACGCCACTGCGCAGGCGCAAAGTCATATTGTGACGACGCTATTCCCCTTCAATTGTTGAGCTTAGGTGATCATTCGTGCTTTACTTTCCGAGTTTTCTCGAGAGAGTTTAGAACATTTGTCAGGAAACTTGTTCACTTATTATACGTACTTTTGTTGAACCCAGTACCTCCTAATTGGTGATTCCTTCTTCTGAACCAACTAATTCCAGGAGATTATCATGACACTCCGCCATCTTAGAACAAGTACATTTTGTTCCTTTGTTTTGGTTTGATCATCTTCCGAAACGTTTCGTGGCGTCCATTGTGCCTAAAGAACACGTTTGACAATGAACACACTATCCTCTAACTTCATGGGGCGGTGCAAGTCTGTTGCCCTATAACATCATCTTATAAATTATTTATTGAGTAATCTAGGTACAGAGACAAGTAGTTAGTTTGACCCTCCACCTGGACACATCGAGCCTTACAGCTCCCCGATATGAGTATATAAGGTGAGGCCACTTTGCACCATGTCCCAGAATGCCTGCTGATTGTTGACGTGTCACACAAACTCCACCTTGGTGGAAAGGACAGGCAATAAACCAGTGTGCGATAAACTGGCGTTGGTCGTATATTTCCGGTGTTATCTGATAAGGCCTTGTAAGTACTGTAAGCTCGCTCCTCGTGGTTTCAGGTTCCAGCGACCCCTGGACTTGCCACTAGTGTTAGTACCTCCACAGGGACAGGCATATTGAGTTCATATTCAAAATAGGGCTAAACTTATTATTTTAGTGCATTTCACAAGTAAATTATCAAAAATCTAGCTGTTTTAATTGTTTTCCGATATGGGTTTTAGTAAATAAACATTTGTATTTTTGGATGAGGGAATAATCGAGTCGTCTTTCTTTGAGGTGGTGTGGCCGCTCATAAGGAATGCGGGGAACAATCCAATGGCCACGGTGATTCCGGTCCCTTGCTCATCGGGCGTAGAATGAGCACAACCGAACTTACCTGACGATGTAATATCCTGAAGAAACGAGACAGAATGGTTAGTCTTGATGACTTACAACCCTTTCCTTCAATGCACATGTGGGTACATTTAATCTCTACAACTATATACCTTCTTTGGCCTCGGACAGTTAGAGAGTAGCGATGCACTGGAAGAAATGATCAAGCCGTGACTTACAAACTCACTTGACCGTGTGTTAGAGCGCGTGAGTTGAATGAACGCTGTCACGAGCACATCCTGGGTGTATTAGGCCCTCCTCAAGAAGACTCCCAGGAAGTAACCGGAAGTGGACCTGGCTCTGTGACGTCATGATAGTTCCGCGTGGTGGGATCCTATTGTCCATTTCACTCTTACACACGTACCCGGAAGAGTCTTGAGTCGTATTTATAGTCCTACTCCCTGCTCTAGGGGATTGGTTCACCTCCTGATATAGACACATATATGGTGACACGGTAGCATCACTCAAACTACGTTGTAGGCCTTGTATTAGTTTTATCTCCCATTCCTGCCCATTTGGCTGATGTTTATCTTTAATAACCCTTGGCACGAGTTGAATTTAAAAATTATAAAATATTGAGCGAATTGTGTGTGGAAAACCTTGGAAATCCGGGAGCTTAAAGATTTAGAAAAAGCCATCAACACTGGACTAGTTATTTAATTTAGGAGATTTTGAAATTTGTGTACGGGCCGTCGAATTGTAATTTCTTGGCTCACTCAAGTGATGAAATTGGAAGCTTCCGTCATGCGCTTTTGAAAGTAAATATCAAAGCTGTTGACTGGACTCTATAACCCACGTTATACTAAAAACTTGCTGATAAAACAAAAATTAACTTTCACTTCCTCTGTAATATTATAAAGAATATACAGTCTGATTTAGATTGAAACAAGGGCCGAGGGCCTCATCCAGTAGGGGGGGGGGGGAATCCTAATCCCTTAGTTTTAGTCAAGTTATTTATTATTATTATTATTATTATTATTATTATTATTATTATTATTAGCACCGCGTCTTACTACCCGTTCGGGTTATACGCACTTACGCTAATGTGTAATGGTAGGGTGATTGTGAGATTAAATGAAGGACCTACAGCTTAACGTGGAATCCGAACCATGGTGGAGGCCTGGCATTGTCAAGTTATTTAATTGTGGATGAAACCTGTTTAGACGTGCTAAAACATGCTATCTTTTATATGTCGATATAATACAACAGATGCAAGGAATAAATTAAAGTATAAATAATTTGGAGCGTCATGGAGGCAAGTTATAACGTCGTGAACCACCAGTTGTAAACCCCTGAGCTAGTTTGAAGCCAGTGTACTGCTATCGTCAACACGTTCATGAAACCTCATGCAAACGATAAAAACCATCCGATAAAGCTGAACAGTTTCACTTAATATGCTCCTCAATGTTATGCGGTTTATACGTTCGCTGCGCGCTAACCTACTTTGAAGATTTATGAAGCTCGTAAGAAGATAATGGCGGACAAAGACGAGAACATGTGTCTGCAGCCGATGTACCGATACAAACTCTGCGGATAGAATTATTTGATCTTGTATCTTCCAGCTTTAACATAATTTCGCAATAATTAATCTGCATCAAGTGTTTGAAAACTTTAAATACAAAGTTCGTCAAAGTTTGTAAGGCGACAGCTTATTGTAAAGCTTAGAATTATTGCGCAATAAAATAGTGCTTCACTCTAAACTAGAGGCGAAAAGAACTCATGCGTTAAAACGTAAACATAAAAACAATCTCGAACATGTATGTTAACATGAAGCTCGTGTGGGCCTAAAGGCCGATACACACAGAATGCTAAGCTGAGCAATGGTCCCCCCCCCCCCCCCCCTCCAGAATTCAGNACCAGAACTCAGTTGTTTCTTTCTGGTCTGCTCCAGTCAAGTTTAGTTCTGATAACGTTCTCCAAAATGTCTGGTTTGAGTTCAGATAATAGCACTGAGGAAGATTCGTAAGGTTCCAGGTCTATGTGAGGGGATCTCCTGTTACTTTAACATTTTACCATACTATCTTTCTCAGTAAATAAACACTTTGATTCGAATACATGTCATATTTCTCCATCAAGGTCAAGTCACTCTCCCAATGGCAACAATTTACACGAGTCAATTTTGTAACAAATGAAATTTCATTCCCTTATACAACACCGACTACTACTACTACTACTACTACTACTACCTTGTCTGAAAAAATTGAAATTTTTTATTAAGAAAATAGTGGCAACCCTGACTAAAAGAAAACACGGGTAGTAAAAAAATAGCAAAACTGTAATATTTGTGAATTTCGGATGTTTATCTGAAAGCTTTTAGATCGTATAGATATGTGTGCAGGAGGGATTGTTGATATAACGAGGGTTCTACTCAATTGTTTGGTTTCCACACCCGGGCTATGGACCGTTTAGAACCTCCTGATCGTGCCGAGTAGTCTGTTGGGCGGTTGTTGCATTGGGATGGTGGGCTACTAGCACGAACTCTTTCTCTTGCGCGAGTGTTTGGTCAAACTTTGACAAGTTCCTCTTTCTAATATTCAATCCTCCTCTCGCTGTTCCGATCTTAAAGGTTTACTCTTTCCTCAGCCTCTTCACTATCCGCTTATATTAGTTGCGATAACTGGTAGGAGGAGCTAGCTTTCGGGGAAATTGTAACGTTCTTGAATTACGTTACCGCGATGGGCGCCTATTGAAGAATTATGACTAATACACTTTTCATTTTGACATATTTTTTTTTTATTCTGAATCAGTTAAATTAATTCGAAAATAGATCATGTCGAAATATATACGCGGGCTAGCGCGGACAGGTGTTGCTGGACGCCAAGTGAGTTCTGTCAGTATTGGACACCAACTGCCAACTGCCTTTACGTTGCACCATTCTTTGTATATATTCCTTGGTCATGGAAGCTTCGAGAAGGTTTAGTTTAGAAAAACAAAATACAAGACAAAAACATCTCGGTCTTACTGGGAGGTTCTAGAGCCGGAAAATGACTCAAGTTACATTTTAAAATCTCTCTTCGAACCTTCGAGAAGAGGAAGTTATTATTTGAAATATATATATTGTCAAACTGACTTGGCTGGTGTCACGTGCGTGACGTCACTGATCAGTGGCTTTTGCCTTCTTAGAAGAAGAAGTGCTTTAAGCGCCATTTAATATACTACATAAATTTAAATGAAATAAGATACGTTTATAAAATTAGGACGATATTATTGTCAATGCTTTCACATACTTTTTAGGGGCAAATCAATTACATTACAATATGTACCCACATTTGCGTGCAGGGCGATTGCGTGGAAAACATTTGGAATTAAACCCCCTCAGTACATCCGGCCGATATTCGAAACTTGACTTCCCTTCCTGGTCTGCGTCAAACCAGACTGTTTCTATAGTCTCGTGTGTCGGCGGGCGTGTTTCTATAGACGCACTTTTTTCACTTAGTCTAGTTTGACAGAACTGTTATCTGTTCTCTGTTGAGAACAGTTCTAAATAATTCAGCTCACTGAACTGAACAGAACAGTCAGTTATCTACGAGCTCAATAGTTGAGTTGTTAACGAACCACATACCTCCACTTGACACGTGTTCTGCGTCAACTCTGCTCCGATTGGCTCACGTGGCATCATCCTTGGCCCTCCTAGTAACTTATCGTCAACACAGGTCTACGAGATAAGGATTAGAGGGTGAAAGTGTTCAACTGTGAAGGTCAAACTATTTCGGGATGACATCCAAAGAGATAGTGGAGGAAGCAAACCATATAATACTCGTGTTAAAAACATTAATCGCGGCGTGCAATTTCTATAAAACGAACTCTTGTGCATGAATTGTCCCACCGTGTCGACCTTCCCCCACCTTTGGCCAGTACTTCCTCCAAATATACACACATTGATGCACTTTCTCCGATATCATTGTATTTCTTTGTTTTGCTCCAATTTGGAAATATAGTCGGTTCTCCTTAAGAAGAGCCTTGTCGGAAAACTAGCATTGCGCTCAATGTTTTATTTAAACTATAGGCCTTTTATTGGTAGATTATTATATTTGATATTACGGTTAGAGCCACACCTAAATATAATATTCTTTAAATTGAAAAATGACACCTGGACACGGGAATTGAACCCGGGACCTAAGGCTTAGTACGCTGATGCTATTAACGTAACAAATAGCTAATAGCTAATAGCTTGGCTGTTTGCTCCATGACAGGTACACTCGTACTATTAGCAGCATCGTCATCTCAATTAGTCCTCATATGTAGCTGATGTCCATCACAGACTCTGCCTTAAAACATGAGTGATGAATGACCCTGGGCACGGGACGATTCCTGGATAGCTCAGTGGTTAGAGCATCGGCGTACTAAACCTAAGGTCCCGGGTTCAATGCCCGTGTCCAGGTGTCATTTTTCAAAGTAAATAATACTTAGATTTATTTAAATCGGTATTTATACTGTAATATCTATCAAAAGGAAGTCGCAGATCACTCCACTTGGCGTATGGGCATATAAGTCAAACAACTAAGAATACTATGTATGTATGTATGTATGAATACACATGGGAAATATTGTAGATTTAACCAAAATAAAAAGCAGACGTGTGGCTCGCAGGCATCCCTGTCTCGGCGTCTTCCTCATCCTGATAGTCCTTGTCAATTTATCTCCAGAAAGTTAACGGAATGAATGGTTGTATCGATGAAGAGAGCGATAGACATCCCTCTTGATCGTCTTGGGATTCTTGGAATCGCTGTAAGTGACGTGGATTCGAACGTGGGACTACATTAGACGGCATGTACCACCCTTGTCAACGTAAGCGATCAATCTTAAAACAACGTCATTAAGGGTACCGCCCACTTGGAAGAGTCGAACTCAATGCTCTGCGCTGAAGGCTAGATCTAGGATTCTCGTATCTTAGGTACCTTAAATTCATAATTGAGGCATTTTGCGTGAATAATTGTTGAAAATGTGCTTATTTAACCCTTACACTACCCGCTTCGGTGGTCGCATGGTCTAAGGCGTCACTCTCGCAAACCAATGGTGGGGAGATCGGGGTTTGAATTCTGGTCGGGTGTACTGAATGTTTTTTTTTCCTAATTGATTTTACACTCCGTACACTGCACGCAAAAGCGGTTACACTTCCTCTAAATTCAACCTTCCTCATGGGTGACCTGGCGGTCTAGGGGTAAGGTGTCAGACTTCTGTGCTGGCGGCCGGGGTTCGATCCTCGGTCCCGGCACAGATTTATCTGATTACCAAACCCTTCCTTCACCTCTGTCAAGACGTCTTGTGAATGTGGGGAATGCCAGGCCTCCACCGTGGTTCGGATTCCACGTTAAACTGTAGGTCCTTCATTTCATATCACAATCACCCTACCATTACATATTAGCGTAAGTGCGTATAACCCGAATGGGTAGTAAGACGCGGTAATAATAATAATAATAATAACCTTCCTCATCACTGACTCACTCTCGTAATTTGTACACATACGTATCGCGTGAACGGGTAGTAAGACGCGACGCTAAACCCTAGAATGCATGTTTATACCTCTCGCTCCCATACTTGCTTGAAGCATATCGTACTCTCCATTAATTCTAAATGTTAACCTTCTCATCCCTGATCCTGTAGTGTAAATATGTGAAGATGTCTGTATACTAATCCAGGGAGTATTTACTGTCGGACAAGAGGGACACTGGAGAGCTTTTCCGTGAATGTGCTATTGAGGGATTGGTGGATTGGGCGCTTTATATGGGAGGGATTGGTGGATTGGGCACTTCATAGGAATATACAATAAATCGCCAGTAGGCTTGTACTGAAGTTAGTACAGCTCAGTACAAGCCATCACGTTATTACAGTATGTCAGAGGTAACATTACCTATTAGTGGGAGGGAGCAGGGATAGGCTAGCAGTGCCCAGTACTCCGGCGGCCGCTATTGAAAGCTGACGGAACGCAGAACTATTTTCTCACGTGTGCTGGACTATATGCTGTCTAGTTGGGGGTTCATTTAGCACACTTAGACTGAATGTGTGAGCAAGCCCCCAGAAGCTAACTTGCTGCTATTGGTTGGTGAGCTTGACAAAGGATCGGAATGTGTCTTTATTCTCTCTTTGTGTTCCTAATAAGGTCGATTGCACGTGCTCTGCTACCACATTTGTAGGTGAGGATATATCCAACGATAACTTGGCTTACCCGGGCGTCAAACTGTTACTTTTGATAGTAATAACAAATGAACAACGCCGGCCGCAGCAAAATGTTCGTCTAGCTTTCTTGAGTCTGCTGCTAATATCGTAAACACGTGATCGCTGCACATAATGTCGCCATATTGTTTGTTTTCGACCCAAGGACGGGTGCTATGAGAAGGGAGGGCACCTTGTTCCTTGTTTGTCTCCCAGGCTGGAGGCTGTGTAGCACTAAGTGAATTGAGTGAGGACATCCCGTTTAGTGGCGGGTTCACACTATACACCGTGTTACGGCGGGTTCACACTATACACCGTGTTACGGCGGGTTCACGCTATACACCGTGTTACGGCGGGCCCAGTCAGCACTGTCCTGGATACATCAGCGGCACCAATGATGAAATCGGGGCTGAGACCGTTGTTTTTCCGGTTAGACTTGAGCGCAGTGCTACCAACTGGATGAGTGGGACACTAGGATCCTCAGTAAGGAGAATAAGTTTGAAACATACCAAGGAAGAACAAATATCTGACGTAGATCTGTTGGAGTCAAACCCCGCCCTCGTTCATTGT
Source organism: Timema monikensis (assembly GCA_902151445.1). Lineage (NCBI taxonomy): Eukaryota > Metazoa > Arthropoda > Insecta > Phasmatodea > Timematidae > Timema > Timema monikensis. The sequence continues at coordinate 74,971 of CABFVZ010000832.1, forward strand.
CGCGAGGTGTGTGCAGTAGTCAAACCCCGCCCTCGTTCATTGTCGCGAGATGTGTGCAGTAGTCAAACCCCGCCCTCGTTCATTGTCGCGAGATGTGTGCAGTAGAACGTTCCTTCTCCAAGTGTATGAAGGCGAGATGTTTCCGATGGCCAATAGGCCACTGTATCCTGTACTTGTGACGTCGCTGGCAGGATGTAATGACTGTCAACACCTAGCACTGCACTGACTGTTAATAGTGTGTATTGTTTGCTCGTCACAGGATGGCAACACATTCCCTCCCTCCTTACAAGGACAACTCCGCTCGCTCGCCCATTTAGGGAATTTCGCGTTCATATTACCAGAGAAATGAACAGTCCAAGACTCGACATCTCTCCCTCCGGCACATGTTTGGGCGTGTGTTAAACTACCCGTAATTTGGCTTCAATTGCATTGTCGGGAATATCCGGGTTGAGCGTACTGAGGGAATTAAAAAAAAACTTTTTTCACTCTCCCTCCTGGCGGGTACACTTCCTCTAAATTCCCCTCCCTCGTCGTTGAAACCATAGTGTATTTACTGAGGCAGGTGCGTTACTGACGGTTGATCTTGTCTTGTTCCAGAGAGGAAGTTGTTCATCGGGATGTTGTCAAAGAAGTGCACGGAGAACGATGTCCGCTCCATGTTCAGCCCGTACGGCACCATTGAGGAGTGCACGGTGTTGAGAGACACCAGTGGCCAGAGCAAAGGTAAGGAACACCTCTTGTCGAGGAGTGCACGGTGTTGAGACACTAGTGGCCAGAGCAAAGGTAAGGAACACCTCTCGTCGAGGAGTGCACGGTGCCGAGAGACACCAGTGGCCAGAGCAAAGGTAAGGAACACCTCTTGTCGAGGAGTGCACGGTGTTGAAAGACATTAGTGGCCTGAGCAAAGGTAAGGAACACCTCTTGTCGAGGAGTGCACGGTGCTGAGAGACACCAGTGGCCAGAGCAAAGGTAAGGAGCACCTCTTGTTGAGGAGTGCACGGTGCTGAGAGACACTAGTGGCCAGAGCAAAGGTAAGGAACACCTCTTGTTGAGGAGTGCACGGTGCTGAGAGACACTAGTGGCCAGAGCAAAGGTAAGGAACACCTCTTGATGAGGAGTGCACGGTGCTGAGAGACACCAGTGGCCAGAGCAAAGGTAAGGAACACCTCCTGTTGAGGAGTGCACGGTGCTGAGAGACACCAGTGGCCAGAGCAAAGGTAAGGAACACCTTTCGTCGAGGAGTGCACGGTGCTGAGAGACACCAGTGGTCAGACGGAGCCAGCTGAAAGGTGTAGTTTGTATAATATTTGTTTTTGTAGCGAGGTTAATTCCATTCCACGGAACAGAATCGTTCCTAGCGTTTGTTTGTGATGTTGTCTGTGTATACATAATGTAGCAAGTGTGAGATTAATTCCTGGACATGTTTCTGAATTGATTGACTTTGGGAGGATATTCTTGTATCGGAACATCAGAGGTCACATAGGGGTCACTTCCTTCCTGGCTCATGAATATCACACGAGAGACACAAGGGTGAAGGTGGGGGTGGGGGTCTAATATGCTAACAATTTCCACGGATTCCCTCCCCAGGAAAAATTACCTTTTTACGTCCTTGTTTGCTAGCTAATGTATCTTTTATTTGTTTAGCACCGTGTCTTACTACCCGTTTGGGTTATACGTTTAAGTACTAACTGCGCTAATTGGTTTGGAAACGGGAAGGTTGATTTAAGAGAAAATAAACCCGCATTTGCGTGAAGGAAGAGTGGAAAACCATTTAGGGAAAACCACTTAAATTCACCCGACCAAGATTCGAACTTCGATCTCCCGTCCTCTGTAGTCGAGCTCAACACGAAACTAGCGCTCTAGCTAGTGTAAGATATATTAGGCATAAAAATAGCTTCATAGCCTGAATGCTAGAATTAAAATGATATCCCCTTCTTTCCCCCTTACCTTATATTATTCCACTATGGTGCAGCTTATAAGATAGGAGCATGTTGTAATCATTCAAGGTAGGACTAATACCTCTCAGGGTAAACGGGGTGTACATTAATAGTAATCACAGCTGCCTACTGCCCTTCCGGGCTCGAGTGTGGTAAGGATGGGAGAGGTTAGAATTTAGAGCAAACTTATCCACATTTGCGGGGAGGGAGGGCGGGAAACCATTTTAATAAAACATACCTTGAGTGTTTCAACTTGTTTCGTCCGGTTCACCAGGAGGTCCGAGATGTCTGCCTTTGGTGCTCTATCTATTAGGTCCCTCCACCCCTAAAACAACATTTCCAAATGAGGGGTGTGTTTTGGTAAGAGGACTTACGACTTGTTTGCTAAGTTTCTTTCAACGACAAACTTAATTGGATCAAATACTAGAGTGAGATGGCCCTCTGCTGTCTAATGTCCCACTTCACACTTGTTATCCACTCCATTTGGATCAAATACTAGAGTGAGACGGCCCTCTTCTGTCTAATGTCCCACTTCACACTTGTTAGTTATCCACTCCATTTGGATCTAGGCTAGTCGTTTTCTATTTTGAAACAAAGTTTCAAAAACAACTCATTAGCATTCAAAAGTAGTCTCTCCTTCGTATTTTGACCATCCACTTCAGTTATTGAATTATTCATGTTTTAACGAAATCTTTCATTTGTGTTTGAAAGGAGGTTTTTTTTAAAGTAGAAGAAGAAAAGTGTTGTTCTTTATTTTACAGGATGTGCCTTTGTGACCTACACCTCTAAACAGTGTGCCATAAGTGCTATCAAGAACATGCATCACTCGCAGACAATGGAGGTAAATAAATGGTTTCATACGTTAATATTACTCTCAAGGTCAACATATCCTCAGTCCTTAAGCTGGGCGACCTTTACCCTTCCCTAGCAGGCTTGTCTGGTTTTGACAATCTATAACCTCCCCTTGACAGACCTGTCTAGTTTGGACAGTATCTAACCTTCCCCCGACAGTCCTGTCCAGTACTAACATAACAGACTAAGGAAGTTTATCAATTCACTCTTTTCAATAACACATTATATTTACGTAACTAGCCGTGAGGACCTCATCTACCTTAAAAACCTCTTGTTCTACTAACCGACAATCATTCACACGCTTATTATAATTTATTTTAATATTTTGTCATTCCCTTTCTAGTTTGGTTAGTATTTTATAACCATCGGTTATGCTGTAAACCATCTTTAAGGGGGACGTCTCGGTGGCCGCATGGTCTAGTGCGTTACTCTAACAAATACAGTAAGTTTTTTACAGGCTAACAATAAAAAAATTAAGATATTTGAGAACTATCAGCGAGCTTTCTTCTTTACCTTGAAATAGGAAGTTTCGTAGTTTTTTCACCCTTTTATTGACATGACAAGGTGAGTGTAGGTGAAATGCAAAAGGGAGTATAAGCTTAGACAGTCTAAAGTGGTAGTTCCATTATGGCCTGAGCGTGTACACACTGTTCAACCTGAAAGGTAGCAGTTTTACCGTATTTGTTACACTATGGCTCTATAATGTAACCATTCAGATGAAACAGTGTGTACAAACGCAAGAACTAAAATGGGCACTAACCATCTTGTGGTTTTTGTCAGTTGACATGTTCTCTCTTGTTGTAATGGCAGCCATGTTGAAGTCACTTCGTACTACCCCGAGTCTTTCTCCTGTTTATCTGTTTTAACTTTGTCTCCCTCTGGAGATTGTTCGTTCCTTGAACACCACGTTCTATCTCGCTCCTGACATATTTCTACAAACCTTGCTTCTCCCTGTCACACCTGTGTACCCCTGTTATTGTGGCTGTTAATGGATCTCTGTTAAGACGGTTACTCCCCAGGGTTGCTCGTCGCCGCTGGTGGTGAAGTTCGCCGACACGCAGAAAGAGAAGGACCAGAAGAGACTGCAGCAGATGCAGGCGAACCTATGGAACCTGGCCGGAGTCAACATGAACCCCCAGTACCTCACGGTGTGTACACCCTTGTCCCCTCATTGGGTGGGGGAGCTAACAAAACTAATCGGAGGTCTTGGGGGAACTGCTCCAGCTAATGCCCTCCCACAGAACTATTTTGATAAATTTATTCTTATAAAAGCTATTTGAATTGTCACCGCTAGCACATTTTTGAAATTTTATTGTCTCCAACTGTTATCTGGAGAGGTCTTCGCCAAGAGTGTTAATTTTTTAATTTGGGTGCCCCTAAAGGATAATTAGAGTAGAATTTTTTTTTTTAACTAGATGCCTATCATGGAGGCTATTTGTAGATTAATACAAGGGCATCTTTCAGCTTCAAATTTGAGAATATCAAAAGGAAACATAAAGGTAAATTTATTCCCACGGGGAGCCTCTCTCACTAATCCTCACTCTGGCTACATCGCCACTGGGTGTAATCATTTTATTTCCTGTACTAACTAACTCCCTGTACGTCCAATCATTTAATTGACATCTATTTGTGTTGGTGTTGGCAGCTCCTACAGCAGATCCAGGCGTCGTCGGGGGGAACCCCTGCGACGATGAACGGCGGCCAGTCGACGCTCGGCAGCGTTCAACAGCAACTGTTGATGCAGCAGTCAGGTCAGTCTCCCATGGATCAACTGAAGACACAGTTGCTCCTGCAGAATATCAAGTCCTCGTCTCCCGCCACAGTAGGTGGGTGCGAGTCAGGGTGCATCGCTCGATTACTGAATGGTGCACGTCAGTAGCTCTCACGACGCTATAAAACTAGTTTATTATCCATATCGGTGGCATGCAGATTTAGGTGTCAGGATCGTCTTGACTGGGAGGTCGAGATTATGAATATTTGAGTATACAGGGGTTGGTTTTTCATACTCTACCACCAAACATTCCCTCTAAATTATATACTCATATTTACCCCATTAGTGTATTTTGGGTAGTAAAGGTTTGGTGCGCATAAAAAATAAAAAGCGTTTCACCAGTTAAATTAGAACACAATTTTTAATGAAGAACCTTCTGAAAAGGCCTTTTTTCCTAGAGAATCATACCGCTCAGTGGGGTTCGGGTAGGAGAAAGGGCCTCTCGGAAGATTCTTGGGCAAGAAAATAAGGCTGCATGTTCTTAAAGAATTACATTGACATGTTTAGCTCTCTTTTTAATCTAGCACAATCTGGCTTCTATTACCTTCTTGTGTGCTTTATGAACCCATGAGCAAGACTTGACTCGAGTTTGCATTATATAATTTTGTGTGTGAGTTTGTTTTTATTCTGGTTTATTAGTTTGTAGTTGATTGCTCAGCAGACTCATTTCATATACAAGTTGTAGCAAAGAGCCTATCTCCGTGATGAGTTTCATCCGTACAACTGGATACAGCTCTCACATGAACCCCTAATTTTGAAACGTCTGCACTGCAAAAACTGACGTCACATAAGCGGATTCTATTCGCCAGCCTCATACCGTGCGAGACAGGGCTTGTCTGTCGAGTAGAGCATAATATAACAAATTGGATGCCATCCCCCTGTTTATTGCAACTTTCCGCGAGTGATTTTGCTGAAATAAACATACTATTATACAAAATAGGTTTACAGAAGAAAAAAATGATTCCTTGAATAAAAATATTTGTTTGGGTGAAAATATAATTATATATTTTAATTTTTTTCAAATTTATTTAACCATCAATTAGGCTGAGTTGGTAGATTGACGTTCTGATAATCTAGAGGTCGCGTGTTCATATTCTGTCATCTCCAACTTTTTTCTTTTAATCTATCAGACATTAAACTTTAATCTTAAATGACTGTATTAGTAGCATATAATTTGTTCTAAATATTTTTTATAGAAGTATAAAAGGTATTTGAGCCTACATAGGCTACCATAATATTCTTTAAAAGTAATTTAACAAGGTAGTGAATTAAAGACGGTACATTCATTTTGAAATTTTTTATGTAGGTGATTATTTAAAAATTAAATTAATTGGTTTTATGAAATAAAAATATACACATTTAAAAATAAGGCTTAAGCAAGCTAATTATTATCCACATAGTAAAAACTTTTAGGACATATTTATGTTTTAAAAATAGTTGCGAAAATAAAATAATATTTTACTGAACTATAATAATTACTAACAAGTGATTTAGATGAGCACGTTAGCGAGTGAGCTAAAGAACATGTTTTAACTCATACACTCATATAACCAGATATATTTATGAGACAACAAACTACATGATGTACTCAATACAATAATAGTGTTTACTTTGTTCCGTATCTTGTACACTGGCGGGTTGTGGTATTCCATCGGCTCAATCCTTTGACACGTCACGGTTTACAGTGTTGTCAGATTGAAAACAACGCCCCACCGACTCGCATGACAGTAGAAATCTTTCGAAGTTATCTCTGTTTTGGTACAGCCGGCTAGTTGCGAGTTTCAAAATTAGGGATCCTCTAGTCTAGTGGTCAGATTTCCTTATTACAGATCTGGAGGTCCCTGGCTCGATTCCCAGCGTTTCCAAATTTCTCGGTGAGGCGATGGGTCTGGAACGGGATCAACTCAACCTCGTGAGGACAAATAAGGAGCTAGTAGTGGGTATGGGCGAGAAAACTGAGAGTAACAGCTGAAGGTTTTGTTGTGCTGACCGCATGACACCCTCTATCCGCCATGGAGTGTTTTTTCACGTCACGTTAGCTACCTGTACCGCTGAGCACGCAGATACACGCGTGGGTCTCATCTTGTCTGGTTTTCCGGGGACGGGGAGGTTGGGGTTAAAAGCTCGGTCCAGTATAATGACCTTGCCTCCACGCAGATGTAGGTACACTTATCTCAATTGTACCTTCTTCATTCCTAGCCCATTAATACGCATGCGCAGCCGGTGAAGAAAGCGCGAAACTAAATATTTTCTTTGTATTCCATTGTCCCTCCCTCTCAGAGACGAGACATTCTTTCTTACCCTTTGCTGTTGTTTCTGGTCTTCTATCCTCCTCTCCTCTCCTCTCTACCTCTCTTCCCATTCTTTCAAACCTCGGCCATTGTCTTTTTAATTATAATCTACTTATTTTTGAATTATTGTTTTATATTCCACCATTTTTCACGAAGGACCTTAGTAAAGCATTCTGTCCCGCGGCCATACTTCTTTTTAAAGTAAACGGTTCATTTTATAACTTTTATTATAAAGTTGTAGAAATAAAAAGATAACAACAAACTTTTTTGTCTTAGTATTTATTATTTAGAAATGTTTTGAAAGAAGATAAACGTGGGCCTGTTTGTTTTATTGTCAAGATTTTATCAAAATTGAAAACGTTAAAAGTATTAAAATTAAAAGTTGTTATTTTAATAGATAAATATGATTCATACAAATATATTAAATACCATCTCACCCAATCAAAACACCCATCCAGGTTGTACGCATTTAATTACGCTAGTAGACCAGGGATGAAGAGGTTAGAATGTATAGGAAATGTACCTAAATTAGCGTGGGGTGAGAGTGGGAAACCACTTAGAAATAAACCAGTCCAGCTGGGATTGAAACCCTGACCTCTCCATCATCTGACGCTTTCTGCACGCACAGCGATGTGGGTACATAATTACTCATTAACTCAATCAACCGTCACCTAATCACCAAAACGATTGAATAGTCTCCATATTTGTGCCCGAAATTAACTCAGTCAGTGGAAAATATTTGAAAAATTAGAATTATTTTTTCCTAAAAGGCGAGTTTTACTAAACGTGAAATTCCTCTTTTCCCTAAATCCAAATTGACACAACGTTAACATAAATGCGATCATTAATAATAATTGGAGAAAGAGAGACTTCACTCTCTCATCTGCGAAGGAAAATTAGGAAATTGTTAACATTAACTGTTGGCATTATTAATAAAAGTCTAGTAAAAATGTGTGTCCGACATCTTAGCTCAGTCGGTAGCCTGTCTCTCTACTGAGCTAAGGGTCCCAGGTTCAATTCCTGGCATGGCTGACAAAATTATCATCGGTGAAATGTGGGTTTACATTTCCACAGTGATGAATTAACAGCTGGGGACTGGATGTTGTGCCTGTCCTAGTCTTAGTTAGATTACTTATAAGGCCTAGCCAGCCGGTGGTGGGAAATATATGGCTCGAATAAAAACTGACCACAGGCTGGAAATAGTAGTGGATGTAAAATGTAAAATGTTTAATTTGTACAATTAAACAAATGTACCTAGGCCCTATTTTATGAGTAAGTATGCTTGTAAAATACTTGGCTATTTACATTTTCGATAAACAATATTACAATGGTATTTCAAGTCCAGGCCTCACTAAATAAACCTTAATTAACTATCAATTAAATATATAAATTGATCAGTACATTCATAATATAATATACTACAAATATTTCGCCAAGCTTGGTTGAGTTTGACTACCCCGCATTTAATTTTTGTTCCGGTTGAAAACTAAACACAAAAAATAGCCCGTACACAATTTAGTGAATTCCACTCCACCAAATGATATCGCTAATAACAGAGTGGCCTCACAAATGAAACCCTCACTTCAGGTTTAAAATCGCTTCATCAAGCGAATATAGATTTAAAATGTAAAGAGAAAAACTAGTTTGTGTAATTTGATTGGAAATGTAATCTACACTAAGTTTTGATGACATATTCTGTTTTATTTGCTACACCATGTAGGAATTCTAGCTCTTTCTTCCCTATATCAACATTATTGTATGGTTCATGGATGTGTGTCTTAGTTGGATCCAACCATTAAAGTTGTCGAAACTTTCTTTTGTGTGATCGACTGGCTCGAGTCTCCTCATCTCTGCATGTTGGTTGCGTTGTTTCCTGGAGCAGCTCGGCTGAGTTGTATTCTCTCTAGAAGTGGACTGAAGAGATGCCTTCACAGGTGTTTGTGTACACCCCTGGAAACAAACAAACAAACGACTGGGATATTTGGGAATTTTTAAACTTCTGGAATTATTTTGATAGTTGCTTATGAAAGAACTGGAAGGTCAAGCTTCGTACAATCTTAAATAAAAGCACATTATATGCAAGATCTTCCACAAGTCTGTGGTTCGATTCCAAACTGACTCTTGTGACAAAACAGAAAGGTTAGCCTGTGGGGGAGGGATGGAAAGTAATTAGATCACAAGGAATGTGGCTGTGCCTTGTTTGGTCCTGTGCTGTAATTTGGCACCAGATATCAGTAACTTGCTCCCGAGTGCCAAACAAAATGTCTTGTGTTGTTTGTGATACAATCTTTAGGCTACTAATGAAGTGTTGATGGACTTTACAAACACTAACACAAATCTTGGCTAAATCTGTGTCACAAGGTTTCTGTAACATATCTACAAGTTCATCTAGTTGAGGGTCGCACCAAGCCGAGCGTCGTCGGTTGCTGATTTTCACAAACTATGATTTACTTAATATATTTTACCTCTAGTTCTTTTTCAAAGCGGTGGTACAGTCACATTATCACACACACACACAGATATGAAAGTTACTAGATGTACTTTTGTAACATGTTGTATGGATGCGAACTCAACCCGGGAGTTGAGCAACTCTTCCTTGTGGTGTCATTAGAGACGTGTGTCTATATTCCGAGCTGTTGTATGACTCGGTGGGGCTGTTTCTGGCAAGACACCTCCTTCATATATACCTCACCTCACCTCACCTCGAGAGCTCCTCCTTGTCAACAGGACATCTCGTAAATAACTGTCACACTTTTTATTGTGATGGTGTGAGGTTGGTGCTCCTCTTACGACATCTTCGTCACCTCGTTCTGTTTCACTCACTTTTATATCATCATAACTTAATTTGGGAAAATATTCAACGCGAGTGAAGTTAATAACAAACAATGTTTTGGACGTCACAATTATCCGGCCTAAAGTGGCTTGCATTCCGACACGGATAGTACCAAATCAGAGTGTAAATAACTTTCATTTTTTGGTTGGTCTACTTTTTTCAATTCTCACAGATTATTTAACTTTGTTTTAATAGAATCTGTCCACTTTTTGATTGGGGTGTAAAATAGGAACACATTAATATTGTATGAGGAAAGTAAACATTCAACTTGAAAGAAATTTCAAAAATCTTAATCAGACAATACTTTATTTTTTAAAGTGAAACATCAGCTACAAGACAAGAACAAGTGAAAATAGAGCGTCAAATGGAGTACATTATAGAATCAGTAAATGTTTTACAGTGGACATGTGTGCCGGTGTGTTTATTTTAAAATGCACTTAATACTACACAGGGCCAGAATGTCGCCATTCAAGTGTGTATCAAATATTGATCCTGTAAATATGTTCAATTTGATCTTCTACTCGTGGTAATTATGTCATGAGCATAGCAGTATTTGATAACCCATTTAAAAGGAGAGAAAAAGGTATGTTAAAAATGCATGAACTGTTGGTATCACCATGTGTGTATATTTACCAGAGTAACATCTTATTTTATTAAAAACTCTTTTGGTTGTAAAAACAACAAATACCACCTTAACAGATGTTTCAATCCCACCTTAAACGAAACAATTTTACCGATATTTTGACTTGTCTCCTGGGCTCTTGTGACTCTGTTTAAGTTTGGAACAATCGTTTACACTTTACACTATATCAGTTATTTGCTGGGAGGACTGGATGTGCCATGGCCTTGACTGATTACACTTTGGAAGCCACTGCTCTGATAGATAATCATTACTCTATTAACACTGATTAGCCGCAAGACGAGGTGAATTACTCGATAAACTCACCTTTCATTAACTGTATAGTATCTCACAGTTCTTGTTGTCCATGTTTTGATACTTGATCAGCAATTTGTTTTTGTTATAAATGATTGGACTGTTCACATCTTGTTTAATTTGCTGTTTGATATTTTACTCTTATAATTTTTCATATTTTGCTTTTTTATAATTATGTGCTAGCATGATTGTACAATATTGTGAGTGTCTAGTTAGATAATATGCACAAACATACAATATGATATGATTAGTGCGCACTGTCTGTTAGAATACTAAGATTTGTGGTACTGTTTTATCATCTCGTTAGGTTTCAGGTGATAGTAAATTTGATGTGTTGAGTTCCAGCTAAACATCTTGACAGTATTTTAGTAACTTAATATAGTTTTATATTTTTGTGGGGTTGGTATAATGTTGTTGAGTGTGTACAGGATTGCAGAACCTGGCACAACTGCAAGGTTCAGGACTTGGTAATACAGGCCCAGACATCAGTCCCGCCAACCTGCAAGGATTGGCCACTCTCGCCAACCTCTCTGCCGCCAACCATCGTGAGTCTCACACTCGCTACTTAGCGCCTCCGCTTTAGTTCTATTTAGTTTCGATACAGACAGGTAACTCGGCCGGGTCGCTCGTATTTGGGACTTCCTGGCCATTGTCTGGTAACTTGCAAGATTCGAGCCTGGTATTAGGCCTGCACTGTGAAGTCTTAGTGCCTCTTGGCACTATCACTATATTTGGCTACATTGCTATCTTGGACTGAGTAGATTAAGGTTTGATTTGTATGTACAAGTTACTCTGGCCAGACTGGGCAGTAAATGTCGCTAGATAGGGGCTGATTTTATCAGCACATGCCTTATAAACAAACTTCTAGAACAGACATTTCCCCTCGCTATCAATTCATAAACATGGAAGGGATACTTTTTATTTTGTCTAACTGAAAACTGGGCCCTGGACACTTGAAAGTTTGCGGTACACTCCACTCGGTACACTCCACTCGTACAAATAGTCGTTCCATAGCAGAGTGGTTTCCTGTTTTTATCAACTGTACGTAAACTTACGCCCATTTGGTCTGCTAACAGCAACCTGGGGTGTTCACTTGTGTTTGGAACATTAAGAGAACCTAATATTATACTTTCAGGTTGGTTTGTTTTTATCTTTCTGTCCCGCCGCCAGTTTTGAGTTGTTGGCGATTAAACTAATTATGATAATGATGGATGTTGAATTGAGAGTAAATCTACCTGCATTTGCACGGAGGGAGAGTGGAAAACCATTTAGGTAATAAACCTAACTGCACCCAACCAGGATTCGAACCCCCGATTTCCCAGTCATCAGTCCAGTAAATTGTGAGAATGATGCCTTAAAACATTTGAACATTTGACCAAAGTTAAAATGAATTAAACCTGCAGCACAGCTATAAAAGCTACCTTTTAAAAATGTTACATTAGTCTTCACTCTTCACAGCGTGTTTTTAGAGAAGTTACGGCAGCAGGGCACTTGACGAGTTGACGGGTCACGCGGTGCACTTAGTACACGTGTTGCCTCCTGAGATGCTCTTTAGGGGCTGGTCGTCAGTTGTCGAAACTAGAGCCATACCGTTGGCACGCTGTCAAGTATTGTGTGGCTGCCAACTTGTTCGCACCGGCCCATGCTTGTTGACGAGATGAGTTAGTTGAGTTATTGACGCAGTGCCAGCGGTACGGTCATTATGTTAATGTGGTTTGGACAAATCATTACCGGGCTGAAGAGAGCCGGGATATTGTTTCACGCACAGGGCGGATTGTCCAACATGGCGCTAGCGCTAAATGTATTAAACGTTAAGTGCCATGTTCCATTTCTCCCCCTCTAAATCTTTCTCCCTGCCGCTGCCGTGGAATAGAGCCAATATTTTAATTTTAATCTTATCTTTGAATTAAAACACCTGCCCCGCTACTTAGTAATATTTATTTTAACATTTTGCCACAGACACAATTATGTCCGCATTTTCCTGGCGTTGTATATTTGAACTAATTATAAATACGGACACACAGTGTGCGTTGCTCTCAAGATAGATTAGACTAGACTGGTGATGGGGAGATTGGGGTTCGGTCCCTGTCACCTGTACTCGGGGTGGTTTTTCCTATAAAAATAGAAACCATTGGGCAAACGGTCACCTGCTGTTTTTTGGTTTGTCCGCAGCTGTGAATCCTATGAGTATACAGAACTTGGTGACATTGGCAGCCATGACGGGAGGCAATGGTGCCAACCTTCAAGTTTCCCCCAACGGTGAGTTCCCCAGCACTGTGTTGGCTACAAATAGTTTCTCACCTTAGCCTAATATATCACAATTGTTAAATCATAATGCACCATTTTAGGGGTTTGGAGTCAAATTGAACAATGAAATATTCTCGAAGTCAAATGGAAGCGGCTGGAGTACTTTCTATTTACCTTGTGAAGTAGCAGCTTACCTTTATCGGTTCCACTATGGCATAGTCTATAAGATAGGGCCATAGTGTAACCAGTCAAGGTAAGACTGCCAACTTTCAGAATGAACTCGGTATACATATCAGAGTTGAGCATATTATGTGCATTTCGGCCTTAAATATTTTCAGGGCAAAGCTTTGTAACTTTTTGTGAAGTTAAAATTGACTAATATTGGGGCACTAAATGATACCACCTGATCAAAATTGAAAATATCGATTAAAGGGAAATAAAATTAATAAATAGTTGAGCTGAAGATAAACAAGACGACATTTGTTACTGCGCTGTGCCCACTATATTTTATAATAGGAAGGGGAAAATAAAGATCACTTGTGTAAGGAACAATATACAACTTTTATTGAGCCAAAACAATATTTCAGCCATATTGTTCTTCGCTGGTCAAATGGTCTAAGGTGTCACTGTCGCAATAAACTGAACTATCAGTGACTGGGGTTCGAATCTCTTTCAGGTGTACTAAGAGTGGTTTTTCATGCTTTCTTCACACAAATGCAGGTGCACTTTCTCAAAATTCAACCATTTTCGCCTCAAACACAGCATAATTAGCACAAGTGCGTACAACCCGAAGGGGTAGTAAGATGTGCTCCTACTTTAGGTTTGAGTTTAACGTTAATATTGTGTTCTGTGCCTTCTAAAGCTTACAATTCTAGTTTACACAATAAATACGGTTCCACGCTATTTTCATGGTTATATCGAACACAAAAATATTTTTATTGAAGTTTTATAGATTTGACAATAAAACGTATGACATTTTATTTATGTAACAATGCAAATACCTTGGACTGAACCTAGCAATGTTTTTGTTAGAAACCTAAAATGTTAAATTCAGAAAGCACAGTATTTTCCAAGAAGTACAAATATTAAAATTATTATTATTATCACTGTGTCTTACTACCAGTTTGGGTTTTACGCCCTTACGCTAATGTGTGATGGTAGAGTGATTGTGAGATGAAATGAAGGACCTACAGTTTAACGTGGGATCCGAACCACGGTGGCATTCCCCACATCCACAAGTTGTGATAACACACGTGTTGTAGTACAAATAGTTGCAAGACTGTATCCACAGCCTTAAGTGAATTCTGTTGATAATTGTATGTTACTAAAGCTGTGGTTGTTCTCGCTGTTCCTAGGGTCCAGTGCATCTGGATTAAGTAGTCCAGGTTGGTCAACTTTTTGACAGTTTGAAACTTGTTCTTGCACATTTCTTACCTAGATCTTTAGGCGTGTGTGTGTTTTTTATCTGTACCCGGTTTATCAGGTTGGTACCCCCCACTTTCCCCTCTTGCTGTATATTTGTAAGCCTGCTTGCGTGTGTGACAAGGGCAGAATACTAATCCCGGATTTTATATTTTAATATAGTTGTAGTTTTAATTAATGTACCAAATACATTTGAAAACCTATTTAATATTGTTTGCTTCGTTGCATTTAACTTGTTACCCTGACAAAACAGGGAGAGTCGTAATTTGTAATGTTATGTGTGTTTGGAAGAAGGTACAGGAAAGATGAATAGAAGAGATTTACACAGTTCACACTTAACACTGCTGCCACTGGACATAGAGGTAATGGCTGCCTCTCCCCTGACCTAGGTTTAATTCTATCGGAACTCTCAGGAGGAAGTCTGAAACGCGCAACGCAGCTTCCTAAAAGAAGAAATGGGAATGGACGTAGGATTTTAGGAAGTTGCGTTGCACATTTCACACTTCCTCCTGAGAGTTCCGGTAGGATGAGGGGATTGGGTGGTAACAATTGCTTCTCTGTCCAGTGGCAGCAGTGTAAAAGCCAAGTTGTGGTTGTTTCTCTTATATAAATATTTCTTGGATCTACATCCATATATAATAAAATTACCCCATAAAGCTAAAAGAGCTCTATTTTGATTTCTAAATTTTTAATTTGAGAAGCTTCATAACTGTCAATGTGTTAATCTTTTCTCTAATTGAATTGAAGTCTAATCTGATGAATATTAATATCGTAATATAGATTGTTTTTGACGACAGAGTAAGGCTCCCCCGGCAACCCCCACTGCATGCTCGGAACTAGTTGTGTTTGTTTGTGTGCACTGTCCACCCTCTTCTCAGTCCCTCTTTGTTGTATTGAACTCTCTCTCTCTCTCTCACTTTATCTGTAGCTCGTTGTGTAATCTTTACAGATTTTATACAAACTATTGTTTTTATTGAGATGATATATAAATTGGGAACAAATGTGACACTATTATTTATCTAATTTATCAATTATAATTCTAATGTTATTCTAAACCTATTTTAAAACGTGCTAGTTAAATAGTGTTATTGTTAATATTGTTTAGGTGTGTAAATGTATAAAATCACTTCCATTAGTGATTGCTGTACTTCAGATGCACTGGATTCAACACGAGTGTGCGATTGTGCTGTGTCGTCTGTGGGTGGTACCTGGGGGAACAGACGAGGGCATAGTTAGGCACTAAGACGGGGGTCTCTGCCACTTGACACAGAGGAACGCTCTTCTCTGTCCAGTGTCAAGTGGGAACAGTATTACTCCTAATTTTGAAAGCCATACTTGTTTGACTTTCTATTCGGTTCTGTTACATTTACTCTGATATATTTAAAATTTAATTCTGTTATTAAATATTTAATCTATTGATAGCAAAAAATAAGATTCATTAAAGATAAAACTTAGTTTAAAAATCTTGGTATGCGTGGATCAGTTTAATATATTTTTAATGAATTTGTAAATAGTATTATTATAAATAAGCATTGTTAAATTGTTAATGTTTATAAGGTTGGTTAGTCCCAGGGATAGAACTGGATGCATTTTACCGGGCGGGGCTAACTTCAACTGAACACTGTCTCCTGAAGATAATTTGAACGCAAGCCGTAGTTTATTTGCTGTTATCCGGCGAAAAACTAGTTTTAGAATCTGACCCAAACATCTTCTCTCAAACCTCCCATCTGTGTATAAAACTATATCTAAACTGGTTTAAGGCACAAATACAGCTTTTGCCGCAAGATTTGTGTTCTCTTTGTGTTTGCTCTGTGTTTGATTAACTCTTTTAATTATTGCAAGCTGAGCCTTTATTTAATTAGCCTAGTTGTAAGTCTAGTCAGCTAGATTATGTCTTGTTTAGTAGAGTATGAAATGTAAATATCACAATGTGTAATATACTTTAAAATACTTCTTAAATGTCTTATCACAGCATTAATGTAAATACTAGAAGTAAACGCATTCTGCATGCTAGAGAAGAGCCAGCCGTAGATGAATTGTTTGTCTGCTTTCAAATTAACTTTGTCGAGACAAGACACACTAAGTGTGAGTGGATGCTTAGTAGCGAGTTAGTGGAGTGCCAAGCACTCTAACCTTCTAGTTTATGATGGCGCAAACAAACCAGTGCCACCAGGGAGCTCCACAATCTCGTGTCTTAATAACTCATGGGGGTGACTTAACCCCTGATGGGGTTCACTCGATGTCTGCATTTCTGTGGTCACATGGAATAACCCGCTACTCTTGCGGTAGACTGGACCACCGACAATGGGGGAATCTCGGTCAGATGTACCGAGTCTTTTTTTCTTCCCAAAAGTGTTTTCCACTCTCTTTCTACACAAATGTGAGTACACTTCCTATAGATATAACCTCCCTACTCCTTAAAACAATTGCCATCATTATTATATACGCGTATAATTTGGATGGGTAGTAAAATGCGGTGCTAAAAAAAAGTCTGTACTTGAACATAAACTTTAGAAATAAAAGTAAAAATTCCTAATTACCGTTTAATGTTCCAGAATTGAAGTGTGCGGCTGAACAAGGGTCTATGTTACATTTAAACACATGTTGAGTTTTTGGTGGGAAAGAGATCTAAATAATGTCCTCTTCCCATCCATTACGGTAGTTGTATTATTTTCCATGAGATGTCAGCACGAGCCACTGTTTGTCTTGTGTTCAGTAGTCGTGTTGACGGGCTGTCATATTTTCCCAGCTCGTTTCCTTTGTACACACACAGTTTATTACTGGTGGTACTGTGTTGCTTCCATTAAAATGAAAGTGCAGAAATAATCCCTATTGGTTGCGGCCCAGTAATTAAACAAACTGTTACAGACTCTGACATTAAATATTTTGGTACACTTTATTTTAGTCTGGTGGCGAAACCAGACATCGCATTAGTGTAACATATATATTCATTTTCTGATGTTAAAATGAAACCATGGTATAGTATTGTGTTAAATAATATTTAGAATTTGAAAGGAAGGTATGACCTTGTCCTCATCCTGGCCTCAAAACTTACCACTTGTAGCATAGACCCTTATTTGGCCACAGGTTTCAATTGTTGAGGCTGCTACTAAACCTGTTCACGACAATATTCGACCATTGACAAAGAAATAAAAAAAAATTGTAACTAATACTGAAATTAAATCACATTCCTGAAACACCAACTTAATTTGATTGAATATTGGACTGGAAAGAATGTTAGCTGCCAATTGACATGTTGACGGGAGCTTATTATAATAATTTCTCATGAAAAGCAAATCTTGATATTAACATTAAGTGAAGCTTTTTTATAATACTCTATTTTTTTATCTATAAATTTTCCAAACCCCCTTCTGCATAGTCTCCTTGTCTTATTTTGTGAGAAATATTGAAAATGTCGCGTTGGCACTGATAAGTCACTTATTGAAAGGTGGATCTTAACGATGTGCCTGTCCTCTGCTCATTGGTCTGATATACAAGTCTGTGTCAATTTACTTGCCCTATGCGCTAATAGCCCCCCCCACCCGATATTTGTCCAGAGTTCTGGAGCTTGTTAATACTAGCACACCCCTCTGTATGTTTTTATTGTGTTTATATGTTGCAGCCTTGTCAGGCCTAACAAACTCCACAGCAGGTATGTGTATGTGTCATTTCATACTACTACTAATACTACTAATACTAGGATTATACACATTTTTACAATGGTTTCAATCACAACTTGGTACCCAGCTAGTTGCTCTAATAATAATTCAACCAACACGCACAACAGCCTCCCCAAACAATTTGTGTTTCCTTTGTGCTAACATTCCACCTCCATTGACTTCAGCTTATGTTCAAATAAAAGAAACAAATGAATGGGGTTCTCTAGATTTTGTCAAAATTCTTATTATTTAATGTTTCCTTCCCTAAATCTGCTTTGGCAACTGCTGATTGCCTAAAGGCAGTTGGAATATTAATGAAATCACATTAATCTAGATTAGAATGTGATTTAAGTGTGCGCATCTGAGCGGGCCCAACTCGTCTCGTATCTGCGTCTATGTGTGCACATGCGAGGTTCGGGAGTAAAACAGAGAACCTACGATATGCCAGAAATGTGTGCAGTGCGTTTGTATTCAGAGCATTCCTCTGGAAGACATAGTTTCTTGTTAGTAACTGCAGTATGTCCCTACTGTGACAGAATGTAGACTTGCCTAATGTGGGAATATTAAGCCATTCTGAAACTGTCAAATGCACGTTTTGTTTCAACAATGTTCTGTATTAGGAACGTCTATTAACTCTTCATCTCCATTAATGTTTAGTTGAAAATAATCCACGTGCAATAGTGTTGTTGTGGATTCCTCATTTCTCGCCGACTGCATCACATGTGATGCACGCTCTTAGAAAGTTGGTAACATTGTAAAAATGGTTCAGTGCTGTATTACGAAGGTTGGCTCACAACTGATAAGAGCACTTATTTTACTAATTAAAAAATTATGGATCATATTGTGGTTTCTTTTTGAAATGAAAGGGTTTGTTCTAAACTCTTAACCTGAAGCGCTCACTTACCCTGTTCTTAACCTAATAGGCGTGCTGACTGGTTCATAATGTGTATAGCAATAAAATAATAGTTTTGATTTACTTAAAGTTCTGAGCTAACCTTTATTTTAAATTACCAAAGAGTTATACTTGCTCAGTTATTTATCCAAATGTTAAATTTACTTTTTGCTAATTAATATTAAGAAAACTCATACAAAATGGTCATAACTAACTATATATTGTGTTTTTTTTACACAACACAATACAGACCTCAACAATAGTTCCTCCTCTGTCGGATGTTTCTCTAAGCCTTCAATTACACGGTACAACCCTCTTCAGTGGCCACATGGTCTAAGGCATTACTCTTGCAGTAGACCAGACTGCCGATTGTGGTTTGAAACTGTCATATGTATTGAGCGTGGTTTTTACAAAATGGTTGTCCACACAAATGTAGGTACACTTCCTCATCCCGAACTATAAATAGCATTATTAGCACATATGCTTATAATCTGCGCTAGTTTGAAAAGTCTACACACTACCTACAGACATTAAATGTGTGATTATTACATTTTGTAGTCGTAAAATGAGGTAATTAATTATATTGTTGATGTTGTGCTAGGTCAGGGAAAGTTAATCAAGTCTTGTTTTGTTTCTCTACCTTCTCCTTTCCATTCCTCCCTCGTTGCCAAACTTCAGTTCTTCTCGGGAAGACTGGCAACACAGGTGAGATAAACTTGGTTCCTGTCTCTAAGTTTGTTTTCATGTGTGGATGTGCTTTGTACTTGTGCTTTTCTTGTTGGCTCTGTAGTTTATTAACACTGTATTGGATGGGGGTCTCCAAGCAACACTGAGGACTCGTAGCTTCATATGCCTAATACTATAACTTCAGACTAGGACAGACACAACATCCAGTCCCCGGCCATTCATTTATCAATGTGAAAGGGATAACCCACAATTCTCCAATGATAAATTTTTCGGCCATGCCGGGAATCGAACACTGGACCCTAAGCTCACTAGACAGACGTACTACCAACAGAGGGGCCTCCACATATTGGCGATGTTAGTGCCAACATTTGTGATTAGAGTGTCTCGTGTGGTCAGCACAACTAACTATACAACCGTTAATCTCAGTTTTCTAGACCAGAACCACTACTTATTTATTCAAGTATCTCCTTATTTGTCCTGAGGCTGAGTTGACCCTGTCACAGACACACCACCGGGAATCAAACCCGGGACGTTTTAACTTGGTTTTAACATACCGGTATCTAGCTCAACTCTAATTCTCTCTATCCAGTAGGGGGCCCCATGTCTCAAAACCACCAGTGTTGCAAGAGGACCCCCTTTTCTCCATCCAAACCCTTCCACCCGGGAGCTTAGAGTATCAGGAATATA
The DNA here is from genome assembly GCA_902151445.1 of Timema monikensis. NCBI lineage: Eukaryota > Metazoa > Arthropoda > Insecta > Phasmatodea > Timematidae > Timema > Timema monikensis. The sequence goes on from CABFVZ010000832.1 coordinate 95,183, forward strand.
CTGGCTCGTCCTGATAGTAGTACACTACTCCACGAGTATATTAAAACGTGTAAAAGTGTACTCTTCTGAAACACGATAGTTAGTGTTACACTGTTAGTATAAGTTATTCACGACCTAAGTTTACCTGGATGACAGCTCGAAATGTTACTAATATATCACTACACCAACAGCTGATATCTATCACTTTGGATAACTGTAATGAAAACAGATGGTAATATAGTAATGTGATAGTTAACCACAGTAATTTAGGACAATATTATTTATATATTTATTTGAGGTTGGACACAAAGTTTATTTATAGTTTTATTCCCCTTAAAAAATATTAACACCACTTTCACAAAAACTTCTAACGAACATAGCTTCAAAATGGCGGCTGACGAATCTAAACCATGTGATTGAACATGACGGAAAAGTTTTTTACAATGATGCAGACATGCAGTTGATAAAAATATTTTATTCAGTTAAATATTTCAAAATACGACAAAATAATCATAGAATCATTTATTGTATGTAAAAAAATGACAACAATTTCCTCTTTTCCAAGTAAATACGATGCCTGTAATAAAAGATATTGATGTGTACTCTATATTACACAAAATCAGTAACGTTTCAAAACGAAAAATAAGTATGTTTAATTATGTTTAAAATATTGTTTCGAGTTGGATGAAAAGAAATTATTTTAAAAAATTAAATAGTATGAGAAAACTTATGTTTACGTTATTTTAAATGTAATATATAACAGGTAATTAAAGATCTTTAAATTTATAACAAGTGTTGGCAACCCAAAACCTAAACTTCGAACTGTCACCCAGGTAAAAACCTATATATATAATTGTAGCTCCTGTTACTTGTTGCGTGTTGTGCGGAAGGTTTTTTGTTGTGGTTTTTTTTGCTGTAATGTTGCTGTTTTTAGTTTTTCGTAGCTAACCTAGTCTTGCACTTTGATTAGTTATTTTTCTGTAGTTGATTAGCTTTCACTAATCTCTCATTTCGTACCTGTGGTAATTGTGTACATTATTAGTGCATTACTCTTTTTTTTCCTTATATCAATGTCTTTGGTATCATCTGAACTAGTTTTCTGTAAAGTTGTAAGAACAATATATTTGAGGCTAATATTCCTTGTCTGCATTAACCTCTACTCTTATATTCTGATAACTATAAGGCATTGTTGGGAGAGAGAAGATGCCATATTGGGTTTGTTCCTGTCGCTGAGAGCTAACAATGAGTTGAGCTGTCGGTAACTATATTATGAGCCATCTGAGGCCGAGTGCCACACTAGACTAACCCACTACACTGTTCATCGCTCTGCGAGATTCTCGAAACAGTCCCGAGAATAACACTTTTTACCTAACTTTGTTAGGCCATTTTATAAAAATGTTCATGTTTTTGTGTCCAAACAAAACTTGGCCTTTTTAAATAATTGAACTTCATTTACGAGTGAATAAAACTACCCGTTAAAAGCAGTTTCTTGTAAAGTCAAACTCTGATACCACGATATAGCGGTACATGTGACCATGAGGTGGGGTTTCACTGGGTGTGTTTGTGTGCAGGGTCCCTGGCTGGGGCTGCCGGAGGGGGGAACAGCCTCAGTCCCGTGACCAGCATGGCGCTGGGCAGTCTGACTGGGGCTCCCCTCAACTCCATAGCCTCCATCAACGGACTGACACACAACGGGACTAGTCTGGATGCTCTCACATCTGCGTACTCGGGCCTGCAGCAGTACGCAAGTACGCACAACATTGTGTTTCTCTCTACTTGTCTTGTCAGAGCTCTGTCGTCACATGACACAGATATTATAGATACATTACAACTTGTATTCCGCTCCAAACCCACTAGGGTGGTCACTTGGAAGATCAGGGTTCAAATACCAATTCAGCTTCGCGCATCCCTAACATAGCACGGTGAGTAGCCCTGACCTAAGACAATGACTAATAAAGCTATACTCGACCTTGTCCTCTCATATTAACAGAGCGTTTCCCTCTCACAGATGTCGAGACGAGACAAATCACTAAATGACGACTGGTGGGTCTCTGCTCCTCAGGTTTCCCGTCATTTGGCGGTGGTGGCCCCACGGCGAGTTCTGGTCCCAGTAGCAGCTCGACCGGCTCAGGTCCCGCGGGGAAGCAGATAGAGGGCCCCGAGGGGGCTAACTTGTTCATCTACCATTTGCCCCAGGAGTTCAGTGACGGGGACCTTGCGTCAACCTTCATCCCCTTCGGCAATGTCATCTCCGCCAAAGTGTTCATTGACAAACAGACCAACCTGTCAAAGTGTTTCGGTGAGTTCTGCCCTTTTGTGGCTTCAATGTCTGGGTCATCTAAACAGAGGACTTAGTGAGTTCTTCCACAAATGTTGGTGCAGTTAATCTAAATACTACCTTCCTCGTACCTACCTAGTGTGATACCCAGTCTGTACACCACAGCATTCACAAGAAGTTTACTTAGTCATGTGATATGGCTGCTATCACTTCTGATATATATTACCAATACCAATAAAATAACAGTGCTAATACAGTAAAATGCCACCATCTTTCTCCTTCATTCCTTTCCATTCTTCTCCTCTCACTTGAATACTTTCTGTTATCTGCTACTCCATCTCTTTACTTGGTCTCCCTTGTGGTTATGTTATCAGGGTTGACCAAAACATATGTTTTTGTTTTCCACAAATAAGGGCTATTGAAATGAGCAATGTTGGACAGTTTTTAGCTCGAAACACTTTCTAACATAAGTTTTTTTTTCAACTTAGTATGAAATTGTTCTAAAAATTAAACTACTATTGAATTTATGAAAATTGAAAATACATATATGCTAAATATATATGCCTTGATTTCTTTTTTTTAACCAGTAAACACTTTGATCGCTTTTAAAAACGTTACAAAACATGTTCTTAGAACATTGATAAGATGTTATTGTTATTTTATAGTTATTGATAATATCTATCAGAAGTGAAAGCTGCAGACTTGATTTGATGTATGGATATGTGAAAATAGTTCTGAGAGTAACTTTTCTAGCTATCAGATATGTGCATTCATAAGAAAAGGGTTATAGTTTAAAAGGTAATCTAAAAGTGAAATACTTTAAATTATTTTTTTAACATTTCTTTACAACATAAAAATACCTTATATTGTAAACCAACATAGACTGCTTCCCAATGAAAAGGTTGTTTGGTTGTTGTCGACGTCAGGTTTTGTGTCGTACGATAATCCGCTGAGCTCTCAAGCGGCAATCCAGGCAATGAACGGCTTCCAGATAGGAACCAAGAGACTCAAGGTGCAGCTGAAGAGGTCCAAGGAGGCATCACGGCCGTATTGAGGCCATCAGGTGAGGCATTTCACACTGCTAACACGCTGTGAGGCGTGTATGTTGTAAACAAACCTCTCTTGCACACCCATGAAGGTTGCAAGACAGGGGCGATGTAAACGGCGCCATCTTGCTCAGAGCTGAAGTGGCTGTGTTTGTTTACATGAAGGTCACATCCTTATCTCCTAGCGTTGCTACACACACTTGGGACGTATTCACTCAATCTCGCAGTTCTGGTGTCTTAAGTAGAGGTGTGCGAAGCTTCAAAAACTTTGACTTCACTTTCACTTTGATTCGAGAATATCATTCTGGATTCGACAATTACAAAGCTTCATAAAAAAAATATTTAAACTTAAAACACACACATTAATGTTTGTTTGTTATTTCCATCCAAGTAAAAAGATATCTGTAATAATTATACTAAATTTGGTGATGTAACTTAATTTATCATTTTAAGATGAAATATATTAATTATTTTTAAAATAAAGCATTTTGTACATTATATTAAAGTATGGCACATAAACTAGGTAAATTTACATATTTGTATCGAACATCAATATATTTTTTAAATAATCAAACTTGAATTTCGCTCTGGGAATATTTCATATTAATCGATTTGACTTAGCTTCAAATTGAAAAGAAAAAAAAAGGACTTGGCTTCTTAAGGCTGGAAGTATGCCAACGATCTCACACGTCCATCATGGACTCTGTACTAAATGACCCGGAAAACAGGCTGAAACCTAGTGCTAGAGCATTGTCGCTCCAGGTCAGAGGAACCAGGTTCAACTCCTGTTGATATAATAATTAATTTTGATAATAATTCAGTGAAATGATCTAAACTCGTGTTAATTCTTGTTCTCTTTTGATGTTTCTTTTCAAATTGTCAGACTTATAAAAAAAAAAGTTTCCCCAGTTTTAGAAGTAAAGTTTGCGCCCAGATATTTGTTTGTGCAACAATAATTTGTAATCAATCATAAAAAGAAGACATTCCCTTGTACCTCTCTAAGTGGCACTAATATTAATAAATTTAGTTGATTGTTTGTGTAAAACTTGAAAATAAATTGTGATATTTTAAACAACTTAAATGAAGCAATCTATACATTGTGAATCGTGTTCTTTTGGATGAATATTTACATTTTAATAATTTAAATATCGGTAAATTTATACAACTACATGGCTTGTTTGCCTTTTTCAACTTGTATCATTCGTTGATTAACTACTACTTTCCAAACCAGAATTTTGACAAATATTCCACAAGCCACATTAGAGTTCTTTACCTCCATTTGTAAACTTTTGATAAATGTCACACGTCAGGTTTACACAAATATTAATTTATTGTATTTACTTCGTACAAACATGGATTCAATGTTCCTTCCTAGTTTTTATGTGAAATTTCTCAATTAAATTTGGCCAAAATATTGTAATTAACAGCATTTTAAAATTTTTTCGCTCATATATAAAACAATTGAATAAAATACTTAGATTGAGCAAATCCGTTAAATTTTTTTATCTATGAAATATATACGTTTTGGTATATTATAATTTTGATTGTGGGTGAGTTACTAACTTTTTAAAAACCTGTGTGATGTGTGTCGGTCTCTACGGTTAAACGGTTTTCTTCTCGGTTCTATGCAGTTTATAGATATTGTATCGGCTTTTACTAACACAAGTAAAAACAATGCATGATAGATAATATTTAATGTGGCTTTTTTTACCATCTGAAAATGTCTTCAAAGAAAGTGCCAGAGTGATAAACAATTGATGAATAGTTAGTAAACACTTTTCAGAATAAATAAAATATAAAGGGATGAACAATAAACAATATTAATTTAAAGGGCAAATGAGGTGTGAAAAATTAATAGCTTTATACAAATGAGACAAACACAACTTGGCTTTATCATCAAATAAGTTCTCACTTTGTTCCAGTGGCAGCAGTGTAAAATGTTGAAACAGTCTCTCCTATCATTGTGCAAATCTAGTAATATTGGGTTTGTCCTTGTTAATTTTTGAAGACATCTTGGTATTATTTCGTGAGGTTGGTAAATTATCTCTGGCACGTTCTGTTGATGGTAGCACTAATCGGTGTCAGTGTGAAGAACTAACCTTTGGGTCTGTTTGCTCCCCAGTATTATGTGTGAAGGTTGGCCAGCCGTGTGTCACATTAATTCAATTGTTATTCCGTCAAGGGCAAAATGAACACTAACTAAAAGTTTCAAGTTTTCTCTTTAATTTTGTTTCTAGGTTAAAAATAATAATTTGATAATTTGTCATAGTACCTGGGTTTCTAGTAAAGTCCATCTCAAGACTTTTTGGTTTAAACCCCTCAAATTATCTTTATATGACAGCAAGAACTGTCAGAATAGCAACCACACATTCACTGAAAGATTTATATTTATATCTTCATTAGAATTGAAATTAAAATTCAAAATTACTCCTCTCAAAGTACGTGCTCATAAATCCACAACAGAGCACTAAATATGCCAACGATGTGGTTGTGTTTTTAAACTGCTTTTAGTAAATGTTTACACAGTTTCACACTTGAGATTGTGCACAACATATACTAAAATGTCAAGATATTATCTCTTTGTTATGTTGGCATTGAAACATATGTTTAGCACAGTGGAATGAGAACCACGCAGGGCTGGCTACAGTGCTCTGTTGTTTTTATTTAATAACAAGTTCTTTTTATTGTTTGTCAGTCCCATCTTGACAGACAAAACAGCCATTACCTTGCGAGTCAGGCTTAGGGGGTCGAATGGATACACAGTCTAGTGAAATGTCTGTGACCTGACATGGCAGGTCAATCTATCAAAACTGTGGCCTTCACTCGATATTGATGTTGTGACATGGTCTAGTGGTTTGCTTTCTTTGCTCTGAGCTAAGAGACCGGGATCACTCATGCTTTAACTAGAACACACAGCCCCTCTTCATTCTTAACAATGGTAACAGTCAAAATAGGGCTAGTCTAAGAATTTATTTACTTTTAAAATGTTTTATTTCTCAATTGTCTTGTTTCTTTAATATGGTAAAACTGTTCCACTGGTCCCATTACACCATTTTCTTCTGAACAATTCAGTTCACCTCACCAGATGCAACACCTGGTTCTAGCTGTGTTACCTGTCTAAGTTTATGAAAGGGGGGGGACTCTCGAGCTTTACGCTAAAAACTTGTAAATATGAAATAATACTAATTGCAACCATTAATCACTGTTAAGTAACTGTCAATCCTCACAGTGAAACATTACATAAAGGAGAAAATTTATTTAATTTAGTTACCCACGCATATAGAAGTTTTAATTTTGCGAAGAAAATATATATTTTCTTGGTTCAGTAGGACGTTGACCCATGTTAAATTTTTAAATGTCTCTTTTGTAACAATAAGGTGTGCGTTTTTATTTTCTGTGTTTATAACACCTTATTTTTTCGTTTGTTTGTTTGTTGTGGTGTAAAGGCTGTTCCTCCCCTGAGTGCACCGCAATCTGTGATGATTCGATCGCCCTGGGCCCCGTCCGTTGTTGTTACCAAATTAAAAACAAACAAGTCGCATCATATGTTGTGTGTTGTGCATCGTACCAAAAAAACAAACAACATAAAAAACAAACTGGAGAAATTTTTGACTGACCTTATGTGTTATTTTGTTGAATGCAATCCTGTAAAGAAGGGAAGAAGTGAGCACTTGACACGCAGCAAAATGTTTAGTTCTTTCTACATGTTAGCTCTAAGTTAAGTTAACTGGTCAAACCATATCAGCACAGAACTGGAGAGTTGGACACATGTGTTGCTTCCACACATCCTCACATGTCTAGAGACATTCATTTTTATAACGCATTACCAAAAAAAAATACTGATCACAATCGTGGCCTAAAAAATACTTAGGTGTAGAAAGACCATGAGCTGTAAAAAACTTAACATGTCTGCTCTTTCCTTGAATGTTTTGTCTGGTTTTTTTTTCTCTGTCTATAAAATCTTTGTGAGTCACATTTTATATGTTTTGGTTTTCTTTGTGAAAAGGGGGAAGAATATTTTTTTTTTAATAAAGTGCCAGGTTTTTTTTATTGTCTTTTGTGCAAATTAATCTTTGAACTTGTTGGATCTATGTAATTGCTATGTCCCACAATTTGTTGGCTTGTAAAACATGTTTTTTTTTTAATTTCTGTTCGTTTATTTGGGGGTTTAGAACTCTTTGTAGAGAGTAGTTTTTTTTTTAAGGTTAAGCGGTGCAGAATACTTAAAATAAGTAAAATGTGGTAAGATATCAAAAATCTCATTTCATTTAAATGCCTTAGGCCTTTATTTTTTTCTCCTATAAAAATATTATAAATCAACTTGACTGAGCTTCCTTTTTTATTTTTAGAATATCAAAAGCATACATTATGTGATTTGTACTAGAAACAAGCAGAACTAGAAAATAGAGCAGTTTAGAACAACGTTTGGGCGTTGACCCATTAGATGTGGGCACTTGTAGTATTTCTGAAAGTCTGAAAAGAAAGCAGCTGTTTTTTTTAAGGTAACAACTTGAATCATACTTTTTTTTTGTGAAGTTCTTACATTTTGATATTTCAAGTACTTTCATTTCTGTATTTGCTTTAATTCTTTTCACCTAATTTATTTATTTTGAAGATCTTTACGACATTTAATTGCAGTCCACTGGGTATTAATTAAAAATGATTGTTTGTACTTAACTTGATTATTTGTTGGTTTTTCTTTAACCAAACTTGTGTTTAATACACACACACAAAATAACATATAACATACCACGCTCAATGTCGACATTAACATATTGTTTTTTATTGTTTTTGTGTTTATGTACAACGATCCAGAACTTAACCTTAAACAGTCATCAAATAGTTTGTAATAGTTGAAATGTTATTAATATTATATACAATTTTATGTTTCCATGTCTATTTATCAGTTTATAAATGATTTTGGTTCTTGTGTGAATATGTTAACAAATTAGTAGCATAGCTTGTCTCTAGTTTTGTTTTGTTTTGTTATCGATATCAGCGACAGTTGTGTTGAGGAAAATCTGCTAGTCCAGTGTGAAATCATAATTAGGTTAATTTTTTTAACATTCTGATATCACATTAACTGTTACAAGCTTTAATATTTGACACAGAATATGTTGTCTTTTGTAATGTTAATTTTTGAATTTGATAAATCTTACAATAGAGCTGTCATCAAGATTGCAACATTTCCAAACGATCCAACAATATTAAAAATAACCCCGACATTCTGGATTGAGGGAAGATGCAAGAATACAAGGGCAACCCCTTCAAACTTGACGGTAACTTGGGGGTTCAAAGACATATATTTAAAACCCACAGTCAGAGAGAGAGGGTGCATTGGGTACTTAATTTGATGAAATGGAGCAGAATATAATTTATTAGTGATGGCTACTTTTAATCATTAAGAATTTGTGGCGGAATATAAATATATTTAAATAAGAATTTTCTCAGAGCTATTCTAAATCGTATTAGTGGTTTAGTTGAGACAAGCCCAACCGCCAGGCCCAAGATCATTAATTTACCACTTGAATGAGTGTGAATACGCACTATAACCAAACATGTAATAATTTAGCTGTAATCGTCATTTTCTTTGGCAACTAAATGTGAACTATATAAAACTTAAAGGGGTGGTTGGCGGGAGGGGGACTACTGGTTTCAGAAAGTTTACCTTTAATCCTTATCAAGTATTCTAAGATTTGTTTCTGTTCTGTCCCATCTCTGATATTTATATTGTATAGTTTCGTTTGTTGTTCTGCCGAAGAAGTTTCCCGATGTACCCTGGAATTACTGTGATGGGTTTTAATACGAAATATAGGGCATCTCATTAAATAAATAAACACAAGAGAAATTATAAAATACAAACAATTTAACATTTTGATGCCACATGTTATCATCCTCTGTAGATTGAACAGCTTCATTGCTGCCAACTTTGCTGTTGGATCTCAAGGAAATGTTTAATCCACCAAAGAGTTTTCGTCCTTGCACAATTAAGCTGGTACTACTGAGCCAACTTTCTTGTCAGCTACTTGCAATGAAAGATACCTTGTGGTGTCCGTAGATATGTTTTAACAATCGCCCTTTATTCTCTGCTCCTTGAAGTTTATCAAGTTGGCGACCGACAGCCGTTAAGTGCTAAAGATCGCTGGACGATTGTAGTTATGTGACTTGCCTAGGTTTTCTCTGGTGCAGTTTAGGTGCTATCTTCCCCATCGTGTGGTGTTTATTCTGCCGGAGATATCATCGCTTAGTACAATATGAGCGCTGAAACACCTGCACCAGGGTTAGCGCAGGCAAGTGACTTGGTTGCTAACACATGCGAGTGCTTAGGAAAGAAAATATTTATATATTATTATTATTTTGGTTGACATCACATCGGGGCGAAATGGATTTATGGTGGAGGGCCCCCTCTTTTTTATTATTTAGTTTTTTCAATAGAAATTTGTTTTTAATGGTTAGACTGTTTAACGTTAGCTTACTAGGTAACTAAACTAGTTTTTTTTGTAAGGTCCTTGTTATCGTACATTCAACTTTCAAAGACGTTTTCAAACCTACAGAGTTTTTACAGTCAAAAATAGTTACCATAACAAGTGTTTAGTGTACATTATTAAGGATACGTGTACATGACGTACATTTATTTATTATAACCAAAGATGTGTCTTAAATGTTTCTGTTGCCAGTTAAATGTTTACTGTTCACTTGTACTTAAACGGTTTGTGTGTTTTCTTGGCTTCGAACCCAGACCAAGGCGGGAACAGGGGATGCCAACTGTTAGATAAATAATTACTGTAAACTATTGCAAGAGAGACACGCGTCATCACCACTTGGGTGCACTTCAGGCGCAAAACCACCCCTTAGCATATTAGGGGGTGAATACCAGCAGTTAGGGGTGCAAGTGTTTTGAGTTCACTCAAACTATAGTCCCAGGCACACATGACCCTCACTCAAATTTGCTGTTGTAAAATCTAGTAACTACAACAACAACAACAAAAAACACTAAATATTATCTGCCTTATGCTTTAATACCAGGGCTGTACCTATAAATGTATTGGGGGGTAAAGGGGGGGGGGTGTTTCTGCTTGGGGAAAAGTACACAGTTTTTTTTAAGTCGCGCATCCCTTTTAAAGTAATTTATAAATATTTTTTTAAAACATATTTTGATCCAACAAACGTTATAAGACTCCAATTAGCTACTAGCCTAGACATTAAGGTGGAATGTTATAATAGCCTGATACCCGGACCAATCGAAAGGCACAGTTCAGTTCTAGTTGGCATCTCTGTCCAGTATGTTGAACATATGATATTCTGTATTTGTATCCATTCATTTTATTTTGTAGTTCAATTTTTAGGGGCAGTTTTTACAAATGTGGGGGTTAATATATTCCTGTTTGCCCCACGGTTAAGCTGTCGGTGTTTGGATTTATTCTTATTTTTGTTTTGTTTTCCTCCCTTCTCTTTCAGGGTGTTTTGTAACAAATAAGTTTGTAACTTTGATACAAATTTATTTGTAATTACTCCTCTAAATGGTTATTTAGAAAAGCGTGTTTGTAGTCTAATTTTGTAGTTGTATTGCTTGTAACTATTTTTTCCAATGCGCACGCACACAAGTGCGCATGAGGTCTCATATGTAGTATGTGAAGCAGATGTTGGTTAGTCGCAGATCCAGACAATAATTTGTTGTTTTACCTGTGTGTGGTTTGCGCCTCATTACCTCGACTAATCGAACCTTTGGCTAAATGTCGGCTGCTACAACCAATCTGATGAGATTCTTTAAAATGTTCCTTAATAATTGGTTTTTTTTTTTAATTTGTAGAAAGTTGTTTTATTTCACTTAAAAGTTTGTCTTATCAAAATAATCCCAATAAACTTATAAGCTAGTTTTTTTAATTAGAAAAGTTTATCTTTCTATAAAAAAAAATTAACATTTTGTGTTACAAATGATATAGAGTATTTTATGTGTCTCCTGTAATTACAGGACAATTAGAATAATTATGAATAAAATTTTTTTTGCAGTTAATTGCTTTAGCTATTAAAGTAATTATGTTGCATAGCTCACTTATGTTTAAAGTAAATTTTTGGGATAATTGGCCAGTAAATAAAACCTGTTAAATAGTTATTAAATATAATTTACCTCTTAAAGTTAGGCCTCCAACTGATCAAGAGGCACAGCTGTAGCAAGAGGGAAGAGATCGACAACCTGGACTCGCACAAGGAACACGATTTACACGCAAGACACTGCTGCCACTGGGTCTAGGTCTCACTGTACTGAAACTTCTCGGAGTGACATTTCCCTAAAACAGGAAAATAAAATGTGTTCCACCACCTTTGTGTTATTTTTGTGTTTTCTTTAAATATGTTGTCCATCTTGACTAGTATCTATAGAACAAATACTGTTTAAAGGATTAGAAAGTAGAGCTTCCTCTCCATGTTTTTTAACAGTGTGACTTATTTTGTCCAGTAGTAGCAGTGTAAAGTATGATCTGTGTTGTTATGCGAGTCATTGTGTTTAGTCTGATAGTTGATCATATTCTTTAATCTTGTTTATTCTGTCATATAATAAGTTATGTTTGGTAATTAATAGCTGTTTTGTTAAAAAAAACTTTATAAATGGTGTAAATACACTCAGTGGAAAGATGTTTTGAAAAATTTGTTGTGTAAACCTGTTTTTTTATATAAAAATGATGCCATAACAAGCTTTAAAGAAGCTCGTCTTGTGATGAATTGAAATTAAAAAATGGCCAAAAGTATAAATAGATAAAATAAAAAGTGTGCATGCATTTTTTTAAATTATCAATTAATATATTAAATTTTTTTAAAGCACTTGGGACTTGTGCATTTTGTAGAGTTTTTTTTAAATTTTGTTTGTGTTATATATGCAAGTATGTTAATCTTGTGTATATTAACACACAACGGAAACAGGAGCAAGTAAACTTGGTTGTTGTGTGTTGTGCACAAGAGAGAAACAAAGGTTTATAAACCACGTCACGAACGAGACGTCGGCTTTAAATCTAGTTTTTGCAGCTGTGTCGTGTAGCTCTGTCAGAAAATAAAGTTTTGTAAGCCTTTGCTTGTTTGTGTACATCTTTTGTTGAGTGTTTTTTTTTCTGTTCTTTTCTTTTTAAAAATCAAACTGACAAAAAAAACGTGCTCACACAAACTTTGTACCATTGTTTATGTAAACCTTTAAAAAATACTTGAATAATTTAACCAAAAAAAAACTAGGAAAAATATTTAGTGTATGAAAGTTCAGAAAGAAATAAAGTATACATATATATATATAATTATATGAAAGAAAGAAATAATTTATACTTTTAGTCAAATAAAGAACTAAATAGATAATATAAAGATATGTGGTTATTTATAACAACTACTAATGTATGTAAAATGGCAGCATGCAAAAAGAGAGAAAGTAAAATCTATTTTGAAAATAAAACTTGTGGCTTGATTTATTTTACTTTTCCTAAAACCACTGTAATTTGGAAGGGAAAGCTTGTAGCCTGTTTTGCAACTGACTATACCAAGTGTGTCTGAAAGGGTCCAGACCCTTGTAAAACTTAACCAGGCCCCGACCAGTAATTTAACACTTTATTGAGCGTGTGTTATAATAAATGTTAACATTTGGTGATTTATATTTTCTTTTATATTATATTCATTCCTTTTACGTTAATAATTTTTTTCCAACTCTTCTGATTCATATTTGGTGAATAATGGATTCAACTCCATTCTAGATTTAATATTGATAATTGCAGATAAAGGTGAAAAGAAAACTTGAGCCTAAACTCTCGTGAAACCAAGCTAGTTTTCTGCACTTTGAGGGATCAAATATTATTGTCCAACCTTCAATTTGACAAAGAATATAAAAACTGTTGGTATTACTGCAACTTTTCCGTAAGGTCATCGAGGAGTGCTTTAGGCCTGACAGTCCAACTAACCTGATCACATTAATGGAATGATAAGCTTGTTGTTTTTGTTTGTCACTGGTTCGACTCTTGCCTTCTGTTGGTTTGCTGGTTGTCCACCAGGGCTGCTATGTTGTACACATGGTGCACCTCTACGGGTGTATTGTTAATATCCAACATCGGCTACTGCATACTTAGGCTCATACTAAAATAATTATTTCTGCCGAACATTGACTATGAACATATAAAATATCATAAAAACTGATTTTGTCCAAAACTTGTTAATGTGAGTGACGAGATTCATCACATTGAGACAAACTGTTTTTTCCGGAATGAGCTTGTGTTGCTGTCTACACCAAGCATGTCAAACTTACGGAATATGATTCCTTGGGTCACGCGGACCTTTAGATGAACCGACACACAATGCGGCCTGATTCGTCGTTTTTATAACATCTGGATATTGGTCCTTAGTTGGGGGAGTCTAACAAGTGAGGTTGGTCCACCACATTTTGCTAACCACTCACCAAAGAATTATTAAATATGTGCGATATTTGTCAACATACGAGTGTGTTCTCGCTCAAGAAAAGGAACAAACAGCCGAGCGATACTCATTTGTCATCTATTTTGAACGCGACTTCAACAAGAGATCTTAAGTCACTCACACACTTGGTACAAATATACAGGTTCTAATTTTTGGTGAAAATATAGATAGGAAAAGTCCCATTAAGCCCAAACATCTCCCCTTTGCCCACGTACCTTATAAAAACACTCTGGTGCAATAATATCGAGTACGTAAGAAAGAGCGGGTGTATGTTACACTTGAAGAGTGCAAGACGCACACCTTACATTGTTCTACTATGGCACAGTTTGGGATCGTAGAAGAACTGATTCAGGTTAGATTAAGCTTTCACTGTGTAAATCAGAACATAAGTTTAAAAATGTAAATAGGAATTATAGACCCAAAACTTGTTAAAAAATACATATCTATATTATAAAATACAATTTAATATCTTATGTACATTTCTCATAACAACAATTGTCAACCAACTTTATTCTCAAAAATATATCATAACAATTAGGAATTCTCTTATGGCTGTAATTATTTCTAAAATATATGTATACATTTTACAAATTTCTATGCGACAAGTAAAATATAAGTTTGTAAACTTGCACAATCATCTCACAAATAGTAGAAACTGTGCACCTCCGATCTGATAGGTCCATGTTCTATCCTGACCGACTTCACTGGAGAGCTGTATTTTTATTACGACTATCAAACGTTTGTTCACCGACAAAAACCAACTATATGAAGAGTAGTATTGTGATATTGATACCTTACGTAAGAATATAACAGTAACTAACAAATGGGACCATAAAATTATTAATTGTTATCTGTGACTTGGGGCTTTGGTTTTATTTGCTCATACACTAAACATTGTTAATGCAAACTAATCGGGAGAATATCTGTATGGATACAGTATTTTCACGAGTTTATAAGTTTTTACGATGGTGTGTGTTAGTAGTTCAACCATTAATATTTTAACAGCCATACAAATCTGTAGTAAATGACACTAGGAGAAACCGACCAACCAGACGCTGTGTTGGGAGTGAGCATCTGTTTATTTTATAACGGCCGCTCACTAAACATACTATGAGTTGTATGAGCTGGTACCTGAACAAATGTATGAGCTGGTCCCTGAACAAATGTATGAGCTGGTCCCTGAACAAATGTATGAGCTGGTCCCTGAACAAATGTATGAGTTGTATGAGCTGGATCCCTGAACAAATGTATGAGTTGTATGAGCTGGCCCCTGAACAAATGTATGAGTTGTATGAGCTGGTCCCTGAACAAATGTATGAGCTGGTACCTGAACAAATGTATGAGTTGTATGAGCTGGCCCCTGAACAAATGTATGAGTTGTACGAGCTGGTCCCTGAACAAATGTATGAGCTGGTCCCTGAACAAATGTATGAGCTGGTCCCTGAACAAATGTATGAGTTGTATGAGCTGGTCCCTGAACAAATGTATGAGTTGTATGAGCTGGTCCCTGAACAAATGTATGAGTTGTATGAGCTGGTCCCTGAACAAATGTATGAGTTGTATGAGCTGGTCCCTGAACAAATGTATGAGTTGCAAGATTGGTAAAACACAGACTTTAGTATGTTCCAGACAAGTTTGCTCCGATCGCAGTCACTTGACGGAAACATTCACTGTGACGATGTTGGGAAGACGACGAGAGCTGTCTCAAAGCAATAATTCCTGGCCAACTCTCCAGGGTGCTCCACTGGTTAGCTGCCTGCAGCAGGCCAGAGTGGGTGGGACAATATCTCGCACTAGACTAAGTGTTATGTCGCGAGAATGGTTTTTGTGGAGTTCTCGTTGCGATCCATGAGAGGTAGCATCGACTCCTTCCCCTTCATGGCTCCATTGGAGGTCTTTCTATCACTGAAATGGAGAAGATGGCGGTGATTAAAACACTCTCTTTTCTATCTGTGTTCTGCTAACTTAGTATATAAACCCCTCAGAGGGGCAATTTCCACCTAAACATCAGTAAGTCTCGCCGTGCAATTTGGATGAAATTGTTTGAAAATAGCAATTTGTTAATGCTTCAAACAATAATTACTATGTCAAATGCTCTCTCCAATCAACTGAGGCTAGCACTACATTGTAATGTAATGATATGAAACTTACAAAGGTTTACTTCATGTAATGGACAAGAATGCGACCGCGCCTGAAGGAATGACTCGCGGGTCGATGCCATATGGACATGGTTAGTTACTTCCCACCATAACTTACAACATTGTCATTTGATAAACCAAACACTTGTCATGTAAGATAAGAGATGACATTTCACAGCCACACCTGGGTAACTGAGTGTTCTTTTCTTAGCAGGAGAGATGTGTTATGTCTCACCTGTCGTTGAGAGAAGGGTTCACATTGCGACAGACGCAGCAGAGCGCACTGGTGCTTGCTGTAATGAGTCCTATGAGCACCAGAGTAATAGACACCAGCAGACCTATGGTGGGCAGATGCAGCAATAGCTTCAGTTGGCTGGCCATCTCTTGAGGCATGGCTGCCCTCTCTTCGAACCACAGCATGGGGAAGAAGATCTTGGGGACATTCTTGAAGAGCCTGTGGAAATGAGAGGGGACACAATTGATACACCCGAGTAGTGGTACTGGTTGTTGTGTCTGTCCTGGAATAAAGGTCTGTGTGTTGTGGTCAGTCTAAGTTCAGGGTAATACAAACAAATATTGTTGCTGTGACTGCAAGATTGTACTGATGAGAAGTTTCAATGATTTGGTTAGGAGACTGTAACTGTGACGAATTCTGGGTCTTGAAGGGAACGCAGGAAGTGTCTTGGATATGGATATCTTTGTCAAGAGAACAACATCTAACTGCTGTAGTTTTTTTAAATATAGATTTATTAATTTTTATGTAAAACATTTTAACAGAAATTGAGATTATGACAAGATAACAAACGATTCTGAATTCTGTTGAAAATTCTTAGTTGATCAAATTACAAATCTTAGTATTTGAACATTCCTATTGGGTTTGAAGTTTCAAACTTTAATAGATAAGTTTTTGATGGAATAACTAATTTAAATAATGGAACCTCCTAAAGAAGTTAACATTCCTGGTATTTGACCTGTCTATAACAGACGCACAACCTTTGTAAGATCTAGACATTATTGTTTTAACATGGTTTATCAACCTCAATCCATTTAACTTCATTTAACATTTTATTAACATTTCACTCTAAAGTATTAAATTTGATACATTTTAATAATAACATATTTAATTCAGATTTGATTCAAGTTAGTAAGCAATGTTTCAGATAATATTTAAAACTGAGAATCTTATATTTAGAAGTGTATATACTATATAGGTACCAACAATATAATATTGGCACGCGATTGGACATCAATTATAGTGTTTCCGGATTGTATCGATGATGAAGCTCTCTGGAGGGCTTTTTATGGAAACAGAGCTCCCTAATTTGTATTTGTATCTTAATTTTGATATGGTTTGAACCATAAATAAAGCCATATATATTTAGTTCATAAGGTTTCCGGAGGGGGGGTGGGGGTTTGAACTCCCCAAAGCCCCTCCTGGCTACGGCCTTGCATTGTACACGATGTACTTTGTTTATTTCATATTCATGATTATAAAATTTAACATTAAAATAATGGTTTTTTGTTATTTAAGATCTGACACGGAGAGTCAGCTGTTTAAAATGATGTTTTTTGTGGATTCATACGCACAAGCAGCTTATATATGGTCTGCCCCTTGCTTCTTGGACTCCTTGTCACCAATGTTAAAACCAACCAATAGGAGAACTCCTGGCAACCTGATGTTGTGAAGGCTGGCTTCCTATTGGGTAGAGGAAGCCAGCTCACCCATCACCTGATTTTCAAATACTACGGAGAGAGTTTTTTACAGAAAGAAAATTTTAAAACGTAGTGTATTGAAATTATTTCTGAAAATGCGTGATTTTCCATGGATAAAGTGTTAAAAGGAAAATGTACACACAGTTCTTTAAAGAAAAATGCACTTCATTCATGACTTTTTGAATATATGAGAGGGGTCCAAAACAGTATCATTACAAGAGTTATTTTGATAAAATGTATCAATGTTCAGTTTTTAAAGAGAGCTAACCTAATATTCCCTAAATTTGGTCGAAAGAACAGTATTGTGTGGTTACTAAAACAATGTTAATATGGTCATACATGAAGTCATGTTATCTGTAGAAGTCACTTTCTAACAAAAACCAGGGAATAGTTCACAATCTGTCTGATAGCAACTTGCACTATTACACAAACACTACAGTTAAAAAACAAAGTTCTTGAAAAGATATTTTAAAATTATGCTCATCAACAAAAGATGCAGTAAAAGTTGGTTCTTACAGTTTTAAAATGCTAACAAGCTTACTCAACTTTGGATAAGTTTATATCAATTTTTTTGCCATAAAACAAAAAAATGTAGTAAAATGATGTGAGCAATTATATATTATGAATTCAAACATAAATAATTGTTTAAAAAATAAACCAGTTCAAAGGTATTTACTGTTGTAAGAAATCTTCAAACTATAGGAGTGAAAGGGATGGAGAGAGGGTGGGAGGAATAGTAGAGGATAAGACTGGGTAATTGTGGAGGAGAGGCTGATGATGGGTTGTAATCCAGGAGCAGAATACATCGTATTGGTAGTCAGGCCTAGAGATGAGTGAATGACACAGGCTGGTACTCACGAGATGTACGGACGTTGATCCAGCAGGATGTTGACCTGGAAACGAGCTGCCACGTCCAGGGGAATCCCGGTGTTCTGAAGGTAACAGAGGAACACATCAGTCGAGAGATGCCCTTAGCCCTTGTGAACATGCTCTATGTAGTATTGTCAGGAATTTATTAAAACAAAGGTGGATACACAATATTATGTTTGCTAATAATAATAGAAATGTTTTGTTTAAGAGCAGATGAGGCACTCAGGAAGTCCCAGACGCTAGTAACCAGTCAAGACACTCACTCAGGAAGTCCCAGACGCTAATAGCCAGTCAAGACACTCACCGGCTCCAAGGTAACGTAGAACCGGTGCTTCTCCTCGTCTGGTTGCATGCCCTCCACCTGATCCAGGTACACCTGGTCGGCCTGGTAGAAGTGCGGGTAGGAGATGAAGGCGGGGGCCCCAAACCTGCAGCTCGACACGTTCAGCACCCCTGACGGGACACACTCCCCGCCGCAAAAACACTCGTTTGTGGGGTCCAGCGTGCCGTTGTCCACGATACCGGGGCCCCCGGAGTAGCGGTACCCCAAGATACCTTCAACTTCGTACTCATCCGTGTAGTCGAACGAGATGGACCTGAATAGAGCATAATAGTGTGACATGTAGCGATCATAGGAGGTGGACCTATAGCGATCATCGCGAGGATAAGCCAAGGTCTATCACCTGCAGAGGTCAGTAGAGTACATGGTGACACGGTCCTCCCTGCCCCTCTTGGGGGGCCACAGCTCCCCTGCTGTCCCGTCGATCTGCGCGCAAGTCCCCTGATAGAACTCCGTGGTGTTACGATAGTTCCAGTTCTTCAGTTCCCCGACATGGCCGATGTCGCCCTGGCCAGTGTCGATGTTGAATAGCCCGTCGTACAGATACGACCCGTTTCTCTGTTAAATCAGACACGCCATGTTAGGGGGCGAAGGCAGGTTGCGTCACTGGCCTGGACTGTTGTGAGTGTTGAATGTAGACCTGCTTCTAGTTTAGGAATGGATCCTTGCTTACCGTTTGGATGTGATATTATATCAAATATTTCAAACATGTTGGTTATATAGCTATCAAAGTTTTCTTCACCCCCTGAAATGTTTCTAAAATGCGAGGGTTACTGTGGGTGTCGAGGCATCTCACACTCTGATGATAATATTTTGACACCAAGAGAGCGACCTGGGCACAATTGTGCCGACCTCACCTGATAGAACCAGCCAAACTTGTCGTAGGGTATCTGGAGTGTGTTGGGTAGAGGGAACGCTGAGCCCATGTTGATGATGGGGTCTTCAAACCCGTCGAACAAAAGCTGCCCCACCATCTTTGTGATTGCGACCGTCTGTCCTATCGAGGAGAATGACAAGGAGATGGATTTCTGCATGAAGTAGCCCCAGTCACGGGCCACGAAACCGGCTGTCTGAAACCAACACCTTGCTCTTTACTATACTCTCCTGATACATTTCCTTCATTCAGATACATAACTTCCTTCCTTCCTTCCTTCGGTTATCTTTCCTTCCCCTTACTAATTCTCTCCTAATACTCGTTAGAGGTTCGAATCCCACTGATGTAGTGACTTTTTCCTCCTATGGTTTCTCTTCATACAAATGCAAGTATATTTAATTTCCATTCGTGTAGATATTCTGATATCTCGGACGGGTAGTAAGACTTGGTGCGTACACAAACATGTATATTAAAACTGATCAAGCTTCTAAATATCTAAAAGCTAACATTTATTGTACAAGGTATAGGTATAGGTTGGAGATTCCAGTTGTCAGTAAAGATTGCACCAGTTTCTCTTGTCCTCATTACATTCCTTGTCTCAATTGTCTGTACGTATTGAGAGGTCGTCAGTCAAACAAATGACATTAATTGATCGAGCGAATCTTAACTTGGTTTGCTTGATGGATAACTAATTGTTTGAGGTTAATTATGATCTGACCTTGAGAGAACTGTGAGAAGAATGTAACCCACAACTAGGAGTGTCCTGTGAGAAGAATGTAACCCACAACTAGGAGTGTCTTGTGAGAAGAATGTAACCCACAACTAGGAGTGTCTTGTGAGAAGAATGTAACCCACAACTAGGAGTGTCTTGTGAGAAGAATGTAACCCACAACTAGGAGTGTCTTGTGAGAAGAATGTAACCCACAACTAGGAGTGGTAAGATGTCAGGTAAAGGCCACACTGGTAAAGCCCTGTACTGACCACAGCCACGACGTTGAGCGTGGTGACGTTGTCCTGCAGACTCCCGTTGGAGTGGTCCTGGTCGAAGAACCACCTCTTGGCCTGTCTGTAGCTGACAGTGTTGTTGTTGTTCCAGGTGATGTTGACCTTCTGGTGAGTCTCACTGCAACAAGCGAGCCGTGCCACATTATAAACCTAGCCACTGGACCAATCTTACATTTCAACTGCAAAAACACAGGCCTTAACATTTCACACTTCCTAAAACTGTAACGTTAATCTGTTATAGTGTTTTAACAGCACGACGAGGTTTAGCCGGATTTACAAACAAACCCATGTTTTAAACACTGAAAATGGATTCAATTGCGATAGAAAAATAATCAAGTTTTAATTTTATATTTGGCTGGATGTGTTCCTCAAAATATAACATTCAAGACAGCTAAGAAAATGTAGGAATGGTCCTCTTTACGCCAAGTTCATCCTCCTTAAATACGTCACGTTATCATTTCTTGTTTTTTACACTACTACACTATATGCTAGTGATATGTAAGATACAGGTGGACTACGAGTGATGTGGTCCAGACCTACCACAAGTTGTTGACAACATCAACACTGAAGCTCCTTCCCTCGCATTCTCATTGGCTGATACAAGTACAGAGATCATAGCGCATAAAATGAAGCCCAGCTTGTTGCACACAATGTGCTTTTCAATGTTCGCTATTAGCTATGCGTTGTATAAACACAGCCTAGGAAGAAATGCACCCACATAAACAGGTTGGCATCATTTCACCAAATTAGGATTAGAACTAGGACCTTCTCATAAACGGGCATCAAGGGCAACGCGGGTTAATTCGTCTCAGATTGGGAATAAATGAAAGATTTGATGCGCACGCCTGTGAACAGTGTCTTATGCAACCATTATTACAGGAATACAACAGGTGCTGCATACACCACAGGCGCTAGTCCCCCAAACGTGCTGGAAGGAATTGAGGGTTTACTCCGGTACAATCACTTGTCTTTTCTTGCAAGCAGATTACACAAATAAACCACTCTATATACGTGAACTGCCTAGAGCAGGGGTTACCAAAGCGTGACTGTGGGCCATACAAAGCCTCTACCTTCTAGTGTGCAAGTTTGTATGTCTTGTAATTTGTAATTGAGTGAAAAACCAATTAAATGGCTCAAGGAATCCCAGGCATATAATAATAATGAAACTACGCGCACTTATAAACCAAAGGCTAAACAAGAGCTTTTAAATAAACCGGGGTTCGACGTGTGGACCACAAATGTTGATTCTTAATAGCTCAAAAGAGCCACGTGATGAACTTACTTACATGTCAGCGACTTTTGTACTGGGCTGTATATTTAAACGCCGCGTGTTCAGACAGTAGTTGATAGCTTATCATTCACTTGAAATAAATAACGGGGGGAGGGGGGTCCGAGAGCCCTTACCCCCCTTGTCTCATCTTATAATATAACTACTGGAGTGTATATATCCTCAGTGGCGACGTTAGAAATACACCCTAGGGGTGCACATGGTCACACTTGTCCACTAACACACCATATTGCGGGTTGTTCTCCATGGAGTGGATCCACAAGAGAAATATACCGACAGAGGGGCCGCCGTTAGCGATGACAGTGCCAACATTTGATGATAGAGGGTGTCATGTGGTCAGCACAACAAACTCTTCCGCTGATAAGATCAGTTTTCTAGACTGGAGCTGCTACTTCTTTCTTCAGGTAGCTCCTCATGAGGCTGAGTTTGACCTCATTACAGATCCATCTGGTAGCGCTAGGAATCGAACCCCGGACCCTCTGGATTTGTAGCCAGGGACAGAGGCCTATGTTAATGTGGTGTGAAATGGTAGGGTGAAATTTAGAGGAAGTGTAGCAGCATTTGCGTAGACGAAGAGTAGAAAAGTATTTAGGGAAAACATTGGGAACACCCGACCGAGATCAGAACCGCGACCTCTCGAGGGAACAGAGATGGACTGTGACGTCACAGTTTGTTATAAACCAAAAGTATCGTTTGCTTCATTTTCGAAAAACTACAAGTTTTTACTATTTTATGCAGAATGCTCATCTGAGGGGAGCTTCAGTCGCTGACCAATAAAAACAGCTTAACGATGCTTCTATAATTAATCAACTAAGAAGGGCATCGTTAGAAGCGAAAAGGGGGGGGAGACAACTCCCCACACCCCCAAAAATATAAAATAGAACCCTTTTAGTAATAGTTTATGGTTTAGTTTTGAAAAGAGAAAAAAATTTAATTTGAAGCAATTTATTAAACGATTAAGGTAACACTTTTTATATAATATATATAAAATTTTACTATTATAATATTTGTGTTATTCAGTTAAGAGGGGAAAATATTACTTTACAATTAAAGTAGAAAAAGTGTTTATTTTGCACCCCCGTTCCCCTAGCTAGATACGCACGCCTAGAAAAGAGTAGAACTGTAACGAATGGGTTGTCTAGGTGACAGATGTTGCTACTCGTGAATCAACATCGTGAACTGTTGTCACGGTGAGTTTGTGATCTTGTTATTTTATTATTCACGCATTAGATGAGTATTTTCGTAAATAACAAAAGTCAGTGCGAATTGTTAATTTGAATACGAAGAAACCCTAGGAATGTGCGTGTTTGTTTTATGGTACATCAGGGCAGCTGATGAAAGAACCAAAGGTTCAAAGGGCTCTCCCGCGGGAAAAGGCAGTATTCTGTGACTTTTACACTATAACTGAAGAAAAGACACCTAAGCATATAGCCCTTGCTGAATATTTTCATCACCTGAGTAGATCGAAACATTTGATTACAATTATGAATAGATTAATTCATTGTATTAGCTATAGAGCATTAAAGAATCTTGACACAGAAGTAACCACATCTATTTTGATTGAGGATGTAGATAAAAAGGCACTTATACCTAAGAATATTGTGCGCAATCCATAATTGTTTTTACACTGAGCCCTCGACAATAACGATTTCAATGAAACTAAGTGGAAAATATTCTACTCGTGCAATTGCTTTGGTTGTATATCAAGAACAAACTTCTGGTCAGAGTGAAGTATCTCTTATTAAACTCAAACCTTCTGTTGAAAGAGTTGATCCTGTATTCGACCGATATGACGATATATCTATCAAGTTTTTGCAATCTAAATTACGATCTAATGGACAATCTCCAAAACTTGTAGTCATATCAGCTCCCGAGACAAAAGTCCCTGCAGACTGCAAAGTTGTTGTTTTTTGAGCCCTCAAAATAAATTACAGCTCGTTGAATTTATTTACAAAAATGCTCTCACATTTTCAAAAATCAACTAAGAAGGTGAGACGTGTACATTTGCGGTGGATTTGATGACTTCACTCACGTCAATGATTTAAAATCAAACCACTTAGAATCCGATTCAAGAATGTTCTCTCATATGTTAGTCTGTATAAATGTAAAGTCCGGATATTTTCATTCTTATTCCCGACACAGATGTTTTTATCTTAGGCATTTATTAATAGAATATACTTGCAAAGATTGGTAGTCTAGCACCATGTGCTGTTTTAGGATGCCATTTGGCAGCTGAATCTCTTGGCGAGAATATCTGTAATGTCTTGCCAGCATTACATTCTCTAACCGGCTGCGGCACCACTAGTAGCATGGGTACCAAAAAGCAAGAGTTAGCCATCGCCTCAATAGATTTTGTTCAGGACGCAATTTCAGCTTTGGGAAATGGAGTGTTAATTGGTCACAACAGTTTCAAGATTTGGAAAAAGTTTGCACTTACCTGTCATCAAAACAACAAACAACAGCGGATGAACTTCGACATAAATTTACTTCCCAAAATATAGGCTTTGGTTTAAATTTGTCAAGAGTGATATGCACCTCGGATTCATCGTACTAACACTGTTCAAGGGTTTCAGCACCTCTGATGCATCGTACTAACACTGTTCAAGGGTTTCAGCACCTCTGATGCATCGTACTAACACTGTTCAAGGGTTTCAGCACCTCTGACCCACTATTTGAGCCCATTGATTTCCTACAATTTGGCTGAGTAACAAGATAATAATTCGTATCCAGACAAATGACCAAGGAGCCCGTGCCTGATTCTTCAGCTGAGCCATGCAACTGCCGTACATTGGCTTTTAGTTGTAATAAATCGGATTTGACATGTGTTGTATTGTCTAAATGTGTAAGCAGATATTGTAAAAACTTTGAACAAGATACTTGAAACAATTTAAACAATTGCTTGTTTAGTTCTCACATAAGTGTGTGTTATTTTTAAAAATAAATGTGTCAAAAGTCAGAATGCAGTCCTCAAATTTTGCATATGGATCTCTTTTGGACGCCTCCTCTGAAAGATAAGTGTTATAGGAGCATAGAATGGATCCTTGTGAATAAAACTACGTCATTTAATAAAACACACATTGTATTGTCATTTGTTCTTCCCTTCTCCACCCAGCCACTATTCTAACGATTATGGACACTTGAGGTAAGCAATGAGAATGAACTGCCACGGCTGAGAGCGCCAAGTCTCGACCCCTCCCCCTTTCAGAGGCCGAGCATCGGACGACCCCAGATGGGCGATGTCGACCAGGAGGCCATGTATTATCAGGAGGTCCCATGCGCTGATAAGTGATAACCCTGGTGCATGTGTAAAACACCACAACAAGATACTCTTTACTTGAAAAGGTCGTCAAGGTCAACGAGAAGTTATTCTCGCGCACAAGAATGATAATCGGTTCTGTTTGGAGATAAACAGACAGTAGCCATTATTTAATATTCAGTTTATAAAAACATCCTAAGCTGGGTCTTGACCGGACCCTGACAAAGAAACTGCACTCGGATCTCGACATAGAGATCTGATGGAGGTCTCGCTGCTGTCATGTCGGGGTTCGAACCGAGGAGGGGCCATTTAGAAGAAGTGCACTCATAATGATAATACCTAAACGATATCAGAGCCCCAACAAACTAACACTATCTCTTTTAGCTATTTTTCTGAAGTAGGATAATATGTCCTTTGTTTTCATATGTAGCAGCTTACCTTGCCTTGTTCCACCATGGTGTAGCCTATAAGATAGGGCCATAGTGTAACCAGTCACGGTAAGACTGATACATCCCAGATAAAAAGGAGTGTTCGAGAGTCGAGAAGTTCTTGAGTATATTTCGCTGCCCTAAGAAGCGCAGAAGGATTGATGACTGTAATCAGTGACCTTGACCCCGAGCGACCTCCGACCATATATCATTCTAGAGACCATTCGATCTGTGATACAAATTGGCAAATTACAATGATGGATTGTGTTGCGATTAGGAACAAACATAAACCGCGCACATTCTAATTCAAGTGTGGTGGCCAGAATAGCCCGAGCATAACTTAATTGGAAAAGAGAAAACACAACAACTAGACCCCATGACCTTGTAAAATGTAAAAAGGGCAGAACTCAAAAGTAAGCTCCGCAAATTTTAGCAATCCCTGGAAAACAATCCCTTGTACACTCAGCCAAGACTCAAACCACAGCCTCCTTGTCACCAGCAAGCGGTCCTGACGCCTTAGACCGTGCTATCACCACTAGAGTCATAGTAAACTGAACACAGTCTCCGTATTTGCAAATGTAAACGGCTTGGCCGGGAGGACTTGGAACAAGGAAACAACTCTGACAGCCACTGGTTCGAATCCAGAACAAGACAGATTCAGTCACTACGTGAGATAAAATTTCCCTGCACCAAAAGCCATGCCGGTCCATTTGTGATGCCAAACAAGGTTTGTACAACCAGTGTGGACAATTAGCCATTGGAGCGAACATGCTCTCGAACTAGAGTTTCCATGCAAACAGAACATACGTCATCATCATAGAGCGTACAAACCAACAGGGATTGGTGCAGCCAAACGAGACAGTGTGAGCCCTTCTTAAGGTGTCAGTAGTCATTCAGGACTACGTGACGCTTTTTATTATAGTATTGTACAAGTTTTTACGCTCCCATATAACACCATGTAGACAGTAGAGCCTCCCTTGTAACACCATGTAGACACTAGACCTCTCCTTGTAACACCATGTAGACACTAGAGCTCCCCTTGTAACACCATGTAGACACTAGAGCCTCCCTTGTAACATCATGTAGACACTAGAGCTCCCCTTGTAACACCATGTAGACACTAGAGCTCCCCTTGTAACACCATGTAGACACTAGAGCCTCCCTTGTAACATCATGTAGACACTAGAGCTCCCCTTGTAACACCATGTAGACACTAGAGCTCCTCTTGTAACACCATGTAGACACTAGAGCTCCCCTTGTAGTACCATGTAGACACTAGACCTCCCCTTGTAACACCATGTAGACACTAGAGCTCCTCTTGTAACACCATGTAGACACTAGAGCCTCCCTTGTAACATCATGTAGATATTAGAGCTCCCACTTGTAACACCATGTAGACAGTAGAGCTCCCACTTGTAACACCATGTAGACAGTAGAGCTCCCCTTGTAACACCATGTAGACACTAGACCTCCCCTTGTAACACCATGTAGACACTAGAGCTCCCCTTGTAGCATCATGTAGACACTAGAGCTCCCCTTGTAACATCATGTAGACACTAGAGCTCCCCTTGTAACATCATGTAGACACTAGAGCTCCCCTTGTAGCACCATGTAGACACTAGACCTCCCCTTGTAACACCATGTAGACACTAGAGCTCCCCTTGTAACATCTTGTAGACACTAGAGCTCCCCTTGTAACACCATGTAGACACTAGAGCTCCCCTTGTAGTACCATGTAGACACTAGAGCTCCCCTTGTAACACCATGTAGACATTAGAGCTCCCCATATAACACCATGTAGACACTAGAGCTCCCCTTGTAACACCATGTAGACACTAGAGCTCCCCATATAACACCATGTAGACACTAGAGCTCCCCTTGTAACACCATGTAGACACTAGAGCTCCCCTTGTAACACCATGTAGACACTAAGGAAGTGTTACCAGGTTGGATTGTGCTTACAAATATCAGGCAAACAGGATCTGAAGGCTACCCCTGCCCGGAGACCCAAGAAAGACTCACTTGAATGTGTAGGGGCCCATCTGGACGAAGGTGGGCCTAGCACCCGGGACCTCCAGCTCCTCGGGGTTGGTCCAGTTGAAGAAATAGAAGCGGATGGAGAGTGGTACCGGGGTATCCTTCCACACCGCGAAACTTGACGACTCCGGGGACAGGTACAGTTCCTGTCAACAGGTAGTGTTAGCGTAATTTATCTTTCACTCAGAAGGCCGAGGTTCGATCTTATTTCAGGTACAGGGCAAGTGTAGTTTTAACAACAAGGTGTTTTTACAGCCTGATTGCCCGTGAATGATGATGCATTTCACTTACAGTCCTACTCATAAGCCTGGTGATTCTTCACTCTCCCTGACTACCCATGAGAGATATCCAAAGCTAACTACACTAGCGAGATGAGGATGAGGAGTACAATTTATAGTAAATGTGCCAGAGTTTGCCTGCTGATTAGAGGCCTGAACTCTTGGCAACTGGAAAACCAGACCTGATGCAGATACGGCCCTATAAATTGGAGAGGTATTAGAGTCCGTACCTAGAGAGGTATTAGAGTATGTACCTAGAGAGGTATTAGAGTCTGTACTTAGAGAGGTATTAGAGTCTTTACCTAGAGAGGTATTAGAGTCTGTACCTAGATAGGTATTAGCGTCTGTACCTAGAGAGGTATTAGAGTCTGTACCTAGAGAGGTATTAGAGTCTGTACCTAGAGAGGTATTAGAGTATTTACCTAGAGAGGTATTAGAGTCTGTACCTAGAGAGGTATTAGAGTCTGTACCTAGAGAGGTATTAGAGTCTGTACCTAGAGAGGTATTAGAGCCTGTACCTAGAGAGGTATTAAAGCCTGTACCTAGAGAGGTATTAAAGCCTGTACCTAGAGAGGTATTAGAGTCTGTACCTAGAGAGGTATTAGAGTCTGTCCCGTCTGATGGATGGTAGCCACAACCTCGCGATGATCGGATTGAGACTTACCGGCAATTATCTGGGATATCAGGATGGACATAACACTGACGTAACACTGGAGGGTGTACAGACAGACAGACAGAGAGATGGATACATGTCAGCGGTGGATCAATACCGGCTCACAGTTCCATCACGACAGACTCTGGACTGGAGACTTGTGGAACATTGAGACTAGTCTTTTTTTCTCTCTCTCTCTCTCTCTCCTTGTAGCGAGCAACACCCGGGAAGGAGGGAGATAAAACTACCTTGGTGAGTATGTAGTAGAGGGAGGTAGAACTCACCTTGGTGAGCATGTAGTAGAGGGAGGTAGAACTACCTTGGTGAGTATGTAGTAGAGGGAGGTAGAACTCACCTTGGTGAGTATGTAGTAGAGGGAGGTAGAACTCACCTTGGTTAGTATGTAGTAGAGGGAGGTAGAACTCACCTTGGTGAGTATGTAGTCGAAGATGTTGGCCCAATAGAAGCTGGAGATGGCGCCAACTAGGAATATAACCAGTCCTAGACCAATCAGAAGAGAGCTACGAACCACACGACCAGACACCATCCTGCCGGCAGCCAATCACAGCGCTCGTACAAATCCCACACTAGAAACAGAGACAAACCCTCGTATCACTTCTTACGGTCTGATAAGCGTCTTATTCACACTTAGCACCTTTTTAAGATAAACAAGGCTCTTAGACTATCACGTCCTGGATTAAACACGTTTTAATTAAACTAATGGGCTAAGATGAGGAGCATAGATCTTAGAGGAAGTGTACCCGCATCTGCGTAAAGAAATAGAGTTAACACATCCACAGTTGTAAGCTTCTAAATAATAGACAGATAATATTCTCCCACTACCATTTTATTTAAAAACAATCATGGGTATTAAGAGAAACAATAAACAAAGTTGATATTTTCTCCACCCCCCTGATGAAATCGGGGGTATCAAACTTGCAACATTCAAAGATTATTAATATAGATAGATACATAGTAAACCTTTGATTTCTTAGAAAATCCTCAGAATAATCCAAAGAGTCATTATCAACGGGTTACGAATTCCCGCCATCGCCACCAAATACAGCGAAAACTACCTATCTTCTCCCTATCCCCCCTACAGCCCCCCCACCCCCCCATGGCCATGTTTTGCAGTACTAATGGACTCTGTGAAAAGATACGAATAAAACTCTTAAGGCTCCTGTCCAATACAATCAATTCGTATTTCACAGATTGGTCCATAGAAGAATATGATGTAAAACAATTGTCACAAAAGTCACATTATTTTATAATGTTCAATAGAAAATGCAGCCTACTGTTTCGTCCTCGGTCTTTGAACTGTTGGCCTCTCCAGGTGAAAAGGAAAAAATGTCCGAGATACTGCAATATACCATGTATACCTCAGCTATGTGGCCAAGGACAGACAGGCAGACATGGGACAGGCAGACATAGTAAAATTCTCACATAAATAAAACAAAATAATTCATCATAATTTCGAGGCTGAAAATGTTAACGATTGCAATACTCTCTCTCGTATTAGAAAGTCGATGAAAATAGCTTCAGGAGCAAACTGTCAAACTGCAATAGTAACTCATCATCCCACGTAAATGTCTGGCAAGAAGGTCCTTTTTCTTTTAAAAACAAATGTCGCTCGAGTTAGGCGAGTATTTATTGACTTGTTCCCAAAATGTGTATGTGGTGTCCCTCACAGCCAACAGGAGAGGCGGGTTGTCTAAACGCCAGGGGGGGCTGAGAGTGCTAACCTCACAGCTAGCCTCTCTCCAATGACACAATCATTTCCTCGTACGAGTTGGCAAATTTAAAATGATAAGATAAACCAACCTTCACCGCCGTCATCAGCGTTACATCAAATTGTGAAGATGATCGACAAGTAGTAAAATGGGTCTCACATGTCCCGGTTATACGGTCCTCCTGCACACATGTCCCGGTTATACGGTCCTCCTGCACACATGTCCCGGTTATAACGGTCCTCCTGCACACATGTCCCGGTTATACAGTCCTCCTACATACATGTCCCGGTTATACGGTCCTCCTACACACATGTCCCGGTTATACGGCCCTCCACACAACATGAAACGAGCAGTCACCCGGCTCCCGGACTAGCTAGCTCTTTTCTGACCTGGGAGGGACGTGTTCGACTCCTGGTTACGGTCGAGACCACGCTGGACAGATGCAGCCATGATACAAGTTATCTCTCTCAAATCATGAGAGAGAGAGAGAGGAGGGTAAATTGTTCTCAAGGCTGAGCGCGAGGTTACTCAATGAGAGAACTCAAGTGTCTGTACACTCCGTTCACAAAGAAGAGAGACTGAAACACTCGACAAAGACGTGCAACTTGTTGTTTTATTGTACGTCCAATAGAGACGTCAAGTGAATGCTGACAGGGATTGCAAGGATTGCGAATCCTCAAGGAATCCTAACAATCACGTCCTGATACTTACAATCTAACACTACTCTACAGCAGAGCTCGGAAACATGTTTAAAACTCCCGCGATCAACTTTTTATATCTACATTCATTTATTTACTTATTGTTTTCCCGCTTCAATGGCTGAATGGTCTAAGGTGTCAGTCTCATGTAAACAGGCCTGTTGATGACGGGGAGATCGGGGTTCGAATACGGGTCGGGTGTACTGGGGTGGTTTTCCTCCAAGTGGTTTCCCACTCTCCCTCCATGCAAATGTGGGTATTTTTCCTGTAAAATTCTTCCTTCCTCCTCCCCACTCCATCATATCAATTATAACCCGAGGTGATAGCTTCTCTCTCGCACACTTACCTTGCCTTGATCTCAACTATAGGCTGCTTATAGCTCCGACAGTGTTGGTTTGTACAAACATTCCAAATAAAGGTTTGTATAGTTTGTAAGGTTTGTAATCGTTACACAACTTTGCAATGATAAGTTATCTCGGATTGTCAAGATATTCTCGAAATTGGAGATAATTATCCGACTTTGTAAATTACGTCGTCATCCAACCAAACCACGATTTTGATATTTTTAACGATCACAATACTCCTCTCTCCGGGAGTTAGGTTAATCTCAAATATCATTTGAAGTAATTGATACATTCAGCCATTGGATAAGACCTTTCCTATGAAAATTGGACTGTTTATTTAGAAGTGGTCTGCACGCACCAATTTTTCGGATTTATTACTAAAATGTTTTCAAAGATGATAAAAATTATACAATTTCTTACTAGATTTTAACCAAAGAAGGCTAAAATTTTCATTTATAAATCATATTGTAAAAACAAAATTAAATTTCAGTCTTGTTTAAATTTTAGTCAATCGATGCAGGAAATAACTGACGCAAGATCAATTTCTTTGCAAATTAAAATCCAAAACTCTTCAATCCATAAATAAAAAGAATGTTTTGAACATTTATAGCCCACTCGAAAATAGCAGTAGGGCCGTAAATACAAAACTTAACTGAATTATCATTACCACCCACATAGATTACATTAAAAAACTTTTAAAAAAAAGCATCAGTGACTTTCTTTTAAAGAGCTAAAATCCCTACTAGTATATATTCGATTATTTTAGGCGGCAAAGATATTCTCAATCTATCGAGAGATATTTTTTGTTGTAGCCACTAGCGCTCACCTTGGCCAAATCCCCAACTACACGGATAGTAGAGTACCCGGTGGCTCCACTGGTCTGATAAGAAGAGAAGAGTGTTATCACAGTGGCTTTGATGTCTTCAGACCACACATGATAACACAAGGAGACATCTCACTGACCTCCAACTCTTCTGTTCAACTGCCGCCTGTTAACCCCTGCTCCGACTGACAGATTGGCAGAATGTAGTAGGCCTACAAGACACTCATTCTCTATAGCTTCTAGTGCACCACGACCCAACGTCCGAACCAACCAAACCGGAAGTCGTCAAGTCCTTTCAGCGCTGCTGCAATTGTTCGCCAGACACATTTAAAATGACGTGCGATTGATTGTTTGGTTGTAATTTAAACAGGCGTATAAAACTAATTTGAAACCGTAATTAAAGTATTCTAAATTGGTTATTAGTTTCAACATCGACCGTTTGCATAGTTAAAAGATACATGAGCCGGTAACTCGAGGAAGCTCGTCAGTG
The DNA here is from genome assembly GCA_902151445.1 of Timema monikensis. Taxonomy (NCBI): domain Eukaryota; kingdom Metazoa; phylum Arthropoda; class Insecta; order Phasmatodea; family Timematidae; genus Timema; species Timema monikensis. The sequence goes on from CABFVZ010000832.1 coordinate 127,887, forward strand.
TGTGTGGGAGGGAGAGAGGGGTGTTAGTATGTTGATGACTATCATCTTGACCCTTGACCTGAGGCTGCCTGGAGAGCCCTCCTCACTGATCTGTGCTTTGTTATCGTCGCTAAGTTGTTCACAGCAGGAACAAGTTAAACAGCGTACTAGAATGACCAGACCAATCGATTAAACCAGTGACATCAGGGGTCAAAGGTCACGATGTTTGGACATTACATCATAACCTGGCTGAGGACAGCACTTAACCTAAACATCCAAACCTTGTGCCCGCTTAGTTAACAAATAGAAATATATCTATTTCTAAGAATTTATAAGTCAAATAATGTGATAGTCAGCTGCAGTAGTGGTGGAACGGGTGTAGTCCAAATTTAGGAGCTGAGCTCCTGGAATATTCCTGAAGCTCCTCCTTTACCACCCTGACTCCTGGAATATTCCTGAAGCTCCTCCACTATCACCCTGACTCCTGGAATATTCCTGAAGCTCCTCCACTAACACCCTGACTCCTGGAATATTCCTGAAGCTCCTCCACTATCACCCTGACTCCTGGAATATTCCTGAAGCTCCTCCACTATCACCCTGACTCCTGGAATATTCCTGAAGCTCCTCCACTATCACCCTGACTCCTGGAATATTCCTGAAGCTCCTCCACTATCACCCTGACTCCTGGAATATTCCTGAAGCTCCTCCACTATCACCCTGACTCCTGGAATATTCCTGAAGCTCCTCCACTATCACCCTGACTCCTGGAATATTCCTGAAGCTCCTCCACTATCACCCTGACTCCTGGAATATTCCTGAAGCTCCTCCACTATCACCCTGACTCCTGGAATATTCCTGAAGCTCCTCCACTATCACCCTGACTCCTGGAATATTCCTGAAGCTCCTCCACTATCACCCTGACTCCTGGAATATTCCTGAAGCTCCTCCACTATCACCCTGACTCCTGGAATATTCCTGAAGCTCCTCCACTATCACCCTGACTCCTGGAATATTCCTGAAGCTCCTCCACTATCACCCTGACTCCTGGAATATTCCTGAAGCTCCTCCACTATCACCCTGACTCCTGGAATATTCCTGAAGCTCCTCCACTATCACCCTGACTCCTGGAATATTCCTGAAGCTCCTCCACTATCACCCTGACTCCTGGAATATTCCTGAAGCTCCTCCACTATCACCCTGACTCCTGGAATATTCCTGAAGCTCCTCCACTATCACCCTGACTCCTGGAATATTCCTGAAGCTCCTCCACTATCACCCTGACTCCTGGAATATTCCTGAAGCTCCTCCACTATCACCCTGACTCCTGGAATATTCCTGAAGCTCCTCCACTATCACCCTGACTCCTGGAATATTCCTGAAGCTCCTCCACTATCACCCTGACTCCTGGAATATTCCTGAAGCTCCTCCACTATCACCCTGACTCCTGGAATATTCCTGAAGCTCCTCCACTATCACCCTGACTCCTGGAATATTCCTGAAGCTCCTCCACTATCACCCTGACTCCTGGAATATTCCTGAAGCTCCTCCACTATCACCCTGACTCCTGGAATATTCCTGAAGCTCCTCCACTATCACCCTGACTCCTGGAATATTCCTGAAGCTCCTCCACTATCACCCTGACTCCTGGAATATTCCTGAAGCTCCTCCACTATCACCCTGACTCCTGGAATATTCCTGAAGCTCCTCCACTATCACCCTGACTCCTGGAATATTCCTGAAGCTCCTCCACTATCACCCTGACTCCTGGAATATTCCTGAAGCTCCTCCACTATCACCCTGACTCCTGGAATATTCCTGAAGCTCCTCCACTATCACCCTGACTCCTGGAATATTCCTGAAGCTCCTCCACTATCACCCTGACTCCTGGAATATTCCTGAAGCTCCTCCACTATCACCCTGACTCCTGGAATATTCCTGAAGCTCCTCCACTATCACCCTGACTCCTGGAATATTCCTGAAGCTCCTCCACTATCACCCTGACTCCTGGAATATTCCTGAAGCTCCTCCACTATCACCCTGACTCCTGGAATATTCCTGAAGCTCCTCCACTATCACCCTGACTCCTGGAATATTCCTGAAGCTCCTCCACTATCACCCTGACTCCTGGAATATTCCTGAAGCTCCTCCACTATCACCCTGACTCCTGGAATATTCCTGAAGCTCCTCCACTATCACCCTGACTCCTGGAATATTCCTGAAGCTCCTCCACTATCACCCTGACTCCTGGAATATTCCTGAAGCTCCTCCACTATCACCCTGACTCCTGGAATATTCCTGAAGCTCCTCCACTATCACCCTGACTCCTGGAATATTCCTGAAGCTCCTCCACTATCACCCTGACTCCTGGAATATTCCTGAAGCTCCTCCACTAACACCCTGACTCCTGGAATATTCTTGAAGCTCCTCCACTATCACCCTGACTACTGGAATATTCCTGAAGCTCCTCCACTAACACCCTGACTCCTGGAATATTCCTGAAGCTCCTCCTTTAACACCCTGACTCCTGGAATATTCTTGAAGCTCCTCCTTTAACACCCTGACTCCTGGAATATTCTTGAAGCTCCTCCACTATCACCCTGACGACTGGGATATTCCTGAAGCCCCTCCACTATATAATATCCCCCAAGAGAGAGAGAGAGAGAGACTTAGTCTGACCTTGTTTAGGATGAGCTCCGGTGACACCAGACAGCTCCTCTGTAACTCTCGATTAACCGTGCCATCTAAACTGTTCGGGACCAACCAAGGACCAGTCATTTTGGGATAATTTATTTATTATTCCCACAAGTCCAAGCACTTGTTCGGAAGATAACGATTACAAGACGGTCTTTATTTGCACGGCTTGTTGGCAGTTTGGACGCAGGTGTTAGTTAGCCTGATAACGCGCCATTGATAAGCTTGACAAGTCCAGGGGTGAACAACAACAGTCGTGGCTGGACGTGGCACACGCGGGTTGATTGTCAGGCTCACCTTGGAGACCAGCAATCCTCCAGTCGACCTGAACTGATTGTTATACTGGAAGATTGGGTCACTCCCGGGACTAGACTATAGATAATACAGCCTCTAATCTCGTTTGTTGGTCAAGTCTGGGGTTGGAATCCCGGCAGGGTCTGGATTTTACAAAATAGCATTCCCAATCTACCTCCGCGCAAATACGGTGACATTTCCTATAAATTCTCCCCTACTCCCCCTACCTCGGACGGGAGTGAGACACGGAGGAAAATAAAACCGAGCCTAAATAACATGTTTATAATACAGAATAGTTGTACAGGATGAGAAGGGTGAATTTCAAGAGTCATAGAACCAGAACTCACCTGGGAGCAAGATGTTCGGCCTGGCCTGGTATCAAATAGTTCATATCAGAGTACCTACTGTTTAAACCGTGTGTTGGCTGTGTTGCTTATGTTACCGTCCTTGTGACAGTGGTGACTCAGTGAGTCACTAGTCAACACTTAAGCATCACGAGATGGTCGTCTCACACCTGTGAGACTCACCTGTGAGACACCAGCAGTGCTTGTCATTACAAGGTGATTAGATAATTCAAGTATTTTAATAAGAAGCTGGTTCAAATAAAAAACTAAATTTACCAAGAGCATGTCTTTTGTCACCGCGTCTAAAGGGGGCATCCAACTGTTGAGAGGGAGGAGGGATCTCTACTATCTACATGGTGTTACAAGGGGAGCTCTAGTGTCTACATGGTGTTACAAGGGGAGTTCTAATGTCTACATGGTGTTACAAGGGGAGCTCTAATGTCTACATGGTGTTACAAGGGGAGCATCTAGTGTCTACATGGTGTTACAAGGGGAGCTCTGTCTACATGGTGTTACAAGGGGAGCTCTAGTGTCTACATGGTGTTACAAGGGGAGCTCTACTGTCTACATGGTGTTACAAGGGGGAGCTCTACTGTCTACATGGTGTTACAAGGGGAGCTCTACTGTCTACATGGTGTTACATAGAGAGGGAGAGGAGGGCTTAATCAAAAGTATTAAGTGCAGTCCCGGATTAAGGTATTTGGGCTATCTGGGCTAATGAACAATTTAGGAGACTTTAGAGAAGACGTCAGTTAATGTGTTGCATGGATGCCAATAAGCAATAACTATCAGGTTTATAATAATAAACGGTAAACTTAAAATGCTTTTCGTAAGATCCTCCAAACATGTTGATCAGAGGTTAGCTAAGCCCGTTGCTAAATGTTGTTGAATGGTGAAATTGTTCAAGTCAAATACATACCAAGATGTAACTTACTGTTATTATTATTAGTAGTACCGCGTCTTACTACCCATTTGGGTTATACACACTTACGCTAATATTTAATGGTAGGGTGATTGTGAGATTAAATGGAGGACCTACAGTTTAACGTGGGATCCGAACCACGGTGGCGGCCTGGCATTCCCCACATTCACAAGATGTCTTGTCAGAGGTGAAAGGAAGAGTTAGGTAATCAGATAAATCTGTGGCGGGAGCGAGGATTGAACCCCGGAAAGTCTGATACCTTACCCCTAGACCACCAGGTCACCTGTTTACCTACTGTTGTACATGTGTAATAGCGTGTCCTTCAAACTATTACAGAATGATTTCTACTTTTTCAAAACAGGCTTCTGTTTGTTGTGCAGACCGTATCACTGCGCGTCCAGACGTTCCACGCACCACTTCGGTGGCCACATCGTTCAAGAGACTAAACTGCCGATGAAGGGGAGATCCCTCTCTTCCTACACGAAAATGTGGATACACTCCCTCTCAACTTGACCCTTCTCCTCCCTAACCCGTCAGTGTAAACACGCGGGTAGTAAGACGCGAAGGATAGAAAACAAATGTATATTAAAAAGCGAGCATAGCACTCACCGAGACTCGCTCCCTGGATACTCCGTACGAGAGGTGTGTTAACACTGCTGTGTGATATAACAAGACATGTTTGATTGATAGTGACACACTATTGACAGAGCGGGTATTATCTGAAATCACGGCCATATAAGATTGTGTTAGCATGATATGTACACCCCGGGAGAGGAACGATGGATCTGTCTGCGTTCATTTGTTTTTATAAACATCATCAAAACATATGCTATGCTCAATAAGACTCAGGGGTACGCGTACCACAGTTTGGAAACCGTCATCTATATCTGGCCAACCCATACTGGTGGGCATGCGGACTACATGGTCTAGGTTGATTGGAGTTGGTGGTTCGAATCCCAGACTGGGTGAAATGGCTGGTAGTAAGAAGCAGTGTAAAATAAGTATTCATATAATTATTTAAGACGTGAAGTGGTTCCTTTCAACAAATAATCACAAATCTCGAAACAACATAAATAATTCTCATCAGAAACTAAAGCACCGAGAATATTCTCAAAACTTTCAAATTTCAAAATTATAAACAGGATAAGGCGCAATTTCAGAAAACGGCCATTATTTCTTTCGACAACAATTCCTCTAGTTCTACAAAACAAATTTTAATTTTATTCTTGAAAAAAAGGCATTCAGTCTGTGAATGATAATACCAAAGTTTACCAATTTTCCCTTCGAAGCCGCAATCTACAAATAATGTACTGTATGTTAGCGAACGCTTGGACGATTTTAGGACGGGGTTGCCAATGTCCTAAGAAATGTTGAGTTCTCTATAAAAAATAAAGCTCTTAAGTTGTCTAATTGTACAGAAATCACAAAACGTGTGAACTTACGATGTACAATTACTACAGTATCATATTTATTGGAACCAAACTTTAATATCTAACTAGGAAAGCTACTAGATCTAATTTAACGTATTCATACGTCAAGACATGTGATCTGCGTCTAACAAAAGTGACAGACAATAGGTGCAGATCACATGTCATATAGTATATGTTATCAATGTTTTGTGGAAAGTGTTTGTATTTTGTAAAAGAGCCTTGGTTTGAAAATTGTGCTGTGATTGGACAAGTGGGAGAGTCGAACTAGTGTTCCCTCCAGTGTGAGTCAAGTCATAGAACCACTGCCATTCCCCTGCTGTCCCAATTGCTGCTATTCCCCTACTGTCCCGATTGCTGCCATTCCCCTGCTGTCCCAATTGCTGCAGTACTAATGCTGCCAGTTAAATAATTACCTTATTAAACTTTGCGCTCGGTCATTTGTCAAGATGTCCGGGTACAAGGTCACAGAAGTGTTGATCAACGAATCACTTAAGTTGGGTCTGACGGGTCATGCAGGTCTATCATTGCTCTCGGGCACATTCGGTTGGAGCTTGAAGGCTTCGTCAGAACTAGCGATACTACCCCAACACAAGGATAAATAAACTACCCCGTGATGGCTACCATAGTTATTTGATCATAGGTTGAGTTACTGAACAAGTATGACAACACTTGCTACGTGACTGGGCACCGTTTATAACCCCTATTTGTAGTAACGTGTTTTCTCTGTTACATAACTTCCCCAAGATGCACTGTTTCAAACAGTCTCACTTCTAGCCTGGAGGATGGTCATAGAACTGGTATTTGTTCATCTACACTCTATGCAATCTATTACGGTCTATTTATTGACAGGAGGACCTCACACGATGTACTTCAGCAACCTTACACACAGGTCTCCTCTACCAGAATTTCCAGAACATTCCAACACCAAGAAAGAGAATCTTTGACGACCTCGGTAGTCTTGGGGTAAAGTGCTCGTCTCAGGTTCCAACGATCATCGGTTCAAACCCAGCTTAGGTCGAAGGATTTTTCTTGAGAGATAAAAAAAACGTAGCACAACTTTCTTCGGAGGGGAAGTAAAGCCATCAGTCCCGTGTTGATTGTGGCTTGTTAAAGAACCCTGGAAGGTTTGGGAAAATACCTTTCCTGGTAAAATAGGTACGCCCTTACTGTCTCGCTCCTAGAAATTCTCCTGTGCTAATTGTAATGATAGTGTTTTGGACCCCTTTTATATATTTAAAAAGTCATGGATATGTGTATTTTTCTTTAAATAACTGTATGCAAATTATCCTTTTAATACTTCATCCATGGAGAATCACGCGCTTTTAGAAATGATTTCAAAACACTACGTTATAAACTTTTTTTTCTTTAAAAGATCAACTCCGTTGTATTTATAAAAATCATGTTCCCCACTACCCAATAGGAAACCAGCCTTCCCAACATCTGTCGCCAGGACTCTTTCTATTAGTTGGTTTTAACACTAGTGACAAGGGGTCCAAGAGGCAAGAGGTAGGTCAATATAAGCTGCCTGTACGTATGAACACAGAGAGTGATACACAGAGAAATAGTTCTATTCATCACACGGCTCGTTAAGACAGTGAAGTGCTCTCGCAAATCCACACAGCACACAGAGCTGTGTCATTTTATATCATATCTTCAGTACCGAGGGTGTAATCAATTAAATAAATCGTGTGCAACATAAATAGTCTTGCTCATTTCATAATTATAATCAAGTAACACCACCGTCTGCTAAATGCGCAGTAGAGCATGCGCGATACGTCAGAATCATAAAACCCAGATATCAAAATAAATAGCGCTCAATCACAGGGCAATCACAATCTCAGTCTAATTCCGTATCACGATAATTGGCCTCGTATCGCCGGTCAATTAACTCACTATAAAACCATGTCGTTATAATTGGCGGGGCCATTATCTCCGTATCATTATATAATATAATATAATATAATATAATCAGTCGGTTCAGATAGTACACATTAAATTCCATAGATAAATAAATGATAGTCTTTAAATGGGTGAATCTTTTTTTTATTGCGTTTAAAATATCCCTTTTTTTTAAAGGTGGATTTTTGTTATATATTAACACGAGCAAAAAAAAAAATTTGGTATATTAAGTTTAGAATATAATATCCACAGCAAATAAATAAAACAATTTTGTACTTAAAAGTGACAATCTGTCCAAGGGCCCCTGTTTTTGTGTTTATTTTAACGGGTCAAAGTTGTCTCATAACTAAGGCGGACCCAGTTGATGGAGGTTAAGGTTCATATGTGAGGTCTTCCTGGAGCTCCAAGGATTGTCTGATCTTGGTATTGCCGGTGGAGGTGTGGTTGTCCAAGAGGTTTGAGGGTGGTATTTCCAGGGGCGGGGCAAAGAGTTCACCCTTTTATATCATTTCCTCCGGGAGGGAGGTCAGCAGAGAGGCTCACCGACTTCTTTCAACGCTATCTCGCGTGGGCGAATGAACGTGTCTCAGCGCCCGGGCCGGTCTCGATGGCTCGATCGTCGTACAGTTGTCGGATGGCTTGCAAGGAGCCGTGTAGACTGTAGAGAGTGGAAAGGAAGGGTGAGGGGGTGACAGTTCCCCCCCCGGTTGTGGACGATTGTCTCCAACTATGAGGGCTGAGTGAGGACTCCTTTCTAGGTCGATCCTGGATCTGGTTGATTTCAACTCTCCTCTCGACTACAATACTCGTGTCTCCGTTGCACCGTGCAGGGCTCGATCCCCTCGTGACAAGGTGTGTTCTAGCGTAGCTCCATGCTGGCTCATTTCACCCTGTTGCAGACTAAATAAGACCTGGTCCCGATGTTTGTGTTCTGCTCTTGTTTGCTCGACTTCCGGTGTCTTGTTGTTTCTCTTTACCTCTCTTGTCACTTTATGTGTGTCTTCATCCAATCTCTGGGCTTGTCCCGCCTTGTTTAGGAGTGTCCCACCTTGTTTAGGAGTGTCCCACCTTGTTTAGGAGTGTCCCACCTTGTTTAGGAGTGTCCCACCTTGTTTAGGAGTGTCCGACCTTGTTTAGGAGTGTCCGACCTTGTTTAGGAGTGTCCGACCTTGTTTAGGAGTGTCGGTGACCTGGTGGTCTAGGGGTAAGGTGTCGGACTTCTATGCTGGCGGCCGGGGTTCAATCCTCAGTCCCGGCAAAGATTTATCTGATTTCTAAACCCTTCCTTCACCTCTGACAAGACATCTTGTGAATGTGGGGAGTGCCAGGCCTCCACCGTGGTTTGGATTCCACGTTAAACTGTAGGTCCTCCATTTCATCTCACAATCACCCTACCATTACACATTAGCGTAAGAGCGTATAACCCGAACGGGTAGTAAGACGCGGTGCTAATAATAATAATAATTTAGGAGTGTCCCACCTTGTTTAGGAGTGTCTGACCGGTTGGTACCCGTAGGATGCCGCGAGGGTGTCGTTCTGCCAAAGCTGACGTTGGATTGCTTGTCTCCGGGAGTGTTTTCTGGCGAGGATGGAGCGATCTTTACGAACATGTCGTTCCGGGTGGTAGGTTGGGATCGCACGAGGATCTCTTGAGTGGCATTAGGGCAGGTTGCTCCAGAGATGTTCCTCAGAGATGTGTGGGGAGAATCTCTCCTGGAGTCGTATCTTCTTCAGAATGAACTGGTCCGCGGGTTCTTCTTTGGGGTGAGTTTCTCTGTACAATCTCCTTGTAGCTTGACTTTGCTGTGTTGGGGGTCAAATGGGTCCATGACCTTGGTTGTGATTTTTAACAGTGGGCCCCGTTGTAAAGGAATAACTCCTTGGCTATGTTGGGCCATAGTGCCTTGGGTGTAGCCTGTGCGTGAAGACTGATTGCTGTGGGAAGCTTCTTGGGTCCTGTCCTGTCCTGTCCTGTCCTGTCCTGACCTGCCCTGACCTGTCCTGTCCTGACCTGACCTGTCCTGTCCTGTCCTGTCAACTCTGTCCATAGTAACGAGCAAATATAATTCTCTCTTATTGTATTCTACCAATTTCGTTGAATAAAAAATAAAATCATTTCGTTGAATAAAAAATAAAATCATTCTGTTTAACAAAATGAGTACGTAATATACTAATTGTGTAATACAGGCTTGCAAATAAGCACAGAATATTTAGAGGCCCACAAAAACACAAATCAACAAATTATTGTCTAGCTGCAATATTCAGTACAAACAAACCTTTGAAATTCATGAATACATTTAACTAAGAAACAAAATGTAACAAATTGTATCTCTAAACTAAGAACGATATCACATCTTCTTCAGAATTCGGCAATTTACAAATCGTCAGTATTTTGAAACAAAATTTATACCAGAACTTCCTAAAAGTAAATAAAACCAACAAATTTAATGCGAAATACAATAAATGAACTATCACTCTTGTGTTTTAAAACAGCATTCTTTTTAATACAAGCAACGTTACCAGTCATACGTCGGCTCGCGGACAAATGCACCAACTCAGAGCTAAGACTTCAGTGTTAGTGACATCTTAGACGCCCGCCAAGATAATTTAGAAGCCCGGGGCGTGTGGGCGTCTGCTAATTTGCGTCCCTGAAGTAGTATTTAAATTAAAGTCATTTGATTCTCAGCAATAATATGATTGTTTGCGTTCAACCCAAATGGACGACACTCACAAAAAATTAACCTTTTCTATCTCCTTATCTCCTCCCATTCAGAAAAAATAAATTATATAAATAAAATATATAAATACTTATTAGAAATGAGAAATTAGCTCAAAACAAAACTTGCCGATCTTAGTATACACATACATGATTTATTGACTGTGAATCAAATATTTATTTTGATGTTTATTAGGCTCAATTTTTAGTAACCAACGCTTAGTAACGCTTGTGGAGCCCAGAACAGTGCACTAGCACTGCCAAATAGACACGTCGGCAAAGTTAAAAGAGTTTGGTTAGACGTTCTCTACAAATGGCGGTAAATAATGAACAAACAAGAGCTACATTTTGTTGTATTCTTCATGAAGATAAACAAAAATGGAAAGTTGATTCGGCCATAATTCTGAAGACATCGGTGTTTCGTAGTTCCAGCTCGACCATGCTGCTGCGTGGTGTCAAATGCTAGAACTAGGATTTATTTTTAAAAATGTTATTTTTATGGGAGGTATTGAACGTGTACGTTTCGAACCGAGTGATTATATCAACTCCCTAGAATTTGGTCGGGAAAGGTGTTTTCACTTACATTCCAAAAGGGCTCTTTTACACGCCACCACAACCGACATGTGACCGACGGCTTTACCTCCCCTCCGAATAAAGCTGTGCTGCGGATTGTTATCGCTCCGTGGACCTCGGCTGGGTTCGAACCCACGAACATCGGATCCTGAGGCGGGCACTTTACCCCAAGAACGCCGAAATCAACATGAAAGAGTTGAACTTGACCATTTTGTCGACGTTTCGTGCGACTGGGGAACTAATATTCCTTCAAATAACTGCTAGAGCTGTCATTTGATTTTTCTAGATTAATAACCAAAGTAGAACAATTATTTTATTGACTAATTTATATCAAATAAATACAACACAAAAATAATATAAATAAATGAGATCAGAGAAAAATAAAGTAAACTACGGTATGTTTATTATTTTGAGCGTGCAAAGTGGTCAAATAGGAGACTAAATCCAACCAATATTGAAAGTAGTGTTTTTAAGAATGACCGTTTCATACGGCATAGTTAACTGTCACGTTTTTCTCATTTATTTTTCACTCCCCCCGTAACAACCGACACACCAAGTTTTTGAGACACACCAATTTTAAGATATATTTTCCGTCATTAGTTTACTAGATAAGGACTAACATATTACCTTCTCTGACTTATTGTGTTGATTGTGTAGGAATTCATGACATTAAACGGTACAATGCAGTTATCAGGGTTCACAGATGATTCAACTTTGTTGAGCAGTGGTAAGAAAGTTGTTGCAAGAAATGGAGAGACTAGCCAGGAAATAGGTTCAGAAGTGAAGCTGAATGTATGATCACACAGAGACGATAATTTGACAGGGTCTTAGCGATTTTAAATATTTAGGAACAATCATAACTAGGAAAAGAATACAGTCGGGAAATGTCTGAAAGAAACCACCAGCGAGTTAACTTACCTCCAAGAAACGGTCACCCTATCGGACGAGTAGTCCTGTGTTCGGTGCCAAGACGGTACAAACGCACGTGCTCTAGTCCCGCCACAGGTGTGCCAACCTTACAAAGAGGATTCCTCGCGACTGAGCGGGTCCGTGTGTGGTTCCACCTCTTGACACATCGCTAGAAGCCGTACTGGCCCTTGTAGAGTAGATACCCTTCAGTGCGCATGCGCGAACATTTACTAAAGAGCGAGTGGAGGGTCAAAGGAGACGTTTCTTTGAGTACTACAGGGACATTATCAGAGTACTACAGGGACATTATCAGAGTACTACAGGGACATTATTAGAGTACTACAGGGACATTATTAGAGTACTACAGGAACATTATCAGAGTACTACAGGGACATTATTAGAGTACTACAGGAACATTATTAGAGTACTACAGGGACATTATTAGAGTACTACAGGGACATTATCAGAGCACTACAAGGACATTATCAGAGTACTACAGGGACATTATTAGAGTACTACAGGAACATTATTAGAGTACTACAGGAACATTATTAGAGTACTACAGGAACATTATCAGAGTACTACAGGGACATTATCAGAGTACTACAGGGACATTATTAGAGTACTGCAGGTACATTATCAGAGTACTACAGGGACATTATTAGAGTACTACTGGAACATTATTAGAGTACTACAAGAACATTATTAGAGTACTACAGGGACATTATTAGAGTACTACAGGGACATTATCAGAGTACTACAGGGACATTATTAGAGTACTACAGGGACATTATCAGAGTACTACAGGGACATTATCAGAGTACTACAGGGACATTATTAGAGTACTACAGGGACATTATCAGAGTACTACAGGAACATTATCAGAGTACTACAGGAACATTATCAGAGTACTACAGGAACATTATCAGAGTACTACAGGAACATTATTAGAGTACTACAGGAACATTATCAGAGTACTACAGGGACATTATTAGAGTACTACAGGGACATTATTAGAGTACTACAGGGACATTATCAGAGTACTACAGGGACATTATCAGAGTACTACAGGGACATTATTAAGAGTACTACAGGGACATTATCAGAGTACTACAGGGACATTATCAGAGTACTACAGGGACATTATCAGAGTACTACAGGGGCATTATTAGAGTACTGCAGGAACATTATTAGAGTACTACAGGGACATTATTAGAGTACTACAGGGACATTATTAGAGTACTACAGGGACATTATTAGAGTACTACAGGGACATTATTTCACAAAACACAAACATTAATTTATTTTGGTCAACATTGATTACATCTCACTTTGTTATTATTGCTATTTTAAAGACATTGTTTATTTCTATCAAAAGTGACAACTGCAGGTCACATGACTTGACGTATGAACCCATGAGAGTAGATTTAGTAACTTTTAAAGATATGAAAATTGTAATTTATAGGATCAGAGGAGAAATATCTGCAAAGAATATAATTTATTACCACGCAGTCTAAATGTCAGGCTCATTTGGTTTGTTGCGCCGGTGAATGGGAGATGTCGGGGTTCAAATCCTTGGTAGGCTTTACTGAATTTTTTCCCTTCAAAAGTGTTTCCCACTCTCCCTCCATACAAACACTGGTATGTTTATTCTAAATTCTACCTTCCTCATCCTTACAACACTAGCGTGCTTGATATATTTATAATAATATAATATAAATTATGCTTATAGCCCGGAAGAGTAGAGAGAGAGAGAGAGAGACGTCACTTTGAGTGGTTTGAATTGCTCTAAGATCAATTCCCCAACAATACGATACTCTGCACTTGTTGGTGATGCGTTTAACGGAGGATTATCACCACAATCACTTGGAACGCTTAGAACCACTTCTATCGATGTATTCAATAAGAATCGAACCTGAGGCCCTCCGAGTTGGTCAGGAGTGTTGACTGCTACAAAAACCTGGCAGGTATCTAACCTTGTTCTCACGGGTCATGAGTACAAACAATTACAAACTATTATTTTTAATTAGTCATCAGGATTCACTTTTTACTATGAACAGCGTCTTACCACCCGTCCGGCTTATCCGAGTCTTACTACCCATCCGTCCGTATATTTACACTATTGAGGTAGGGAGGAGGAGGAGTGGTAATCCAACACCGCGAGTGCTCTCTACCGAAACCAAGGACCCAACCGCCCGGTCTAACACGAGAGAGTGACGCACTAGACCGTGCGACCACCGAACATGATTATAATAAACATTGTCTGAAGAAACTAAAACAACAATATGTGCAACACTTGTGAACTAAGCTCTAATCCCCCAAGGGGGCCCATGTGGGCCTGGAGAGTGCTCAGAGTACGGCTTCCTCGCGTTACCGGCCGGCCTTCAGAAGCCATCGATTGGTTGGATTGAGAAACAGGTCATGTGATAGTCCCTCCCCCTCCCCCTGCATGGGGGGTAGCGCGGTCCGGAGTTGGGTCGGTGGAGGTTGGGTTTGAATTCAGGGAAGTACCCTCGCTACATGTGATTGATCAGAGAGGGTTCTCCCATCACGTCTACAAACTAATATGGGTGCATTTATTCTTAATTATACCTTTATCATCCCCATTTCGTTATTGTGAATATGTGGATGGATAGGATGGGTAGTAAGATAGGTCAAATATACCCCGATTTTCACCGGCTCGCGAAACATTGTTGAACGCAGCTTTCCTCCAAATAATGTATAAATGAGCCGATCTATTGCGATACGACAAGTTTGATGGCTGTCATGTGATCCTGTTAGTTGAATACCGCGGTCTGACGCAGTTCTGTTGCTTCCCCATCCGTCCGCCAGGGTGGAGGAGAGGATGATGAAACGGCACCATCTTGTGACTGCAGCTCGGTGACGCCATTCTGGCTCCAAGAACACCGTCTGCGAAACATAGGTGCTGTTACATTACATCACTCTCTTAGTTTAAACATATATATATATATATATATTCGCATCCAATGTCAATTTCCTGTATTTATTCTTTAGGATGATTATTGTTCCTTTTAAATGTCCCTATCTAAGTGTCCTATGATTCTTTACAATTTTCTTTTCTCTCCCTTTTTTTTTTGTTTCCTCTTTTAGGAAGTTGCGTTACATGTTTTACAATCCCTCCTGATGAGTTCCGATAGAACGAAACCTAGGTCGGGGGATTGGTCGGTAACGATCAATTTTCTTCAAGAGGCAGCCATTACCTCTTTGTCCAGTGTCAGCAGTGTAAAGTGTGAACTGTGTTCTTCTTTTCATTGTAACAGGCATACTGTGTTCGTTCCTTTTATTTGTTTCTATCCAACTTTCCTGGACATTCTTCCAAATATAATATAAGCTATAGTACACGATTATTTAATTTACAATGCTAGCTAGATTCGGGAAATACAGCAGGTCAAAACCAACCCCACGCCACCCCCAAAATGACCTGATATGTACCTATTTTGTAACTGAGGAAAGACGTGTTGCTCCCAAAAAGTGGGATTTGTGGACTTGGAGCTGGGGCAAACTAAACCTTTAATTGCTCTCTTAGGGTGGCCATTATCACGGTATCTATTGTAGATGTTGTGACGTTCCGGACAAGTTCCTTTGAGACTGGTGCGTCCGTTATAACCGGGAGCTACTGTGAAGGCTTTATTTCATACCAGAATCCTATTATATATTAGTATTTTGGTAGGATAAACGGCCTTTTTAGAACAGAAGTCGACATTTTCTTCTGGACGGTCTTTTATCCAGCCTAAATACCCCTGTATAGTAGAATTCTGGTACGAGATAAAGCCTTCCAAATGAGTTTACTTCAAAAATCACAATACCTATTGGCCTACATCAACTTTTTAAAGTAATAAACCCAATAGTTTCGAACTTTGTTTTGACCTTCAAACCTTTTATTAACATATTTATTTTATTTAACTAATCACACATTGAAGTATCCCATATATTCAATCAAATTAGTGAACGATGTCGAAATGCCACATTGCTTTGTATGTGGGTAAGAGAGAAAGAGATACCCGAAGGTTCCCTTCTCTCTTACACAATGGTACGACTCTTAGTTTATAGTTCCCCCTAAAGAGCGAGTCACATACACACATAGTTCAAGACTCTGCCAGTAGATGGAAGACAAATCAATTATTAAAATATAAACCTAGTTGGGAGTAAAGCGTAAAGAAAATAAAACCATTAGCATTCGAAAAAGATGGGATGCAGGGACAAGGTGATGTACCAAGAAATATACAGGTGCTTTGACTGTTATATAAATCGTATAAAAGAATGCTCTAATAAGGTTTTATTTTTTACCAATATAGTAGTTTATATTTTACCGGCATACTTTAGAGCGGGAGTTTCAACCCACGGGCCACGTTTTTATTGTGACCCGCGGGCTCATGAATAAAATGGGATTATTTTAAGATAATAAATGACAAATACAAATATTCATTTTATATGATCTACCAATAATATACTTTTTCTTATTTTATAAACGATTTTTTGCTCTTTTAAGTGAAGAAAATTATAATGTTTACATAGAAATGAACCCTGAACCGACAAATGACGACTCCAGTAGACGAGACAAATCGCGTTACCTCCTGCTTTGAAACAACAGAGAACATACTGGTCGAGAAATCCTAATCCCTGGTGTGAGTGTAATAAGGAGCTAATCCTAATATTGTCGGTACAGCGCTGTGGGCCATCAAGAGACAGAAACTTTAGCTCTGGGACATAAGAAGGTTGAAGAGACCCGGTTTAAAGCCTCAGGGTAGATATATTTCTCGGCTCGTCTTCAGAAACTTTAGCTCCGGGACATAAGAAGGTTGAAGAGACCTGGTTTAAAGCCTCAGGGTGAATATATTTCTCAGCTCGTCTTCAGAAACTTTAGCTCTGGGACATAAGAATGTTGAAGAGACCCGGTTTAAAGCCTCAGGGTAGATATATTTCTCGGCTTGTCTTCAGAAACTTTAGCTCTGGGACATAAAAAGGTTGAAGAGACCCGGTTTAAAGCCTCAGGGTAGATATATTTCTCGGCTTGTCTTCAGAAACTTTAGCTCTGGGACATAAGAAGGTTGAAGAGACCCGGTTTAAAGCCTCAGGGTAAATATATTTCTCAGCTCGTCTTCAGAAACTTTAGCTCTGGGACATAAGAATGTTGAAGAGACCCGGTTTAAAGCCTCAGGGTGAATATATTTCTCGGCTCGTCTTCAGAAACTTTAGCTCTGGGACATAAGAATGTTGAAGAGACCCGGTTTAAAGCCTCAGGGTAGATATATTTCTCGGCTCGTCTTCAGAAACTTTATTCACGCTTTCACTTTGTTCCAAGTCCATTTCAAGGTTCTCGGAAGATTATTCCTTATCAAATCACCTTAATTATCTTAAATTACTTGAACCCGTTTATTGTTAATGTTGTACTTGTAATCTTGTGATTGGTTCATTTAATATTCCTTCTAATTTGTGCAGTACATTCACAAAATAAAACAAGGTGGCGATTTTTTGTTACCAAAAAGGTTAACCTATGCAAATACATTTTAAATTTATTATAGTAATAAATACTATAAAAAAGGCACTGCTATGTCTCTCAATTCAGGTTCGAATGGGGGGTTGGCTGGGTGGTATTCATAGTCTAGTCTCAGGAGCCAACCAATCTCCCAGTCTAACAAGCAGTTTAGGTCGAATGGGAGTTGTCTGACGTCATTATCTAGTATATCTATACATAAGGCCCTAAGGGACAAGATAAAGGTCCATGAAGACAGTTTAACTTTAGGTTAAGAAAGTGTTGAGTTGATTGGTGTTACAAATACTTTCAAGTTTTATCGTGAATAGTTTTCCCTCAAACCTGGATCAATAGAACTGTATTAATTTGTAAGAGCTAGTTTCATATGACCTCGGCCGTGGTCAATGAACGTCTTCAGATGGTTTTAACTTGGCAGTATGACTAAGCGGTAAGTGTTTATGAATACTTTTGAAGATAATATGACTATTAGTATTAGTGCCTTTCAACCAATGTTTGTAATAAATATCTTCTGCTAGCTGTCAATTACCAACACTCCAGTGCCGATAGATGGCTAAACATGCGCAGTCTATGAGTAATAACTACACAATAATGCTTCGAGAAAGGAAATGTAGCAACACAACTCATAAAATATGTTTTGTCCTTGGTTGTTTGTTCACCAGATACAACACATGGATCCCTTCATAACCTAAATAATAGCCTGGATCATTTACATAACTAAAATTTAAGTTTTTTCCCCTAGTCTATTCATTATTACATTTATTCAAACTGTTTCTGGAAAACGTCCATAGGATTTACAGCCATGTTTCATTTAAGGAATGCAATGAATGTGGTGGGCTTTGCTTTGCGAGGTCTTGGGAACCAGGGGAGAACCGTGGTTCTAGGAGAGACTGCAAAAAGGTGCGCGCTCCATCACGCTCACGCATCTGTTGACGATATGACCTGACTAGCAGGTCTACAAGATCATATCTAGAGCTTTCCTCATAAAGTTGACTTGCATTCAGTAGGATTCCGGTAGACAGAAACTTATAGAAAATACAAACATAATATATTATGCGGTCAACATTTATAGCATTCGACTATATTAGGGTTTATTATTGTTATTTTGAAGAGGTAAGTCACGTAAGACGTGGTTAAACCTGTGAAAAATGATAAACATTAATAGTTTTAAGAATAAAAGAGCAAGCATGACTCGGTGTGTGGTTGTTGGAGGAAGTATGCAAGGATAGGGAAGTGTGGAGAAAGTTAGAGAGGATTAAGTACCGAGTTATTTTTTGTATTAGATGCTTACGATAATATTGTACCAATCGGTGCTGGCACATTTTAGCCAATATCACTACTATAGAGACCACCTTGCTGGCAAGTATCCCTACTATAGGGACCACCTTGCTGGCCAGTATACTGCTGGCCGTGTCACTATATCTATGTTCTCTGATCTAGGAACAAGCACGACACTTACAACAAGTCCTACGTAGAAGCCATGTTCGAGAGCTGGCTCAAGGATAGAGCCAGTGTCCACAAGACCTGGGATATCTTCTTCAAGATGGTAACGAGAGAGAGACTCTTTGGTGACAAGGCTCCCCCACTGATGGTTAGCGCCCTCATTCTCTGGTGGTGGTTTTAGTAACTACAAGCGGGAACAAACTCGCGGCGGACGAGTGTCTCACAAGAGAACATAAGAGACGCACAGCCCCCAACAATTATTCTACATTCATTTTATTTTAGTACTTTCAACTCAACCCAAACCCATATTTTAGATGCTATCATTTTCACGGACAGTAATTGTGCTGTTTAGAAGGGAAGGTTTTCATGACTTGGCGTCAGGCGCTGCAACTATGGTGGTGAAGTGTAGAACCAGAATAGGGGAAGTAGGGGAAATGTTGGAGCGGTAACGAAGCTCTCCTACACAGCCCTGAAATGTGTGACTAATATTTTTGTTTTAATTTCATTATGTATTCTTTGCTGTTGTTTATCTAATAAGTGCAGAGATAAATACTGAGACTAGAATGTTGTTAATTTACTAACAATATTTCTCGACTAAGTTATATAGAAATGTTCAGACAATATATATATAAATATCATCTCACAACAATTGCTTCCCAATCTAAAGTAAATGTGTATTTTGAAATATTATGAGCCTCAAAATTGCAATTAGCATATTTGTATCGTTTCCATTTAATTTATAATCTAATACATATTATAAGAAAAGTATCACTGACTTTACTATTTTAATTAGTATAATTCTGTGTTTATTTACTGCAACTTGGTAAGTTGGTGATATTTTGACTATCCGTCGATTTTGTATATAATTTAATAGATTATTATTATTAGCACCGCGTCTTACTACCCGTTCGGGTTTTACGCACTTACGCTAATGTGTAATGGTAGGGTGATTGTGAGATGAAACTGGCATTCCCCACATTCACAAGTTGTGATTAATACACGCCTTGTCAGAGGTGAAGGAAGGGTTTGGTAATCAAATAAATCTGTGCCGGGGCCGAGGATTGAACCCCGGACCCCAGCTCAGAAGTCCAACACCTTACCTCCTAGACCACCAGGTCACCATTTTATAGATAAAAACAGTTATATTTGGTTTATTTTGTAAAAATAATTACAGTATGTAGATTTAGTCATTTTTAGTGTATTTCTGTTACATGAAGATTGCTACAGTGCACAAATACTAAACAAAATTAGTATCGTTATAACTTACACAGAGAATGAACAAAACTAGGTTTTTTAACTATGGCCACATCAATCTCTTGAAAATATTAATTTTCATTTTACATTTCATTGCATGAACCTTTTGCTTATAAGTCTTAAAAATTAATTAATTTGAGTAAATGTTTAGTTATGAAATGTTTAATAAACATTATTATTAATCCCTCCAAATACCCCCCCCCCCCCC
>CABFVZ010000832.1:155482-167156 GCA_902151445.1 Timema monikensis
CCCAATAACAAATAGCATTAAGATTTTTCGGATTATGCTTTGAAACATTTTTCTTGAGAAATAAAACTTATTTTAAAAATGTTGTTAACTAGACTACTAGGCAAAAGAATGTATTCAACACGAAAACTCCAGTCTCTCACCTAGAGCACCCACAACTATTGTCTAACTGTATACACCTAGAGCACCCACAACTATTGTCTAACTGTATACAAAACATAAAGTTGTTCATGATACAGAAAGTTTAAGTATATTTTATATAATTTTAATGTCAATTAAATGAATTGAAATTTTTTGTTTGAAAACCTAACCTTAAAACATGATACCTTTCAACAGATACGGTTTATTAGATACAATGTATAAACGCGATAGTGTGAAACTAACACATCACACAGTACTTCAACTTAATTATATTCACAACAGACGAAAATACAAGATTTATCAGGGGACACACAGGACAAGCGATAGATCTAACTAAACCAGAGTTTTTCAATTCATGTTCAAAACACTACAAATCGTTCAGCATAAAAATTAAAACTAATTAAAACTCTTGATTTCAACGTGACATATTTACATTAATAGGTAAACACTTTGGTAACAATTCAAATGAAAAGGGCGAGTTTCTTCAGAGAAATTGACAACAATACGCAGAGAATGCATTATGTTATCTTTTGTGTACTCTGACGTACTCACTCTATCATTGTGACATGTGCTACCAATATACTTTACCCCTCCACTCAAAAACCATTACGACGATATAACAAATATCTATTATTAAACATTTCTGATAAGTCTAGCTTTCCTACTTTTGTTTTTTGAAATGTATGTACAGTTTTTTACCTAACCAGTAAAATAACGGCGTCATTAGGCACGTACGTATCTCAAGGTACAAAACATATTGAACACAAATTGTATTTCCGCTGAGGGATATAGTTTTCGAATTATAAATGGAATACGATATAGGGATCGGTTTTTATCAATTTAGGTAAAAACGATAGCACCGATTATTAATATTCCGAAGGCAAACTATTCGACGAATTCATGAGTATTCATTCAATAAAAAATAAATCACAAAACAATATTTATATTTAATAAAAACCTATTTTAAATACTGAATATAGGGAGATTATTCGCTCCTCCGACTCTATTGCTCTGAGTTATTTTGATACAATGTTAATGTTGTACACTGGACTTTATCAATGTCAGCCGATCGTTTGTACGAGAGTTTGGGCTCTTAACGATTCATGGAGTGTTGAACTCGTATAACCATTCATACAAAGTGTTTTGAAAGGCATGGTGTCAACATGTGTAGTCAATTCCGGTTTATTTTCCGATAAGACATCGTTTGAAATTTCAATCACATTTGAAGAAATATGACCATACCAGAGAAATTTGCTTTACTTTATTGACAAATAATTTACTTTAAATTGAATTAGACAACAACTAATTCATTGAAAAAACCTTCAATACGTTACGACAGTATTCGTCTGCGAGAGGTAAATTGCTGGGAGTTTAGAGCCAACGATTTATTCTAGTAGTGTGAATGTACACCAACAGAAATACTAGGATTCCTTGAGGAAGTGAGTGATCGAGACGAGAGCCCCTGGTTCTCGTAAAGATCTGTTCAGTGTGACAGTCCATCACACGAGGATAGAGCACAAGTAACAAACCTAGCTCTATTCTCCAGGTGACAATGCTAAGAAGGTGTATAGCGGGCCTGTTGGCGGTTTGGCTCTGCTGTCATGCGGAGAGTCTACCTCCAACCCCTGAAGACTCAGAGAACGAGCTCAAGTTGGTACACGTGGTGAGTGCTAACAACCTCCCTGGGTTGGTACCGCTGCATATCACATTACTTGACGTATGAATATATTAGAGTAGTTTCAGTAACTGTCGGATACAAACCTTCCCACGAATCACACAATAGTTACACTTCATGTTTTAAGATTGGACGAGCGAAAGAGGGGGAGACAATGACAATGACAATGACAATGACATGGTCTGTTCCAGATCTTCAGGCACGGAGAGCGAACCCCGGCCGATACCTACCCTGAGGACCCTTACGTCAACTTCACGTTCGAGCCCGTGGGATGGGGTCAACTCATCAATGTAAGTCCTCTAAATACACTACAACAAGACCTCAATCCAGTGATTTACCACTTTAAGGGCTCATCTCACACCACAGGCATGCCTGAAAATTGTTATATAAACTTCAAACAGCTCGAAACTGACGTCGCATCTTGAAACAATGAAAAATAAAACAACAAAATACTTGGTCGATCCACAGCTGAATGCAGAAAACCTTTCCTCCAAGATATTTCTGGTCAGGAAGTAATCACGTATCTAATATACCGGTTAACCGTGTATCGATAATCCCGGTTGATGGGTTGGTATGTTCATTCCATCAATGAAACCATACGATAACGGAACTCCAACGAATGGCTTACAACTCAGGGTTCACCCCAAGGCTTAACGTTCTAATGCGGCTACATTCCAGTTAGCCTACTCATCCGTAATGATTAGAATCAAGAATTTCCCGCGTCGGGGCACTGATGTGTCAGCCTAGTCTAATACGGGTGGGAGAGACAAGTCCGTGCTCGAATCCCTGCCGAGTGTATTGAGACAAGAATCATCTTGATGGCTCTCACGCAAATGCAGGTACATTTCATCGGTCCTTATCTCACAAGTGTGAGTGAAGGGTTAGTCCGGAGGGTTGCAAAGGAACAAACCACAAGGAATACTGCTATTTATTAAGAACATCACTATAGTAGATATTATAATTTCTCCAAGACTGGTCTCGTTCTAAAAGAAATGTAGCAAACGACCTCCGTTCTCTGACATGTATGTTGAGCAAGGTCAAGAAAATGTGGGTCACATGTATCGGTTGGAGTCCACAAATCATCCATATTCATACAACACATCACTTGGAGCAAACAAGAAAAGACAACTTTGCGTTCATTGGACGAGAGATACAGACAGAGAGCATCATGGGAGTATGAACGTTACCTGGAACAGCTTTAGTTAGTGTGATCACTAGAACATGATTGTTATTTCCCCGTCTAACCACCAACACATGATTGTTATTTCCCTGTCTAACCACTAGAACATGATTGTTATTTCCCCGTCTAACCACCAGCACATGATTGTTATTTCCCCGTCTAACCACCAGCACATGATTGTTATTTCCCCGTCTAACCACCAGCACATGATTGTTATTTCCCTGTCTAACCACCAGCACATGATTGTTATTTCCCTGTCTAACCACCAGCACATGATTGTTATTTCCGTGTGTCAGGAAGGTAAGGTGAACCAGTACCGCCAAGGACAGTTCCTGAGAGAGCGCTACAGTGCTCTTCTTGGGGACCTCTACTCCCCAGACTATGTGACGGTGCAGAGCACGGGTGTACCCCGAGCACTCATGTCTGCTCAACTCGAGGCGGCGGGCCTATGGCCCCCCGTGGGACCCCAGGTGTGGAACCCCGAGCTGCTGTGGCAGCCTGTGCCCGTAATCAGCCAGCCCCTGGAGCAGGACACGGTCAGTGCACCCGCATTCGTCGAACCCAGATCTCTTATATCAGTTATGAGTAGATACCAGCTTACTCTTGTGGACATCAAACAATCTCCAGCTTTCTTAGACAGTTGTGTTTACCAGCGGGGCTGTTAGCACCTTGGACCACTTTGTCGCCTTGACTGTGTCTTATCTTAGTTACTCCTGGTACGTACTCCATGTCCCAGGAGGTATATTGTACCTGACTGTGTCTTATCTTACAGTTACTCCTGGTACGTACTCCATGTCCCAGGAGGTATATCGTACCTGACTGTGTCTTATCTTACAGTTACTCCTGGTACGTACTCCATGTCCCAGGTACCACCAGGAGAGACAGAATGTTCTCAACAGTTCCCAAGTCCAGCAGATATTGACAGAAAACAAAGCTGAGATGCTGTACAAGTTCCTTCAAGAGCAGACTGGTCTAGAGTACAAAGATCCTGATGACGTACAGTCACTCTACAGTACTCTCAAGGCAGAGGTCAGTGGTTCAGACACGTTTCAGTCAATCATCCAGAGTTCCACCGCAAGGATCTTCCTCCCATTTATTGGAACCATATCGTCTTAATACCTGTCCGAGGTGTGTGCCATTCATTATGCTGAAGACCTAAGGATGAGGAAGGTAGAATTTTGGAGGGAAATAACCCCTATTTGTGTGCAACCACCTGAATGGGATTCAAACCATGATCTCCCAGTCATTGTCAATCCAGTCCAACAGCAACTGATGTTGGGACTATTTTAGGTACAGGGGTGTAGTCCCAGATGGAGCAGCGCCAGAACTCTTCATCTGTCTTTCATCACAGTTTAAACGGACAACGGAGCAATACCAGGGCGCTGCTCCACTACGCTTGTGTATAATAGGCCTACAGATATTGTTTCACTTATAACATAATCAAAGAGAGGCAGTAGCCAAACATCCATAGGGAGGGACCACGGAGGCAGATATCCAATCTTAGTGACTTCCTTGCTACCATAAAAAACACATGCACAGCTGATATAACTGCTTCTGTCACCATGAAATGTGTGTTCGATTGTAGGAAGACTTCAACCTGACCCTGCCAGAGTGGACTAAGGGTGTTTATCCGGACCAACTGGTTCCCCTGACGGTGTTCAGCTACGTGTTGAATGCATACAACACGCAGCTACAGAAGTTGAAAGCAGGTAAACAAATGGCCAGTATTTATACTTTATCACATCACAAACAACGCTAATTATGAGCGGTAGTTCAGGAAAGAGGAATAGCAACACAGACCACATTTTACACTGCTGACACTGTACAGTAAACATGTTCAACCTTAAGATGGATCTTGAAATTGTATGTATCATCAAATTAAAACAATTGGACCTGTCTGTACCTGGTGTTATAGCTGAAACATTTTGATCAAATTTGATATTCAGTTGATATCTGGCCAAATCATGATTTTGATTCTAGCCTCAGAATTAAACATAGTTTACTAATGAGTGAGTTTTGAACACTTGTAATTTATGTAAGATTTACTCGCTGTGACTGTGAAATGGACTCATTCAGGTTTTATGAACGGGAAATGTTTCTGATAAGTTAGTGGGAAGATTAACAACTCTGGAAGGTGGTGAAAATACCTTTCCCACAAAAATTGGTAGGCCCTTTCACTCTTGCTCATAGAAATTCTCATGTACTGATATGTGGTTTCACAAAGTGCACGTTGAATGCCTAAAATAAATAAAATTCTTTCAACCCGGTTTTTAATAAATTAAAAAAAAAATCTAATCAAAAATTCGAATCCTATGTCCATTTCCTGTGTTTGTCCTTTTACACGTTCCTATTTCAGCGTCCTATCATTCTCTACCAATTTACTTTCTTTCCCTTTTGAGTTCCCCCCCCCTAACCCACTCTTTTAGGAAGTTGCATTGCATGTTTCCCACTCCCTCCTGAGAGTTCTGATAGAATGAAACCTAGGTCGGGGGATTGTGCGATAGCAAGAGGCAACCATTACCTCTCTGTCCAGTGTCAGCAGTGTAAAGTGTGAACTGTGTTCTTTTCATTGTAAAACCCATAATTGTGTTAGTTCCTTTTATATGTTTGTATCCACCTTTCCCTTCATCTTCTTACAAATCTAAAATTTCAGCCCTTTGCGAGCAGTAGATATTGTGCAACACTCATCACAAACAGACAATAAAACTCCCCATTTTATTAATACAGATGGTCAAGATGTTTCAGGTGTAACCAAATAAGATATTCTCACCAGGTCCTCTGCTGAGGAAGATAATCGGAGACACAGACGCGAGGATCAGTGGCGAGTCCAGAAAAACTATGTACCTGTATTCTGGTCATGACTCGACGATAAGCAACATACTACTAGCGCTGGGTGTGTGGGAGCCTCAACTACCCGTGTACAACATCATGGTGTTGATAGAGCTGCACAGGACACTAGACAGCGGATATGGTGTCAAGGTGAGCACACGTCAGTGACGGAAAGATCACGGTGTATTTATTTTATTTGAGGTATTTAATGTACACTTTATGAACCGACTGATTATATCGACTTATAAACTAACTTAAACCTATAAAAGACACAACGCCCTTCCCCTGGCCGTTAATTTATCAATGTGAAAGGGTAAAGCCACATTTCACCAATGATAAATGTTTGGTTCCTACAGGGGATTGAACCCAGGGTCCTTAGCTCAGTAGGAAGACGCACTACTGACTGAGATAAGGTGTAGGTAGGGTGTTTTTCCTTGATGGTGGTGTGTTGGGCCCCAACAGGTGTTTCTGCGCAACACCACAGCAGTACCCCCGCACCCCTTGACCATCCCTGGGTGTGAACAGCTGTGCCCTTACGACAAGTTCCTGCAGCTGACAAGCCAGGTGGTCCCTACAGACCTCGACACCGCCTGCAAGGTGGACGACCCTGACTTTGTGGTACCAACCGCCGCTCCGCCCTGACGGTTAAATTGGTCTCCCTCAAATGGAAAGATTTAACACAAGATGAATTAAAATAAAAACTTTTAACCAACCCTGAGCAGATTTTTACTTTTGTCTTAGGTTTTTTTTAATGTAATAAGCCTTGTAATGATTTTTTTATCCACTTCAGTGGCCACACAGTCTAAGGCGTCATTACTAGCGTAATATACTAGACTGCTGACTATAGGGAGGTCAGGGTTTTAATCCCACTCGGGTTTACTGAAAGTGTTCTTAAACTCTCACTATATGCAAATGTGGGTAAAATTCCTTTAAATTCGACCTTCCTCATGTATAGCTCATTAGTGTAATTAGTATTCATGAGCAAGCAATAAGCAGCTGCGACAAAATATATATTTTGAACATTGATAAATAAAATCAGTGTTTTTACGCTTAAACTAGTTTAAGAATATTTTCTAAATAGTAAAGATGGGCTGCTTTGAATCCTACGGTTATTGTCTATGAGGTAATAGACATGACAAACAAAAGAGCATTTATCATTGGCAACCTTTTTTTAAAATTATATTTTCAACATTTTCACTTTAACTAAAATTGTACATTCTAAAGATTTGAGGATACGAGAAATATTGTATTTGACCCATCAGTTTTAGATGAATAATGAATATTGCATCGAATGTTGTACAAATAACTACACAATCTCAGTAATAAATTACCAGGTGCAATAACATATTTTAAGAGAAGTCTTTCTACCAAACAATGTGAAGTTATAATGTAATAAAGGTGAGATTGTTTAGTGATAGTTTATTATTTGTTCTACACAACAACATTAATTAGACGATCAATTGTGTTCCACAGCAGAAGACACAACCATGTGAGGTAAGATCGAACAATCACAAGATCATAACGGAGAGCTAATGTATGACGTGCATACAAGAATATTCCATAAAACTAACAATTTATGATGTGATGCCGAGAATGCACCATTACTATAGAAATGTTCGTCTAATAAAACATACTATTATACTATTTTCATTTTGCTTTGCACGCTGTGATATTTTTTTGTCCTACACTTTATACATTTAAGATCTATTTTCCATCAATGTCAACGTGCATTGCATTGATACATCCCAACAAAACTCAATGTTTCGATTATTTACAGGTCTATTTAATTGTTGAGCCTCTTTTTTTAAAAAGGTGAGACAATAAATTAGGGCTCAACTTTAAAACAAAATATCTATATTTTAGCATTTAAAGATATATGTGCAGATAAGTGAAATCTAGAAGACTATTGTGATGATCACGCCACCCAGGTTCACAATAATCGAGATGGACAGTCCCGACTGACGAAGGGGAGTGGTTTGAGCCATGGACAGTCCAGGTATTCTTAGGGTCATTAACAATGGAATGAAACCTTAACAAAAATGTCCACCAGCCTCTATTAGTAACGAGCATTGTTCGCTGGACTGGGAGGCCTGGGTTCACAATCAAGTGAATACACTCAGGGTGGTAATTACAAAGACCGATTTTAAGTCCTCCTTTCAGACAGATTCGGACACATTTCTTTACCCTTCTCATCACTACATCAAGTCAATGACAACATTTTCATTAATGCTAACAAGGAGAACTACCGTCGATGTTTCTTCCGCCTATTGTTTGTTTTCTTCATGGTGTGCACGGTAAAGACGTGTCGGGTGTACACCTTCTTGTATGTAAAGTACTTCCCGCACTCCCGACACCAGAGCGAGGCCTCGCTGAGGTGATGCCTCATGTGGTTCACCAGACTCTTCTTGTTCTCAAACACTTTTCCGCAATCGTCGCAGACGAAGGGACCGTCCTCAATCTTGCTGTGGCGCTCTATGTGTTTGTTGAGGTTACTCTTAACATTGAAACTGTAGGGACATTCAGGACAAGCGTAGGGCCTCTCCCCTAGAAACAGACATTTACACGCTAGCCTATATTATAATAGTGTATCCAACTGATGGTCTAAGATGTAAACAACCGCACAGTAGACTAGACTGCCGATGACGGTAATATCGGGTTTATAATTCTGGTCTGGTGTAAAGAGCAAAGCTACGGAGTTGGTGCGCCAAGCATTCGACTCCTTCGGAAATGGCTTAGTTATATTAATTAGAAATAACAAATTGACTTCAGGAAAATGCTCCAATACAGATTACTTCATGGGAAGCTTCTTTGATAGTGTGAATGTATAGTTAAATAATTATGTTGGTACTAATTACAAATATTGGTCCTAAAGAATGAATAAAAGTATAAAATTATAATGAAATATTTAGCATATGTTGTTATAATATTGTGTTTGTTACCTTTTATACGTTTCTGTCCATCTTTGCTGTTCCTTCTTACAATTACTTCATAAAGAGAAAACATGTTTTCCTTATAGAGATTGTTATAATATGAATGGATCTAAATGAAAGTGACTCACCGGTATGCACCAGGAGGTGAGTGTTTATCCCGCTCCTCTGAGAAAACCTCTTCTCGCACACTGTGCACTGGTAAGCCTTCTCGCCTCTATGACCGTTAAGGTGTTTCTTGAGGTCGCACAGGAACTGCACCGTCGCAGAACACACGTCACATTTGTACAGACGTTTGCCCTGCACGACAATCTCGTACATTTTATACTCGTGTTGACTTTTCACGGGTAGAGGGATTTCTCGGATCATTGGCGGGCTCGGCACCGTTAGTGTCTTAATATCATCTCTGTTGTAGATATCTGAAAATCAGAAATGGCTTCCTAGTTTATTAGGTGAGAGACGATTTGTTTTCTGTTTATTATAATGATCGTATAAGCCCAACTTTTTTTTTTTAAATATCTCACTTTTGTTTTAGTGATTAGTTGTGAAATTAACATTGTTTTTTCCATCCAAGTATTTAAATTAAATTGCGTGATTTGTCCACCATGTGACTATACAAACACTGACCTACCTTCTAATACACACTCCACAGGAAGTGGCTTGGTCAAAGCCACACCTTCGGAACTCCTAAAAAGTCATAAATAATGTCATAAATAAATAATTAATAATGTCACTTAACCCACCAGTGAATAAAGAACTATAATAGCAAAATACAATACCGGTAGTTCTATGTTTTAAGGCTGGGGGGATTATTGACTCATATTTTATTGTTGCTATCATTATCATAATTATTAATAACCCTTTCTTTTCCTCTGTTACAGCTTTAACTTACAAGTTTTATTACAATTTGTAACACTCATTTGTACTTTACAAGATGGCGGGTATTTTTTATCAAGAGTTGGAGGGGTCTGGGAAACACTGACCATGACATGGTTGTCCAGGGTTCAGTACCAACTCGATGCTAGCAGACACAAAAGGTAGTTTCTACTGGCTCTGACATCATTTTAAAGGGCGAGTTTCAAGATACTCTTGTTTTAAAGATATATTTAAAATGTTATGTCATCGTCCAGTCAGATGATTACCGCAACTTACTGCCTGTTTATTAGGCTGCCCACATTACACTAATGAGGTAGAGCGGGTGTCGACCTCACTATCAAAGTTAAACCAAACCAGGTGAGGTTGTTGCCAACTGACCTACGTTGTACTCCACAATCTCTCCGCCGAGTCTCCTGTGAGGTAGACAGAGAGGAAACATCTGTTCTGTTGTCGTTGTAAGACGTCAAAGATGACGTATCTTCGACATTCTCAAATACTTCACACTGGTAAAGTAAAGTAAAAAGATTAAAGAACACATTATGATAATCACCATCATCATCAGAATTAATATTTTATATTAATTATTTATAAAACATTTTTACAGGCGTTGTTTCTTATAACTTGTCGAAAGTGTCCCCGCCTGTACACACGGAGGAAGAGTGGCAAAGCTCACCTCAGAACACCTGACCAGAGTTGAACCCTGACTTCGTCACTGGCAAACCGTCCTACAGTCTAATTCTCCAAGGAACCACAAAACAATATGCTTGTATTCTCTAAAAGACCCTTCCTATGAGAATTTGTCTGTAGATGAAACTGAAACATTAATTTTTGTAAGGACATTGGCCTAAAATAAAAAGTTTCAGTTCACACACAATCTCAGAGAAGGGCAAAATTATTATTTTTTATATGAGGTGTTAACTTATAAAATCTAGAACAGACACAACATCCAGTCCCCCGGCTGTTAATTCATCACTGTGAGAAAGGAAACTCACATTTCATCAATGACCATGTTTTTGGCCATGCCAGGAATCAAACTTAGGACCCTTAGCTCAGTGAACTGACTGAGATAAGGTGTCAGATCGTAGTTAGACTAATTAAGATGAAAATCAACCAGAATATGCTATATCTAGTCATACTCTAGCAATATTTTCAAGTTAGGTCTAGTATTGTCGGGCTACATTTGGTGAGGTTTTATCACCAGGTAAGGCTCCCAGCGTGCCGGTGATTCAGAGCACAATCCTGACACTTATCTGACCTGTAGACCCCAAACTTTGTAACTAAAGCCGGGGTTCAAACAAGTAACTCAAGGATACAGGCCCTTATGTTTGGGAGCTTAAAACAAGTCGACATATCTCTGAAAATATTAATACTTGTTTGTATCATCCTCGGTAGTTATTTTAAGTCAAAAACCTACAAACACATTTAATATTAAAACAACACTTTTTACTATTCAAGAAAGATTAAACGAATTGGCTCTTTTTCACAAGTACAAACTCCCCTTTCCCCGAAACTAAACATATATCTGGACATTGCCCTGTAACGACACGATCTTAAAAAACAATAAACTCAATAAACTCGCCTTCACAGAAGATTCTGAACCCATTCTTACAAGATTTAAATTTAAATCTTAAGATTCTAAACCAGGGCCGATCACTGCAGACTACTGTAGTCAAACATGGAATTTACAAGGATTCCATATCAGTACTTGTCAAATTGAGGGGATATTCTAGTAGATGATATGAAGAAAACAAAGTGACCATTATAATAAAGAAAATAAATACAGGAAAATAACAACAATATTTTTATTTATATTTTAATCTTCAAAGATTGCCAACGGTTGAGATAGAGATGAAACTTTCCTATTCAACAACTAACTGTAGTATTCACATTTTTAAATTTGTCAGTCAAGGTTCACTCCAATAGGTTCTAAGGACTTTTTTTTTTGAAGTTATACTTCTTTAGGCGCGTTATGAAAAAATGATGAGAGTGAAATTTTAAGATGCGCGCGCATCACTGTAACACAAAAGTAACAGGTTGAAGTTAAACCGC
>CABFVZ010000832.1:168400-297108 GCA_902151445.1 Timema monikensis
GGGGGGGGGGGGGGGGGTAACAGTGAGTTTACCAACTCTATAGGCCTTCTGGCCAGGTAATACCCCCAGTTATTAGGGAGTTCTCTCACAGTAAAAAGTAAAATTTGAAGCAATAATTATTGGGACTTGATTCGAGGTTTTAGATAAGTGTACTTTTAAAAGTTTTTGGTTAATAATGGATTGTTCCAGTTACAAATATTATTTGTTTTGGCATTCACCATCATGGCAGGGGGGGAAACTAACAAGTTTTGGCTCGTAAAAACTCTAGGCTTTATCAAGTAATATTACCTATCCTTCTAGTAGGTAGTGCGCTTAATTAACTATACAATCCTCTACATTCTGTACTACACACGGTATTATGAATTTGGAACGTTCCAAAAGTAGAGATTGACAGTTGGGAAACATCTCTACTCGCCATATAATTTCCAACTTTCAGGCTTTTCCCCAACATTGTAAGGGATGACCACACCAGATCAACGCTCCTCAACATGTCATAAACTTTCGACCCGTCTCCCTAATAAATATATTTATAAGCTCTTGTCATCCTACTCCATTATATTTTGGTCCGGTCTCGGCCAGAAACATGTTCCCTCGGCCCAACATATCCCATACCACAATACCCAACTCATTCCCCCTAATACCTTCTCTCAACCAGCTGAAAGTTTGGCCTAGGTATTAATTAATACTCGCAGTAACGATTTTTTCTTATAATTCAATCTGGAAATAATCTCTCACGTAAACATTTTTTTAAATATATAAAAAAAAATCTAATATTATTCATAATATACCAACACCAAATATATACACTAGTTTTTAATTGTTTTAGCTGTGTCATACGAATAGTTCATTTCTTAAACTTAGAAAAGTCAAGCCGTATGATCCAATTTATTCCAGGACGGACCAGTGAAGTTCCACAACTGGCCGAGAGGTATCTATTCGTTTAATGACTACTTGAGCGCTTTCTATCGACTAGAGAAGCAAACCATTTGGCAACTCTGGTCAATATTTGACCTCTAATAGTTCTCTACGGATTGTCGTCCTCTATCAAGGTTGATCAGCCAGTAAGAAGATCGTCTGTGGCCAGTGGACTTTGATATAATACTCGAAATGACGACATACTTCAACTACCCGCCTCCAGCCCTCCAAGAGGAGTTAAAGAAGATCGCAAACGCTATCGTTGCTCCGGGCAAGGGAATTCTGGCCG
Source organism: Timema monikensis (assembly GCA_902151445.1). Classification (NCBI taxonomy): domain Eukaryota; kingdom Metazoa; phylum Arthropoda; class Insecta; order Phasmatodea; family Timematidae; genus Timema; species Timema monikensis. Next base: position 169,605 of record CABFVZ010000832.1, read on the forward strand.
CAGACGAGTCCACAGCCACCATCGGGAAACGTTTTGCGGGCATCGGGGCAGAGAACTCCGAGGAAAATCGTCGTCTGTACCGCCAACTGCTCTTCTCGACGGACAAAGTGATCGGGGAGAACATCTCCGGTGTGATTCTGTTCCACGAGACGCTCTATCAGACGGCTGTCGACGGGACCCCTTTCACCACCCTCCTCAACGAACGTGGGATCATCCCCGGTATAAAGGTTGACAAGGGTGTGGTGGACCTGTTCTGCTCAGAGCGTGAAGTCACCACCCAGGGTCTGGACGACTTGGACAAGCGTTGCGCCCAGTATAAGAAGGATGGGTGTCATTTTGCCAAGTGGCGCTGTGTCCTCAAGATAAACAAGAACACCCCTTCGTACCAGGCCATCCTGGAGAACGCCAATGTCCTGGCACGCTACGCCTCAATCTGCCAGACCAACGGACTGGTCCCCATCGTGGAGCCCGAGGTGAGCACACTTGTATTACTTGTACCCTTGGCTGAGATTGCATCATTCAAGGACGAGACAGACAGGGAATTAAAATACTTGACTGATGAAAGCTATCACAGTTTTAACACGAGAGAGAACTTGGTTTATTTTATAACACAGGAACACAAATACTACCTTAAACTTTAAATATGGAACTAAAAATATGTCATCAGAGTAATAATCAGAAAAATTGCCATTCCGCCAGATTACTGATCCTATGTCTATTGTTGTATTTTAATGATTGGATCAGTCAAGTTGGTAGTACTGTCACGAAGGATAACAAGTTCCTGTTAGTGTTGTCCCAGCACTTAATGACCCGCAGAAGGCAAAATTTTGAATAGACATGTATCAATGCCATTTTTTTTATCACTGCATCCAGCTACCCATTTTGGTTATATGTTTATGTACTAATTATGCTAATGACTTAGGGTTTAGGGGAAGGGTAACTGCTTTTATATGGAGAGTAGGAAACATTTAGAAAAAAACCAGACGAGGATCAAACCACGATCTCTGTCATCGGCAGTCTAGTCTATTGCGAGAGTATCACATTAGAACATGCGACCGCTCAGTCCAGGCAATGGCTGATTAAAAGATGGGGGTGGGGTGTATAAATAGCATCACCTCTGATTCAGTGGTTGCATGGTCTAAAGCGTCAATCCTGATTGGAGATTCTGAGGTTTCTTTTCTTAAGTTGTTTACACAAGCTCCTTTCATACAGATGTAGTTACATCTCCTCTCAATGCTATCTTCTGCATCCCTACCCATGAGTGTAAGTATGTGGATAGAACAAATGGTTATTAAGACCCAAAATACTTGAAATAGAAGAACCATTACTTGGAAAAATTAAAAACCTTGTAAAGTGTGATTGCTCCTGAGGAAAACCTTCCAACTGTCTCGATGACAACCTTCCAACTGTCTCTATAACAACCTTCCAACTGTCTCTACGACAACCTTCCAACTGTCTCTACGACAACCTTCCAACTGTCTCTACGACAACCTTCCAACTGTCTCTACGACAACCTTCCAACTGTCTCTATGACAACCTTCCAACTGTCTCTATAACAACCTTCCAACTGTCTCGATGACAACCTTCCAACTGTCTCGATGACAACCTTCCAACTGTCTTTATGACAACCTTCCAACTGTCTCGATGACAACCTTCCAACTGTCTTTATGACAACCTTCCAACTGTCTCTATGACAACCTTCCAACTGTCTCGATGACAACCTTCCAACTGTCTCGTTGACAACCTTCCAACTGTCTCGATGACAACCTTTGATTACAGATCTTGCCAGATGGAGACCATGACTTAGACCGAGCGCAGAAGGTGACCGAGACTGTGTTGGCCGCAGTGTACAAGGCTTTGAGCGACCACCACGTGTACCTGGAGGGGACTCTCTTGAAGCCAAACATGGTGACTGCAGGCCAGTCTTGCCCCACTAAGTTCTCGGCTCAGGACATAGCCAAGGCCACGGTAACAGCCCTCAACAGGACTGTACCAGCTGCGGTGGCGGGGGTCACCTTTCTCTCTGGGGGACAGTCAGAGGAGGAGGCATCTGTTAACCTGGACGCCATTAACAAGTTTAACGGCAAGAAGCCGTGGCCTCTCACGTTCAGCTACGGGCGCGCATTGCAAGCGTCGGTCCTCAAGGCTTGGGGTGGTAAGCCTGAGAACGTAAAGGCGGCGCAGGAGGAACTTTTGAAGAGGGCCAAGGCTAATGGGCAAGCTGCTCTGGGCAAGTATGATGCCGGTAGTGTCGCGGGCAAAGCAGCAGGTGAAGGGTTATTCATCAAGGACCATGCCTACTAAATGTCGAGAAATAGATTGGAATGTTATTGTTTGATGAATAATTTAGAAAATATATGTAGAAACCATATATCGTTGTTAAATTTAAGATAAAGATGTTTCGAGTACATATAGGGCAGGTTAAATTTAACTGATTTTTATTATGTTTTTAAGTTGATGACTGCAACATTTTGTTCATTGTTCTTCTGAATTAAGTTTGACAGACGCAAGATAATTCGCTTTGCACAAGTATATTTTATTTATTTGAAAAAAGTAACTAGCTGCGAAAATGAATATTCATGAATGGTTCTATATTTAGTTTATTACTAAAAGGAAATTACATTAAGAGTTCTTGTATTGTTATGAAATTGATTTGTATATATTGTCTTTTTTAAATTAATGTTAAAACTACAATGTTAGTAATGTAGATATATATTGTAAGTTAATATATTCAAATGGATGTGTACTTTAAACCTAAAAATGTAAAGTTTGTGAAGATTGACAAATAAAGTATTATCTGAGAAGGAAAGATTGTGTCTAACACACACACAAGTCTAACTACCCAACTGAAGAAGAACTATACATGTTAATTATAATATGGCTTGGCTTGGCTTGCCTGACTGCATACCAAGTGCTGCTCCAACATTCTTTGAGACAATTATATTGCCATACCAGTACTAACAGTCTTTCTTCCTATCCAGGCTGTACACATATCTACACTAACAGTGTGGCAACGAGCAAGGTAGAGTTTAGAGAAGACGCACCCTCATTTGTGTGAATGGAGAGTGGAACAACCTTCCATAGTATATCTGGCTGGCTGGGATTTGAATAGGAGGACCACATGAGACTGGGACCTCAGTCTTGTTACAGGGGGACCACACGATACTGGGACCTCAGTCTTGTTACAGGGGGACCACATGAGACTGGGACCTCAGCCTTGTTACAGGGGGACCACATGAGGCTGGGACCTCAGTCTTGTTACAGGGGGACCACACGATACTGGGACCTCAGTCTTGTTACAGGGGGACCACATGAGGCTGGGACCTCAGTCTTGTTACAGGGGGACCACATGAGACTGGGACCTCAGCCTTGTTACAGGGGGACCACATGAGGCTGGGACCTCAGTCTTGTTACAGGGGGACCACACGATACTGGGACCTCAGTCTTGTTACAGGGGGACCACACGATACTGGGACCTCAGCCTTGTTACAGGGGGACCACATGAGGCTGGGACCTCAGTCTTGTTACAGGGGGACCACATGAGGTTGAGACCTCGGCCTGTGTTTTCACTGATGTAGGATCCTGAGCACAGAGTGAACCTGGATCAATGGCGGGCTAAGCCCGAGGTCCCTTGTTTATTTCTTGTGTACACTTATTCAAAATAATATTATTACCAATGTTGCCTAATTGGAGATTTTGAAGCTATTTTGTAAATCAGGTTGAATCTTAACTAGACACACCTAAACATACTTAGACACAAAATAGAAAGAAAGGGAATTCTGCATGGCCTAGTGTTTACCTGCTGATAACACATTCTCTCTTCTTCTGACAAGTTTACGCACTCACTAAACAATCTAGCCTTGAAAACATTTCCTTGCTTTATAAAATTATCACCCCGCCTCGGTGGCGTAGTTGGCTAACGCGCTTGTCGTGTTGAGCTCGACTGCTGAGGACAGGGAGATCAAGGTTCGAATCTCGGTCGGGTGTACTGGGGGTGGTTTTTCCTAAATGGTTTTCCACTCTACCTCCACGCAAATGCGGGTTCACTTCCTCTAATTAAACCTTCCCGATCCCTAACCCATTAGCGTAATTAGTACTTAAAGCGTATAACTCGAACGGGTAGTAAGATGTGGTGCTAAATATTATTAAATTATCCTTTTCTCATTTCCTATTATAGATGGACAAATGCTACCACAGAATCCTTTAATCGACATCCTGGCAGGAAGACTCCGATAGGCCAGTTTCATGATCAAGAAAATTGTCTTAAATGATTGATAAAAAATACTTTTACAAAAATAATTTTGTGAAACTGCAAGAATATTTTTAGAATCATTAAAGAATTTATGCTTTTCGTTTTGTTATATTTTTGTAAGACTCGCTGTAACAGAACATAAATTCATGAACATGGGAAATCTTATCTTGAAAACTGCCGACCTCACAAGTAGAGAACGTTCTTAAAATGCCAATATTCAAACATTCTTTCGACGAAGTAATTTAAAAAACCCACAATTCTGAGACAAATGTATACATCTTGGTCATCATACATTGTTTGGAAACTAATATTTATTGAAGGAAAGATGATTGTTTACCAAAACTGTTAGTTCCTTGAATATTTTATGAGGGATGTTTAAAGTATATACACCTAAACTGTATGCAATGTATTGGCACACGACTCGCATACTAACTTAATTCTAGGACAGACACAACAGCTAGTCTCTCGGCTGTTAATTTATCACTGTGAAAGGAGAAGCCCCAATTTCTACAATGGTAAATATTTTGTCCCTGCCAGGTATTGAACCTGAGGTCCGTAGCTCAGTAAACAGAAGTTTTACCAGCTAAAGGGGTTATACCGCTGGTGTATAGTTTTTCCACAATGTTGTTTTCCCCATCTCCTTCCAGGTGTGTTTCTTCTCAAATATTCTTATCTTTATGTGTAAACCAGTGACAATAAGGATGTTTAACCCAAATTTGATACATTTTGTATTACTTTAATATTGATTTTTATAGTAATTAATTAAATCCATGATCCTACAAGTAAGTTCAAGCTCTTTGGATCATGTAATTAATTATAAAATATAAAAATTGGCGAAACAATTAAGATTGGTCCCATTTTGGAAGGTAAAACATGATGAGAGTGTGCGGGTACATTCAGAGTGGCTTTATTCTCAATGGCTTGCCACTCAACCTCCACACAAATACGGGTGCACTTTCACCAAAATTCTAGGCCTGCCTTCATTATCCCTATTCCATTATAGTATTGTTAAATACATCAAATACAAACTAGTGGTTTTTAATTTGCGATGAAAATATGTTGTATCTAAGTTGCGGGCAGGATAGCTCAAAGGTAAAATGCACAACAATTAAACATTGTTGATAGGCCTACTAATAAGTTTTATTCCAAAGGAAAAATACTAACTTTGAAAAACTATTTCATAAAATAAACGAATTGTTAATGTTTTTGTATTTTCATTGATGAAACTGCTTGCGTAAGAAATGTCACTAATAATTATAGAAAATGATTCTAGCATCTTACCTTAATTTTTTCTATTTTGTTTAACATTCCCTTGAACATTCGTGGTATCGTTGCCTCGAACAGTGGGCCCTGTCAGTGCTGAATATCCAAATGAAGAACCATCTGGCAATTCAAAACCATGCATCAAAATATTCTTTGCTAGCTGTAAGCGGCTAGAATCAACATTTTCACTGAATAGACCTTCAGCTAAAGCAATTGTATCCATGAGACAGGTAAACAGTCTTAATTCGGGTGTTTTGGCGGATTTCTGAAATATTTTCAAATACCATTATTTTATAAATTAATTTGCCAGATTTTTACAAATAATCATTATTATTGTTATGATATAACATCAATGCATTTTTTGTTTTAAACATGCAATAATGTTCTTAAACATTTATTTAGTATGACACAGCTAGAATAATATTAAATTTTAAAAAATATTAGAAATATTCGTTTGTCAATGTTTCTAAAGATGCATACCTTGCTAGTGTGATTTTCCATCAAATGCAGACCTTGTTTTCATTAAAGTGTTCTAGTAAATATATTGTTCATACTTTTTCTTCAGATAAAAGCAAGCCCTACTACATTCAAAGTTTTAGAATATGTATACTTAAAATATAAAAAAAACTTTGAAATAGAAACTCAAATATTTTTCTAATTTTAAAATAAAACAAAATAAGGATAATTCAAAAAAAGCGCACAACAGTTTATTAATCTATTTCTTGCTAGAGGTCAGCACAGCTGCAAATATTAAGCCAAGGAGAATAATGTCAACTGGAGGGAATTAAAAAAGTATGAAAAATATTTTTATTTCCTTAGAATTGATATGTATTTACATTTAGGTTTATTATTTAAATGACTAAAACACGTAGACAATGGGTTTAAACTTGTTATTAAATGTTTTACATAAATAAAGGAATTCTAAATCCAACTATAACAATTAATTTCTAAATAGCACTGAAGGCCATTGCTAAAACATAAATGTAAGCGTTGTTAGTAATGTTTCAAACGTGTTAAGTTTTGTTGTATACTCATAGGGGAAGGAGAAACCCAAGGGGTTCAAAATCAGCTAAAATTTTAATATATTCTTCTATTGAACTTCAAATAACTTATAGAGATATTCACTTCTCAAAACTTTACCAAGTAAGGACCACTCCAAATAGCTTCTAAAGGCATTTAATTTCAGAAAACATTCAAGGCAAATATTACTCTAAATAGCTTCTAGAGGCATACAATTTTTTTTTTAAGTAGAGGGACAACTCAAAATAGTTTAGAAATGCATATAATATAGCTTTTTAAATCCAACTGAAGAACACTCCGATTAGCTTCGAAAAGCATTCACTTTTCAAAAATGTGTTAGAGAAAGACCACTTTCAATAAGTTCTTATGGAAGCTAGTTAAAACTAAAAAATCCCGGTGTGGATCATTTCAAAGAGTTTCTAAGAGTATCCAACTTTAAAAATTAGCTGGTTGAAGACTAGTTACTACCTAAGATAGATTTTAGAGGTATTTAATTTTTGAAAACAAAAAGAAAATCAGGTGAGAAACAATTTAAATAGTTTCTAAGAGCATCCAAATTAAAAAAAAAAAAACTTGGTGGGAACCACTTCAAATAAATTATAGGGAATCTAATTTATATTAAAAAATATGTGCTGAGCACTTCTTTAAGTAGTTTTTAGAGGCATTCAATTTTAAAAAAATTGATGAAGAAGACCACAAAAAATTGCCTTTATGAGTATCCAAATTTAAAAAATTCAAGGGGTATAACTATTCTAAATAGCTTTTAAAAAAGTATAATTTTCAAAATTTCTCCAAACGTGGATCACTTAAAATATCTTCTAGGAGTATCAAATTTTTTTAAAACATTAACTGAGGGAGAGGAGGATGGAAACCCCATAAAAATCTTATTAGTTTCTCTCCCCCCTCCCCCCTCTGCCCCTCTCACACACATAACGTAACAATGTTCTTATATATTAGGGTTTAGTAGTAAGTCTTAACATCATCTCATAAACTTACGGTTTTGAACCCCCCCAACCCTCAGATTAAATTCTCCCTACGCCCATGTGTATAATAGTACTGTAAGCACAATCAAACAAGTAAAAAGCGTCAGAATAAAAAAATAAATACAGATTTTTTAAACTTTTTTGTTTTACTACATCTGTTACCACACTAGCTTCAAATCCCAAGTTTTAAGTTTATGATCAGAGTTATAGAGTATAACAGAGACGCGTAACGGCTAAAGATGAACTATAGTCTTTTTAATTTTTTTTATCGCAAACTACGGATCAAACACAAGAGTGCACTGCGCATGAGTGTATCACAACAATTATTCCAGAGAACTCCAGTCCATAAGTGTCATAATAAAGTTAATTTACGCGAGCTGGAGTGTATTGTTTGAATTGATACTTCACCTCGAAGATGAGGTATTGGAACAGTCTACACTTTTTATCTGTTAAATATAAATTTCAAATGTGACATACATTACATGTTGAGGTTCTTTCACTCGATAATCATTAAATATGCAGGTGGAATTTATATAAGTTGATTTACCTGTTTTAGAGTTATGTAACATGAAGTTGTAGCATTTTCAACTAAAACAATAATATTTAAATAATAGTTTCGCGCTGTGTTTATATGTAACAATAGCTTTGATTTTTTAATAGCCTTTATGTGTATGAGGACTTTAAAGCAAAATATACTTTCAAATAATGTTATTTTGAATGATTTCTCTTTTAATTAAAGGGTGATGTAACAAATGAATGTGATTGGAGAATAGTTCAGTTTCTTCGTTGCTGTACAACATGAACTCTCCAAACAAAATCCAACAACTGTGGGAATTTTTCCTTCAAGCAGAACCATCATCTTACGAGGTTTGTTTTGCTTAAGGGATATTCATGACATAGTTTTAGTTTGGGATTTTAAAAAGTATCAACAGAAGGGTGATTAGAACGTTGAATTTAATTTTCGTCAGTAAGTAAGGATGGTCAAACTACCCTTGTTACACTTTGTCGGGTTTTGGTACCCATCCTGTCAGGCCAGAGACAAGCGTGAGTTGGAATCTGCTAGTACTATAACTGGATAATTATATGTGAATATTATTTATACTCTCATAATGCTAGTAGGCCTATCATAAGTCGACAACTACAGTCCAACTCGTCACTCAAGTGGTGTTGTCAGCTAGCAAAAGCTGCCAGATCTTCTTTCATCGAAACACAAACTTATGAAAATAACAGTGTGGATGTTTTGCTTTTTTGTTGAAGCCAAGTCTGTGGGTCACTGCTTTACAAACAAGGATGTGTTCTATTCACAAATTAAATATGGCAAACCACATGACACCGTAAAAATTGTGATTGGTTTGTTTTCTTGTGCATCCGTTTACAAAATAAAGACATTTTATTTCTAAACCAAAATTTTGTGTCTTTCTAAGTAATAAAACACATTTATTTATTATTATTTTTGATGGACAGTTATAAGTGTCAGTATAACACTTTTTCAACTTATTATTTCATGGACTAGGACTAATATTTATTGTTGCCACAACTGCGGAAATTAAATGCAAAATAGTTTTTTATGTAATATTTGTTGTTGTTTCAATTAGTTACGAGACTGTCACTTATGCTGTAATCCTTAAGCAGGTATTATAAGTGTTTATCTTTGATTGATAATATAATATTTGTAATAAAATAATAGCTATCGGTATTATTATTATTAGTGATGTTCAACCAATGTTTGCAACAAGAATCTCCTGCCAAGATGTTGCTATTATGTGTTGCTGTTTAAAAAAAAAATTAGGCTTTTTTTAATACTGGGACCTTTATTACTTAGAGGAGGGCTTATAAACAAAACTGATGATTAAAAAAATAATGTAAAATGAACTCAAAATAGAGTAGGGCCCCCATATCCGCTCCTAGATCTACCGCGGTTATGTGAAACCGCGGATTGTACTGAACTATTATATAATTTGATATTCATGTAATATACATAAAAACAGTGAAGTTTGATTGATAAATTATTCACGGTAAGACATTACCAACATTAAATAAAGTAATAATAACTTGGACTGTACACTACAGTGTACTTGGTATTCATTAGTCTTTCTGTTGTGAAGATCACTGATGATGATGATGATGATGATGATGATACCAATAGTACGGCCAGCTCTCACTTGGTGCTTGATTTGAAACTTATAAAACCATTTCTCTCTTTAATTACAAATAAATAGGATCTGGCAGCAGTAAACCACGAATAACTGAATAAGCAAATATCGGGGCCCCACTCTCTAGTCAAAACACACTTTTTCTGACAGCTGTGTAGAAAAAATTAGATTTAGAGCTGAGTTAGCCATTTGTAATTATAAATATTACCCATGATTCCTTTATAAGAGGCCTCCTTGGTCTAACCACACTCCTGACTTTCCCATAGTCATACCCTCTTTCCATCAGCTGTCCCGTGGCAGAGATCCTATGTGGGACTAAATTACTTACTGTTCCTCTTTCCATCAGCTGTCCCGTGGCAGAGATCCTATGTGGGACTAAATTACTTACTGTTCCTCTTTACCATCATCTGTCCCGTGGCAGAGATCCTATGTGGGGACTAAATTACTTACTGTTCCTCTTTCCGATGCAAGTATAGTAACCTAAACTACTCCACACAGTTTTTTAATCCTAGAATCTTTAAACATATACAATCCAAGCTAAAGTGAGATTATTTAAAATTCAATTATAAAAGGTTAATATTTAAGACACAGACAAATTATATTTTGTTCATCATGTCTCTTATGTCACAAACACTCTTTTAACTAATTAATTATATTAGACTCCCAATTACACAAGTCTATATAGTTACTTTTAACAATTGCTTAAAATTGTTAGCAAATCAAGTTCTTATAAATCGTATTTGAGATTATTTTTTTTATATCTATATGAATCTCGAATCTCTCCAATACCATATGAATCTCGAATCTCTCCAATACCATAGGAATCTCGAATCTCTCCAATACCATAGGAATCTCGAATCTCTCCAATACCATAGGAATCTCAGAATTGGTGCTTCCCATTTCTAATATTTTAAGACCTGAAACTCGGACCCAGAATCATCCAAATAATAAATAAAATAATAAATAAAATAAGTATTTTATTGTTTCTTTGTGAAGTTATTTGCGTACTCCAGTCGTAAAGACTAACACATGTCCCCTTATTGTTCACAGAAGTCGTTGTGGCTCGATATATTCCTGGCCGAGTTTTTGACAGAAGTAAAAGATGGCAAGACTGCTGAGGAAGTTTTATCATTTTGGTAAGAGCTAAGAAGTCATTTACACTCTGCTGGTATTTGAATAAAACCACAGGTTATATCAGCTCTTTTTAAATACACTATTTGAATTTTATATTTATTGAGTACTAAACACATGCTATAAAAACATCAGCACACAACTTACAAACCAACACAATAAAGTTTAGATACTATTGCTAATTGCGCTGAGATTTTGCAAGAAGTAGTTTTATGAACTTTTAACTAGCACATTAAAATTACAATAAAAACTTTTTTTTTTAATCTCATCACACTACCCCATATTATAATTATTATTATTATTATTAGCACTGTGTCTTACTACCCGTTCGGGTTATACGCTCTTACGCTAATGTGTAATGGTAGGGTGATTGTGAGATGAAATGAAGGACCTACAGTTTAACGTGGGATCCGAACCACGGTGGAGGCCTGGCATTCCACACATTCACAAGATGTCTTGTCAGAGGTGAAGGAAGGGTTTGGTAATCAGATAAATCTGTGCCGGGACCGAGGATTGAACCCCGGACCCACAGCATTTGAAACCTGATCTCTGATCTTTCCATGATTGACAGTTCCATCTCTTGGTAAAATGGCGCCTCAGAGGATTCGACCACTGAACTGGGTCAAAACATATTTAAAATTCATGGTAGAATTTTTGAATGTCTATTAAACATAACACCACAAAAAAAAATCTCAAAATTGTCTAAAATTAATTATTGATTCTTTAAATGTGAATGATGGTCCATTTTGTTGATTTAAATGAGATTTAGTTATTACCAGAACGACACATGAGCGGACACCATCATACTTTGTCGATGTTGCCTAAACAAACCATCTGCACCTAAAAAGAACACAAAATTTAGTTAAAAAACTTTTTAAAACCAGAACTACACTTTTTTTTAAACAAATTTGAATAATTTTCCTAGCCACAAATCAAGGCCTCAAAAATTACACACTGATCCCTTGTGTCTATTTTTTTACTGATTGGATAGCAGGATAAAAACTGTAAATCTCCCTGTCAGCGCCCCCTGGATTCAAACTAGGACTACCAAGATCTCTGATCGAACACTTAAACCACAAAGATGGGCTTTACATAAAGTTAACACATTTGATTTGCTCCAGTAAGAACGCATGAGTTGGGTAGTATCTGAATAACTATAGTCCTGTAGGTATATTCTAACAAGTGTTAATATAAACAGATGTTTTAATTAACAGGAAATAGGTCTGAATGCCATCGCTGGCTTTCAACAAATTTATATATTATTTTATTTTCCTTGAATGCTGTGTCTTCGTTGGACTTTAAACTTATCTCAATAAAATAAATTAAGTGACCTTCACACAGCTCTAATTATTATGATCACTGTTGAAACAACGTTAAAATGCCCGAGAAATTGACTTTATAACCGGGTGTTGAAAAACAACTAGAGGTTATAATTATGTAAATATTGTATTTTCTTATCAAAAAGTATTTTTCCCCATCCTTGGTACCTAGCATTGCTCAGTATCCAGGGGTTTAATTCCACACGTTGATAAACTATCGAGTTTTACTCGCAGGATCTATAAATGTCCGCCCTCAAAAAGGTGGAATAAGTGCCTGTCTGTCCTTGCGTGCTGTTTATTAAAGTAATTCATTTGTACAGAAATGACTGATAACCTTTGACCCTGTCATCAGTTACTGATAACTGTTGATAATGTCATCTGAATGATGGTCGAGGAAATACTGTTTCATTGAACCTTTTCACTGGTTGGTTGGTTGCATCGCTTTCTGAGTATACATTGAGATTCAAGGTCTCAGCTATTTAAAGACTTGAACATATTTACATAAGTTTTGACAACCCACTCAGTTCTCGGATCAAAACACATTTGGATTTGTTTTGTTTGACAGCTTATCTCTTTTGTCTACTTTATTTACTCCTCCAATGTTCCAATTTCGGTGCTATTATTGGTTGTAATATGTTTAAAACAATTTTGGTAGCGTTTCAGTTAAGATATCAATCTTTTCAAAAACACTTTCTTATTTGTCTTTCTATAAATTGGTTGTCTTAAATATTCAATCTAAAAATTAAACTTTGCCTAAAAAAAATCTAAAAATGTCTCGGGGTACATGAGCTGACCTAAATTACTTTGGCCAATGAGAACATCGATACAATTAGTGGGTTGTAACTTGAAATATGCTCATATTTAATATTGCTTCAGATACTTTGTTATTTATTAGGGATAGGCCCTTGAATCCTTAAGGATATTCAAGGATTTGAGAAAATGTTGTATTCAAGAGCCAAATTCTTTTTTTTTAATCCTTCAAGTGGAATTTGTTTGAAATTTTTAATATTTATTATTGGTGATTCAGAATCAATAATAATTATAGGATGAACTTAACCGGGCCATATTGTTGAAGAGGAGAAAGTTAGTGATAGTGGATTAAGTACGGAGTTGTTATTTTTATGAGCTATATGCACAGTTTCTTGCCTACTCCTTAAGGGAACGGCGTGATTAGGTATATGTGTATTTCAATATAGAAAAATTACAGATCAGATATTTTAAGTCAATTTATTTCATTCAGTTCTTTAATTATTACTCCTACTTATAACAAACAAATCATAAAAACTTATTTAATATCTAATATTATTATAATTTCACTACTATAACATCATCTTTACCTCTTACATCAGTTATTGATCATTCTTACAATAACTCAGGACGATGAATTACTGTGTTTCAAGGAACTAAACAATCGAAAATAATCTACAATAATTCATATCACGTTTTATAAAAGAATCTTTGTATACACTTTTTTTTTTAAATTACTTAATCAACAATATAACTTACCAATAAAATTAAATTTAATTAATTATTTTTGCGTTTGTTCTTGACTCACAGTAAATATACAAGATTTGCGTTCTAGCTCATTTATCTGCTCTATTCCTGTTTTCAGCGTGGTAAGCAGTGTTGCCACCCTTATTGGCTGTGAGCTGTTGTCGGATGTTCGACAGATCTGCTCCAAGCCGGGAGACGGCGAAGACTTGTCGCTAGTATTGCAACACTGCCTGCGAGGTCGAGGTTGGAGATGTTTGGCAACATTGCAATGTCTGGGAGTTGAGGTAGGATCACCTTTTTCCTTCATTTCTGTCAAAGCTGCTCAAATTGCTCATAATTGTTGATCTCTTAAAGAAATCTAGAGTTCACATGGTTTGAGAGCAGTGTAAAGCTGCCAGTAATTGGTTCCAGCATGATCAATCCTAATTAGTTGTTATAAGCACTCCTAATAATAATAGTAATGATAATGATTTAAAAAAAATTACAAATGTTAACTATCATAGTTATTTAAAAATAGAAATATAGATACTATTTTAATCCGACACCTCGTAACGTATCTGTCTACTGAGCCAAAGGTCCCGTGTTTGATTCCCGGCATAGCTGAAAAATGTATTGTTGGTGAAATGTCGCTTTATCCTTTCACAGTGATGAATTAACAGCTGGGGACTGGATGTTGTTCCTGTCCTAGTCTTAGTTAGATTATTTATAAGGCCTAACCAGCCGGTGGTGGGAAATAGGTGACTCCAGAATTCAAGTAATTTTTGCAAATTACTTTCAGATAAGAACACAGATGTGTAAACCCTCTTCGGTGGCCCCAAGGTCTAACGTGCTACTCTCGCAGTGGACTAAACTGTTGATTATGGGGAGATCGAGGTTCATATCTTGGTCGGGGTTTTTTCCAAATTGGGTTTACACTCTCCCTCCATACAAATGCGGATACACTTGACTTTCTTAATCTCTAAAACCATTAGCGTGGTTAGTATAAAAGCGTATAACCTGAATGGGTAGTAACTCGCTGTGCTAAAAAGATATGTAATTCTTTCAAAAGTAATAATTACAATAATATATTAAACTGTCAATACAAGGTGTATTGTTTGTTTGTGTTGTAATTACAGAATATATCTTGTGGCCGAGAACTCGCCGAGCTACTCATATTTCTGTACCCCGTGTGTCTCGACAAGACGGAACGAGTCAAACGTGTCGTCGGCAATCCATATCTCCCCCTGAAAGAATCATACAACATCGAGGATATCTTTCGTACCAGAGTTCCTCTCAAACACAAGTTTCGTATTGGCTCTTCACAATCTTCGAGTTTATGTCCTCCGACAAGAGGAGAGTTCCTTCGCACGTTGAGCAACACGTCGTCCAGCCGCTTACGTCGATACAGGACTCAGAGCAGCAGCGAGGGAGCCAAGGTGCTGGCGACCAGCGACTCGGAACATCAGGGAGAGGACTGCGACATTGGCCAGACGAGGTCAAACACTCTGAAAATATGGCTTGATCCCATGGATTTTGATTACTTTACCTCGATTGTGAGGAGCGATGATGAGTCGAGACTCGATAGTTTGAACTACACACCCTGCAAAAACATGCGGAAGCTACGGGAAGTCAAGAGGATGCCTGACGAATTCAAAAACGAGAACATCCTTGAAGTAATGAAATCTGAGATTGGTCCCTACGAGTTCATGCAACTTGTGATAAGTATTCTTCAAAACTTGTGCCATTCGGATCTAAGCATCTCGACTGATAACAGTTGTCAAGTTTCAGTCCAAGCGATCAAGTTCGCTCAGAAGAATCTATGTTCTTTACAATTCGGCTCCGCCCCCAAGAAAACGCTTACGTTTACGGAAGTAGCCGAGCTTAAATCCTCAATGACCCAACTTTTTTTGACGGCGCTGGAAAAAATATTACTTCATCCAGAGCTTACGACAACAGTCATCAACAACGGGATCTTGCCGGTCATGCTGAAGATTCTAGAAGACGCCATTTCAAAAATTTCATCTTCTATTAAGGTTAATGAAGACGGTGAAAGTATAGATGGAGATGAAACGTTGTCACCAGGAAGTAATTCTGGCAGAAATACCGCCAAGCCAATCTCCTCAAGTGAAGCTTACAAAATCCAAGAGTTCATTTTTGGCACAACCTACGGCGTAATCATGTTTTTGTATTGTCTTCTTCTCCAAAAATCCAACGCCAATAAGTTTAGTGATTTCCTGGAAATCTTCCAACTGTTCCCCGAAAGCCACGGCGGCCGTCTTGTTGAGAAGACTATCGTTGTTATACTGGCCATTCCTTTTGTAGAAACCAAAGTGTCCGTTGCGAGGGCGAAGAAAGTTATAGATCTGGTCGGACAGCTGATAGCTGCCTTGAAGAAAGTTCGCAGCGACATCATCCATTCCCACCAGTGTCATAAGATTAAGCACAAGAATTGCGAGAGAAGTGTTATAATGGGGCCACACCATCACCAAGATTTGTTTGGGAATGTTTTCAGTTCTTCTGTAGTGATCTCGAGCAGCCACCAGTCTTGCTGCATCGCCTCCTTGTTCATGGTTCTGGTGCGACTCCTACAGAACCGGACGAGAGCCGTTGAAACGCGCGTGCTAAAGGTGATGACTATGTGCGGTACCTGCTGCTGTTTCCCCATGCAAAACCTCATCTCTACTCTAGTGAACGTTTTGAAAAGAAGCGGCAGCAAATGTAGGGTCCTTACGTTCAATCTGCTGGAACGAACCATCTACTCTGAACTAGGGGCGTTTATTACACCGCGCAATAAATTATCTTGTGTCATTTGTGGCAAAAATTCTAGTGCCAACGCGGCCGTCGTTAAGTATTTAGAATCGTCTGAGTACAGCGTGTCGGATTCTTTGTATGAGAAGGCCATGAAGAGAAACTCTAATGACAGGACTTCTAAAACCAGTTCTGAAAGACTCGTGGAGTTTGGGGGCAGCAGAAGTATTTGGAGTTGTATGGAGTTGTACAAAGAGCTTGTGCAGTCTTCAAACTTGAAACTTTGTCACGCTGTGGTCTCCCACCTCTTGAAGGTCTCGCCGCGTTGCACTCCACCCGTCAAGTGGGAAATTATTTTCAATGTTTTCTACCCGACCTTCTTGTCTGTGAAATGTGAGTACCTTTCGACCAAATCTGACCTTTCAAAGTTCACTGTTCTTTCTTGTCTCTCTCTCTTCACCTCCGCTCTCGGAACCGTTTCTTTCGCCGAGCACTTCATAAGCCTGGGAGGGCTCAGACATATTTCTCAACTAATCCTGCTTCCGCCATTTTCCAAGCTGTGCTGTTGTATCCTGGAGATCACATCTGTCATCGAGATCAGTAAACTGGATCACGAGTCGGGTTGTGAAACTGTCAGCGACAGCTCGATGAAAGTGGGTTCTTTGCCGTCAGTGTTCATGCTACATCAGGCCATGAAGTTGTCCAGTCGCAAACTGCTAGATGTTTTGGAAACTGGCACTTTGACGGAGGAAGAGGTTGACGTCAATAGGAACACCGCAGAGTTCAAGTATGAGGGAGTGTCCACTCTTCCGAAGGATGAGCGCAGCGCTGACAAAATGATGGCTTTGTCTAACACCGAGACGGACACAGAGTGTTTCAGTTCAGACGAACTCTCTAGTTCTAGCTGTACCAACTTAATCGGCGTGAAGGACGAGATTGCCGATACAAGTAAGTTGCTGTTTAACTTCTTAGCTTGGTACAGGGCACTGCTCTCGCAATAGACTGGGAGATCGGACCAAGAATTATCTTTAGCTCTGATTGGTATAATAAATATTTATTTGATTTGAGTTGTAGCAAACTTTGAAATATTTGCTTTGTTCATATAATAAATTTAAACTATTTAGATTAGATATGTGTGCATTTCTAACAGGAAGTTTAGTTTTTGTGAAGTGTAGGATTTTAGAAACATCTTTTTTGTTTTCCTCTTCAGTTAAAGCTCTTTTTTTTACCTATAAGGTTTATATTTAGAAGAAGGTACAGAAAAGGTGGATAGAAACATAAAAGGGAACAAACACAATATGACTTTTACAATGAAAAGAAGAACACAGTAAATATTTTACACTGCTGACACTGGACAAAAAGGTAATGCCTGCTCCTTGAAGAAAATCTATAGCTACCACCCAATCTAGGTTTAATTGTATCGGAACTTGTCAGGAGGGAGTGTGAGATGCTCGACACAACTTCCTAAGAGAGGTAGTTGCCAGATTGTAATTGAGATGCTCTACAAAGGGACGGGCTTGCTGTATTTGTTTGACAGGCTCTGTATCGCAGTCGTCGGGAGGCACAAAGCAACACTTTCTGGACTTGCTGTTGAATGTGAGTGTGTTTTGGAGAGCATGCTCCAACCTTGCGGTGTACAACCCCAGGTACCGGGCCCACGTCCTGCGGGAGTCGCTATGGGAGGATGCCCGCAACCTTCTGATGGTGACCCTCGGTCGTATTGTCTCCAGAGACCTGCTCACCGGTGAGTAGCCAGGAAAATACTCGTGGACCTTACACAGTGATCAGAAACATTGAACTCAAAGGAACGTTTGCTTGGGTTCATACCCAGACCTGACTTGTTGAGCTTTACAGTTACTATGTGTTAGGAAGTCTCTTCTTTTGAGTGACAGCGTCATATTATGACTATCTGTATATTTATGGAAGAACAGTGTTTCTTTACCCAAGTGTTGGGTCTTTGGACGCTGTGACTCGACAGTGATGTGATTTCATGGTGAAGGCTGACATCTTCCTCTATCCTTTCACCACTCTTACTCTTTCATTCCTTCCCATTCTTCTCCTCTCCCTTGCACACTTTCTGTTATCTGCACCTCCCAACTCTTTCTTTTGTCTTTCTTACAGTCTTTTCCTTACATACTGCCGATGACGAGGCCATATCGGGGGTTTGAATCTCGGTCGGGTGTTCTAAGTTTTGCCTTTACAAAATGGTTTTCCACTTTCATTCCACGCAAATACAGGTACACTCCTTCCTAACATAACTTTACTAATTCTTAACACATTAGCTTAGTAATTAGTTGTCACGCTTACAACCCAAACGAGTGACAAGACGAGGTTGGTTATCAATGATGGGTGTGGCTCTAAGACTCGGTTTGTTGACTTACGACCAACTGTTGTATTTGTCTGTTGTCAAGTCTCAAGTGATGAGCATATGACTCGCAATACGGAGAGCTACCTCTACATGAAGCTGTCGGAGTCCACTCTCACCTTGTTACTCACCGTTCCTTCCGACACTGGACAAGCAGGTGAGACTTGCACACTCAGCCTTCGTGTGTTTTACTTATATCAGGTCAGAACGGGAATCGTAGACAGTGAAACCTCGTTAAAAGATAATCTACCTGCTTTGGTTGCCACGTGATCTAATGCTACTCTTGCAGTAGGTTAGACTGCAGATAATTATGAGATTAAGGTTCAATCCTGGTCGGACGTACTTAAGGTGGTATTTCTAAAATAGCTTTCCTCTCTCCCTTCAGGAGAATGTATGTACACTTCCTCTAAATTAGGCCTTCCTAATCCTTAACATATTAGAGTAATTAGTAGTAGACATATAAAACAAACGGGTAGTAAGACGTGGTTTTAAAATAAAAAGCTATGGATTTTAAAACTCGATAGTATTTCACCTACCCCCCAGAAATTCTTTCCCTACTCCAGAGGTTTGAGGGGTAAATGGGGGTGCTTATGCCCCACAATTTGATAAATACTGGTCTTTTCTGTATATGGATGGGTATTATAACTACCATTTTTTATTATTGGTCCTTTGCATTCATCACCGCAGAGTATGTTTATTTAAACTCATCAAAGGTTCAAAAGAACACATTTCAAGGAACATCAGCTTTCTTAATGAATATTTACTGATTAGCAATTTGTCAAAATTAAACCTTGACCTTCTGGTTCAGCATCAGGAGCGCCAACAGCTCATCTAATATCTTATTTATTCTATTCGCTATATATCTTAGAATGATAAGTAAAGTTATTATATAATTAATGTTGCTTATCTTTATTTTTGATAAATATTCACCCTCCTGCAAAGAGTCGAACCAGATACCATTCACTTGTGCCACAAGCAAGCTATACATGAAACAATATTGCACTTTATAAGTTTGTAAACTTAATTAATTGGTTAGTCATGAAACTGAACAAGTCTCAAATCGCTGACGTAAGCCTTGGCCTTGACCTACATGCAACTACTAATTATTTGTGTAATTGGGTCACCAAGATATAATTTCTCTATCTTTACATTAATTTTAGATTATAAAACATGCCTTGTCATTCCTTAAATTGGTTCTATTTTTATAAAACCTGCCATGTCCATTGATGTGGTAAATTATTTACTTTGTTTATATTTCTGTACGTTTTAACCGATAAAATCTTATTGCAAGCTGTGGCTAATTAATGAACCACCTGCAGGTGAAGGTATTATGTTAATGAGTCTTTGACGCACTTACTTCCAGTTTGTGGTTTCACCGGGTGTTGAGTTGATCTAGTCATGTGTGAGTGCATGTGTGATAGTGTGGTTTATCATTTTACCCAACCTGTGAACCAATTGTACTTTTTTGTTCTGTTTGGATATAAACTAAATGTAAATAAATGTACATAAACTAAAATAAACCCACAGCTTTTGTCTGACCTAACAAATAGTGAGTGTTTATAAAAACTCAAATTTTTGACTATTATAAATTTTGAATAAATCTTTTAAGTAGATACAATATATATATTTTAAGAAAGTTCACTTTTACTAAACGAAACATATGTATTTGAAATCACAAAGTTTGAAGTAACATTTTCTTTTACAACAGCTAGAAATGTGATTGAGCTTATAAAAATACTCTTGTACTATCTCAAAATGCGCCGAAGTTGCTCATGCATATTCTTTTGACAAACAAGTCACACGGGAATGATTACAAAGACAGATGAGAACGCATGGTCATGACGCTTGACAGTGATGGTATAGATTAGAAACATTTGTGGAACTTTATTAAAACACACATGATAACATATCAACACAATTTATATCAAATGTGTGGTTATTGTTTAGTCAAGATTCACATTTTGAAAACTTATATTACAATAAATTTGTTTTGGTTTAAATTAGGAGAGATAGCCAACACACTTACCTTAGTGATACTGGAGTAGAGTTGGTTTAGGTTAAACACTAGAAAAAAGTTGTCTGTGACAGTGAAAGATTCTCCTTAAAGATCTGTTTGTATGATATATATATATCCAAATAACAATAAATATGTTTTGAATTATTATGTTGGAGAAGACATGTACTTACAAGGTTTTATAATGATAACTGTTTAGTACTTGATTGAATATGTCTTTGTTTGCATCATTTTAAAACTGTACAAATGGAGGGAGCTATGTAAGGATTATTTGTAAGCACAAATCCAAAAGGGAAGTATTTGATAAAAATATCTTAAAATGTTCAACTATGAGAGGGTACAAAGCTTTGCAAACTTTGACCTTGCTTTAACAATTATCTTGCTTCACCATTACATATAGTGTCAACATTATACACATGTATGCCTTTGTACAATACCACAGCTAGATAAGCTAACATTTCTCGGGACATTAAAATGGTTATCAAACATATTTAAAGTTAACTGTAGCGTTTCTGAATTAATAAAATAGACTCTGTCCATTTTCTGATTGCAATGTAAAATAGGAATACACTGACCAATATTACAACACTAATCGCACGCATAGCAGTTATTCTTTGCTGTCTCCATTGTAACAGTTGTAAGGAGTTTGCAACAGATTTTTATAATTCACTACTAGTGGATGTGTACTGGTTTGTTTATTTTTAGAACTCGCTTGTTAACACCGAGAACTGGGCCAAATAGTCGCGACTTTTTCCTTGTGAATATTGACTTGCAATTCATACAACATTAATTGACTGTCAATATGTTTACTAGTGAAGCTTCGTAAATGTTGAAGCAGGATTTTTTTTTTTCAGGCAAAGTTGAATCTGTGATTATTTTTGAAGTCAAGTCCAAATTTTGAATCTCTACACACCCCTGGTAATAAAGACTGTTGTGGTATTTATTTTTAAACTCGATGTTTCTTGTTTAATGTTGTACTATGTTGTATATCTATAGGCGGTGCAGTGGACAACATTAAGTCTGTATTATCGAGTCTGCGCCGTGTGCTACTTGATAATTGTATGGGGCACAAGACCAGTCTGCGCCAGCTGTGCGATGTCCTGATACGATGTGCAGTGGCAGAGTGCAGTCACGAGCAAGTGATGCCACCCTACAGGAAACCAAAGGTGCTCGTCCGACAAAACTTCGAGTTGGGTCAAATTCACTGGTTTAAAAATTATCAACCTAAGAGGAAATATAAATATAATAAAGTAATAGAAAATACAAATAGTAACTAAATGCTAACATTCTTCCTTATAACACATTCATTTAAATATGAAATTACTGGGCTGGGGCCTGGTTGTTGAATTAATCCATTTACAATCGGTTCGGAACCACCAATAAGCAGGATCAGGGCTCACACACAAATTAACTTGAAAAATTGAAGAAAAAAAAAATGAAGGAATTTTTGTCTTGATTTCAAAATTTTCTCAAATATCTTGAAGCATTTGAGGGCCCATCCAAATTATTACAATACTTTATCTGCCTACTTGAGAAAGTAAAAATTGATTATGATGTATTACTGTAGTAATATTAATTTGTGTTGGCAGCTGCCAACGTTACTGGCTGCGGCCACTTGGGACGAGAGTTTGTCTGACGACGAGGACGAATGTGAGACCGGGGGAGACAGCAGTTCGTTGGAGGACATGTACATCACCGCGGACGAGGGCTATGAGGCGGACATTGAGCTGCTGGATTGTCGCACAGACAGGACAGCCCTCTCTCCCGAGTCCACCAGCGTCACCAGCCAGACAGGCTGGGAGGAGTACAGTCGGCAACATAATGTCATCCACCCCGGTCTCTGTGTGATAGCCATAGATCTCATGGTGCACATGTCACATACGTGAGTGTTCATTACAGTCCATTACTTACGAGTACGGAGCAACGGAAGCCTAGACTGTGCTTCCGAAATTGGTCAACTTTGGTTTAAATATATCTGCTTAAATTTAAATCATAATTTGTACTTTAACATTGCTGAAGCTTCGTTAACAAACATGTTGACACCTAAAATACATATTTTGTGCTGCTAGGTACACCTTGCCTGTTTCCACTATGGTGCAGCTTATAATATAGGCCATAGTGTAACCAGTCAAGGTAGGAGTGCGCATTACAACTTAATGTTCACATGAAGTAATTTGAACTTGGATTCAGCTTCGAGCAAAGAGTTTATCTCTTTACTGAACAAGTCGCTGGTTCAATCCTTAATAACATAATTTGAAGAGCTATAACTTATGTATGCTCCGGAAACAAATTCTGGTAAGCGGAGTCGGTTATGTTCAACCAAAATTATTCAAAATGGTGCCCTCATTGGTTGGGCGTCTACTCATATAAAGCTCTGATTGTTTTATCCTTGTGTATGTTTTCTGTCTTAGCTATCTCCACACGTCTACATCTAGTCCTGAACATTCAGATGGAGCTGCACACTTCTCGGCTGTTGTTCATTGTGTACAGCGGTTGGTACTCTTGTGTCGGGACAATCCCACCAACTGTATAGTACTGGCCAAGAATGGTGTGATCGCCAAACTTCTCCGAGGCTTTTCACAATGTCTGAGCATCAACAATAGCAAACTGACAGGTGAATAACACAGATAATTTAAAAACAAATCTTTCTCACTTAAGACTTTTTTGCATTGCTCAGAAAGTGAATGTTTTGTTTCAGATGTTCAGAAAATGATCTTGGAACTGGTGTCACTACTGGCCAGACACAGCATCACGGCACAAGAGCTCACTTTATACCTCGGTTTCTTCAAGGCCAGTGACCCGCCCTTGGTGAGTCAGAGTTTTACTTTAAACTCACGAGGAAACCCTTTCTTTGTTCTTTTACTAAGCTCGACGTGGAACTTTGTCTGGGGAAATTGTGACACATTCCACTAAAGATGGAAGAAAATGTCGCTGTAAAGTATTTTAACACCCTATATACTTCATCTCCATCATTTTCTTCAGCATCCTCTCTTTTTCCATCCTCATCACATGTCCATACCATCTCAGTCTTGCTTCCTCTCTGATTTCATTAACATGATTAAAAAATCAACTAGTTTAATTTTACTCCTGAATATTATTTTTTTAGGAGATTCTCCTAAACCCACTCATCAACCTTGTGATCAACAGCAAACCTCAACCAAACTACATCTTGTGTTTCCCAATAGAGGGCAGCACTGAGTCACGTGTACCTATCTCGTCAGAATCTACCACCAGTGAACAATTGGCTTCAAATCTTGCCAAATCTCTTCATCATCAACATTGTTCTGCAGGTGAGGTTTGTGACTGACGCTTGGGTGTGTTGGGTGTGATTCACACACTCTCAGAATCTACTACTCAGGTGTCAGACAATTTACACCTGAGCATAAACCCATGAAGATTCGCAAAACAAACTAGAACTAGCTGTTTACCAACATGTTTAATGTCCTAGTGGATATACAGGTCTTTAAGATTATTATCACGACAAATGGTAGGAATTAATTTATTATGTTGTGAAAAATTCTAAATTGAACCGGATATAACGAAAATCTCTTTTCATTTTTTTGGTAATTGTATTATATTTGGAAGAAGGTGCAGGAAAGGTGGATAGAAACAAATACAAGGGACAAAAACAAGATGGCTGTTACAGTGAAAAAAAGAACACAGTTCACACTTTACACTGCTGTCACTGGGCAAAGAGCTAATGAAGAAAATAGATCGTTACCGCCCAATCCCTGGTCTAGGTTTCATTTTATCAGAACTTGTTATTCGTTCATTTTACTTGTTTATGTTTAATTGTTCTCAAGTTTTTTACAATTTTCCCTTTTCTCTTTTTTTGTTTCCTCTTTTGGAAGTTCAATTGCACATCCCACACTCTCTCCTGATGAGTTTCGATAGAATGAAACTCTGATTGGACTGTAATGATGTATTATCTTCAATAGGCAACCATTACCTCTCTGTCCAGTGGCAGCAGTGTAAGGTGTGAACTGTGTTCTTCTTTTCATTGTAAAGGACATATTGTTTTTGTTCCTTTTATGTTTCTATCCACCTTTCCCTTCATCTTCTAACAAATATATTAAATAGAACAAGAATGACACATGCACCTCCCATTTAGTAGGTTATTTCTAATTATTTTACAACAGTAGATGTTGTTGTCTGCTAGTATCTCAATTTGTAGGTGAATGTGCACTGGCTGAGTCTGTTTTATAATTTTATTAGGTCTCCCAAGATGATGATGTGGGGTATAAAAAGGAAAGCTGAAGTTATTTGAAGTTGTGCCAAGAAGATTAAACTCTTGTGATTGGTCTAGTGCTATGCTCTTGTTTCTTGACGAACCCATGGGCCTCCAGTTAGTGCCGGTTTACAGGGGTTTCGTCATCCTGGTCCAACTGTGCAATGGCTTTGCCCATCGACTCTGACCTTGGCTGGTCCATGTGGCTCAACGGGTTCTCTCTGTCCCTGTGGTTGAGACTGGATCGCTCAATGGGGGGCAGTGCCGACCTGTCCAGCGGAGACTCTCAACTGTCCGACAGCTGCAACTTTTCTGACTGGGGGATCATCTCCGACAACTGGGCCAAGGAAGGTGAGGGGCTTGGTAAATATAAGTATGTGTCTGTTTTCAGCTGCTCAGTCCTCAAACTCCAATGTTAACCCTGTGTCTGTTTTCAGCTGCTAATGCTCCAAACTCCAATGTTAACCCTGTGTTTGTTTTCAGCTGCTCAGTCCTCAAACTCCAATGTTAACCCTGTGTTTGTTTTCAGCTGCTCAGTCCCCAAACTCCAATGTTAACCCTGTGTTTGTTTTCAGCTGCTCAGTCCTCAAACTCCACCGCTAAGTCTGGAGTTAATCTCTCTCAGATCCACTTGTTCTCTCTTGGATACGAGAGCCTCGTACTGGAAGTCTGGGCAGACACAACAGCTGGTGGGTGACCTCTACCTTCATTTTCCACTAACTAGTTGAAATTTGTATGTTATTGCTAAATGCCTGTTCAACAATATGCTTTATAAACAATTATATTTTATGTATAAATTTGATTTTTCTTGAACAAAGTATGTACAGTCCAGAAACGTAATCTTTGTCAATAATAGTTGTAAGTTGTTCTGATAAGAACATGCACATAGGGGGGAGGGATACAAACTGAAGGATATGGAGGGAGTAATGTAATTGAGAGTGAAATAGAGAGAAAGAGAGACAAAGTCTGAAGGGGAGTGCTAGGCGATAGTGGAGGGAGGAGGGAATGCTGCACATATATTCTAAAAGTCCTATCAGACTAAACTCTCGCACAGAGTATTTAGACGTGAATTAGAATGGTGACCCTGGTGTAAAACATAGCCAGGCTGGATGGTAAGTCAAGGAGTCAACACGGAGCAGACATGCTACCAACTGAGCCAAGGATCAAAGTTTGATGAAAATAACCGAGAGGGTTTGTTCTGTGCAGACACACTCACTTTCAGGTTGGCTCACACCGAAACTGACAGCAGTGAGGTTATGTCCGAGATGTCAGTAGAAAGCGTTCTCACGATAGGACAGTGGCACCATCTGGCGGTCAACGTCAAGGACTACATGCAGAAGAGGAAGAACATCATTGAGGTACACTTTCATACAAATTAGGGATTAGCACAAAACTAGTTATAAATAAACTTTTTAATCTCTTAGGCGGGATGCAGATAATATTGCCGCACACCAAACCAAACGATCTTTTGGCGGGAGACTTATTTTAGAGTCAGTTTATTTGTTGTAATCATGAGCTCTTTGAGTGAAGATGACGTTCCCGTGATATGTTGGTATTTGGAGAACAAGAAAGGGAAGTATTGGGTGCGTCTTGTATAGTTTAATTAATGTGCGACGCAGTTCCACATTAGTTTCAAGAGAACTATCTCAACACAAACCTCTTGTCAGTTTTACTTTATTCTTTAAGTTTATATTTCTATAATATTTTCCCACCATATTAATTAAAGAAATTAAGAATGTTTGTTCAACCTGGCTCGACCTAGACATGTTGTCTTACGATACTGAGTGAATTAATACACATATCTCATGATGGTGTGCACCTGTTTTGTCATTAACACAGGTGATGAGGATGGTGGGGGAGAGGATTCGTAGGAAAAACGACCGCAAGGAAGGCCAACAAAAAGACGGGTGGAGCAGATAACAGAAAGTGTGCATGTGAGAGGAGAAGAATGGAAGTAATTAGAGGAGGAAGATGGAGGCATTTTACTAAACTGACCCGGTCACAGGCTGGAAACAGTTGATGATGATGAACATGGATATATTGAATAGAAGACTTCTTTAGTTTTCAAAGCCATGTTTCCCCCCTCAACCTATTCACACTGGCTTAGTTATCATCCTGTTGATGCAGGTGTGTCTGATTGTGGATGGTTGTCGGGACGTGAAGGTGTTGTTGATGTATAATGGACTGCTGTTGCGCAAAAACCGCGCCACCTGTCTTCTTTTGGGTCAGTCTGTGTTCCCTGGACAGCCTCGACCGGCAGGATCCTGGTACCTTGGCAACTGCATGCTGTTCCGAGCCCCGGTCTTCACCAGGTACACTCGGGGCTCTAGTACTTCTCCTTAGGTATTACACACTTCAAGGTCATTGAAATATTGACGTGTGTGTAAATATGTGTTAGTGTTCTTACTTTATTTGTGCTTTGTTTTTATACAATTCTATAATTTTATTTATTTTATATTATATTTCGCTTAGTGCACTTTATTTCATATACATTATTTCCTCAAATGTTGGTCATTATTTTTAAGATTCGTCTTCAAATTTGGGATTCGAAGGTAAAATGAAGATTTGGATTTGTAAAATATTTGATTCAACCCGTCTCTACAAAAATATTAAAGCTTTGAAGCTGCTTTGAGAATATTTCATTTTTTGGTTTTGTATTCCTTTTTAATCTGAATATTGGACTTTGCGGCTTCCTCCATAACAGTAAGACAGCAAAGAGTGATTTACAAGATTGTCCTCAGGGAACGTGCGGTGTACTTGGTGGGGCTGGGTCCTAACTACGTTAACCTGACAGACTGCGACGTGGACAAACAGAGCCCCAACTTCACCTCCGTGTTTGGGGCAAAGACTCTCTCCTGCGGTATCGACTGGGAGCTCATTTTGGAGGGCAAGAAAGGAAATCTGAAAGAACTCCAGGTCAGTCATTCTCTGTGAACAACTCTACCTCCATTCTACTAAGAGTCCCGACACTGTCCTCCTGGGGGCCCATTCCTCACAGCTTGAAAGAGGGCAAAATATATCTCATACTGACTAATACCTACTTACCTTTGGGCCCATTGTTTCAATCTTCTCTTGTTTGTTGTAAATTGTATTTCCATCAATATACAAGCCTTGTATCTATATGGCAACGTTTTACATAAGTCTTACTCCTTGTCCCCAGGATAACTTACTCCTAACATACTGCGCTCAGAATCCTAATGTGGTCAATATTTACCCACAAGTCGTCACTAACCCAAATAGTAAGTATTAAATCTAATAACTTTTAAATTTTATTTTATACATAATAATGTCAAATTAGAATGCCACCCCCATTTCAACAACTACCTTCACCAACAAGGTTACCAACAACATAAGATGCTGTCGCCTCCACATCCAAGAACTGTTCTGTTGGAACAACCCCACACCAGGATGGAAATTAGACTTACATCTCCCCAAGTTAGAGATCAGTTTCCACCTTAGATAGGTCAGTAGGGTGTCTGTCCCAGGCGTGGCCAAGACAATTGATAATTGGTGAATTGTGTATTTTCCCTCTCACCGAGATGAATTATCGGCCTGGGGGCTGGATGTTGTGTCTGTTATAGATTTAAGACGACAGTTTCTAAGCCGTGGTCGCTTCAGAAAGTACACGATTAATACCGCTACTTTAATTAGAAAATACCTGCACTTTTAATCAACACTTTTTTTTTATTAGGCATAGAGAAGAAATCTTGATTGTGTATTAAACTTATTAAAGTTCTCGGGGGTCGAATAGTTGCAATAGACTGGACTGTTGATGGTGAGGTACTTTAAATTCTATTAGAGTAATTATCATAAATGCATACAACCCAAACTGGTGGTAATACGCGGTGACTAAACCACTCTCTTTTTTAGAATTTTGATACTACTACCATATTTCTTCAGTTCTAAGATGCCATCATTTGTAGGACACAGCTTAATTTTCACTACCAGCAACAGCAAAAAATGATTTGATTCTAAGAAAATAAAGAAAAATAAAATGCTAAAATACCTCAGAAACATTTGTATTACAAAACTCAATTTACTAACAAGAGTAATATCTTATTTATCAGTAACTTAGGCATGTTATTCATCTGTTCCTTCTGAATGACTATCAGTCTTTGGTTCTTCTAAGTGTCATCTTTACTACCCCACAAGACATCAAGAGCGCTCTTAGACACCTCTCATTTTTAGAGACGTTTAAATGGGGAAAAAAGTGCATCATTAGAATTGAAGAAATACAATAAATTTAGGTCCTGGAATTTTGCCAACCATATTTTGTTTTCATGTCCCTGTAACTTGTCCACCCTGTCCCACTGAGCTACCACAGTAACATAACTTGTATACCAGGTATAATTGCTCAAGGTATGGTGAACTCCTTGTTTCCTGGTACCCCTGGTTTCCGCGTGGTCACACTGGAGCAGCGGGCCAGTCAGCAGCTACCACTACCTCTACCACCGGTACAACTGGTGCCGATAAACTCACACCAGTACCAAGGACTGGTTGCGGCCGCCACGGTTCTCGGAGGGACTCCGGTCTTCCTCTTCCTCCTAGCGAGGGTAAAGAACTCAAGAATATCGAGTTGTGGAACTGTGAACCTTTCAAGATGGAGGAGAAATCTTGTGTGTTAATTCCTCCACTCTTTCAATTCCAAACAAAGTTGAATTGATTAAAATGAAACATTCCTGAAGCAAAATTGAAGTTTTAATAGTAAAAAGTTCAGTTAATTGTACGAGCTCAGGCCTTCTCCGTCAGCTGAACATGCTGTCTAACCAATCACATGGGAATGATGGCACATTGAACCAAACTGCGTAAAACTAAAACATCTGATTCTATTTTTAATTCATCATTGCCTCCTGATCATCTTAACCTAATGCTGTATTACAGGTGGTGGAGCTCCGTGCTTGCGAAGAAGACCAGGCTCGGGTCTTGTACTTGGTCCTCAAGTTGATACAGGCCGACAGTGAGTTGTTCTCACAGTTTGTCAACCAGGGCTGCCACAAGCTTCTGCTGAAAGTTCTCTCCTCCTCCAGATGCACACCTGGTCTTCACGTACTCAAGGTACCATTCGTCTAGAGTCGCAATAGCAATAGCGTCTATGAGTGTTTCCAGCCTGTTGTCCAACCGTCGGCTGGCTAGGCCTGTCGTAGCTTCATATGACATCTTAAGACTAGGGAAGAGACAACATCCCATCATCCAGTCCCTCAGCCGTTAATTCATCGTTGTGAAAGGGTAAATTATTTGGCTATGCCGGGAATTGAACAAGAGACACACCACTGACTGAGTCGGATCAACAGCAATATTGAGAGATAAAATGGTCAATTTATGTTCAATTACTGCCAATCCTTACTAAATATCTAGAATAATTGAATTGTATGTTGTGTAAATAACATGCTTTAACAAAAGATTACAAACATTTTGTATTGATTTTAGTCCATAAACTTATTGAAATAAACTCAATCGTTTATAGTTGAAAAATATCATAAATTAACTAAATATATTCAAACTTTGTTTTTGTTTGGAAAATATTTAATAGAGTCAATTTGAGTTTACTTTGAATGGTGAAATCTAACTTTTCCCACCCCTGTTCTGTATGTGGCAACAAGTGGGTTGTTTGTTATGTTGGCAGGCTGTGTTGGATTCGTGCTGTGACAAGCCAGTTCTACAGTTCCATCCTGGCCAGCGGCAGTTCCAGGTCTGCCAACAGTCTGACGCAATAATCGTCAACTCATTCCTACTATGGACGGCCGTGGGGGCGTGGCGGGACTGGTCTCGAGGTGGCGAGGGCGTGGACAAGAAGGGCAGTGTCCTGGGGACACTGTTGAAGGCGCTCCATGTCTTGTTGAGAGACGAGCACTCTCACCGAGAGTTCAACGCGACCCAACTCAACAGAGTGAGGATGGTGGAGGCTCTGCTGCTGTTCTGCAAGGTGAGACGACTCGCACTAGACTGTCCGACAGTGGACAGTTGGACTGGCGTGGCTATTGGCGCAAGTTAAACATGACAATTGGACTGGAGTCTATTGGTGCAAGCTAAACATGACAGTTGGAACTGGTGTGGCTATTGGCGCAAGCTAACATGACAGTTGGACTGGCGTGACTATTGGCACAAGCTAACATGACAGTTGGACTGGCGTGACTATTGGCGCAAGCAAACATGACAGTGTATATGAGATAATACTTTTTATCTAGGGGTATTTAATGTACCTTTGTTAAACAAACTGATTTTATCAGCATGTGACTTAAGTCTTGAGCAGACAGCAATTAATTAATCACTGTGAAAAAAAAGGACCTAACTTTTTCAATAATTGACCCTTTCAGTAATCAAACCTGGTCCCTTTGGCTCAGTAAAATACATATAATATTGTTTAAATTGAAAAATGGCACCTGGACACAGGAGTTGAATCCAGGACCTTTGGCTTGGTAGGTCATTGCTCTAACCACTGAGCTATCCAGGAATCGTCCAGTTTCCAGGGTCATTCTTCACTCATATTTTAAGACAGAGTCTGTGATGGACGTGGCAGTTTCCTACTAAATAATGACCCTGGGTTCTGCATTGACATACTAAGCCAGTGTTCCTCTGTCCTGGTGTCATTTTTCAATCTAAAGAATAAGATATTTACATGTGGTTATAACCTAACCTTAACCAACAACTATAATATCTGGCTATTTAATCCCCCTCTTCTCTATAAGTATCTGTTCCATCGGGAATATCGGTGCCACTGCAACAGAGCTACGAGTAAAGTCGCTGTGGGAAGACAATTTCAAGTGTTGATGAATTTCCAGGAACAGTTTTTCTACGAAGAGTCCCCTCTACTGCCATCGTCTGTGTGTTGCTCGTTGGTGGAACTAATCCGCTCTCTCATGGGGGCACCACCAGAGTTCTCTCATGTGGTGGCAGTCACAGACTTCTTGGTGCTGCTCCACCGCGCCAGCGCCACTTACGTGACTCATGCTCGACAGAGTTTCTACTTCCTGCTGGCGCCGAGTAGCAGCACTGGTGCGACTACGCTCCCACATAGCAAGACCAGAGCAGGTAAATGTAAGGCCGACATACTCGGTTCATTTCTCACCGCTATCGAAATGCTCAATGGCTAATTAATTTTATAATAAAGGAAACTGATAAAACTAAAGAAAAACGAAAAATAAACTAGTAAACGTAAATTTGATGATTACTCATGTACTTATTGTTTTTTCCTTAGGTGGGCTTTCTTCATCAAATTTACTCTTAGTAGTTTATTTTTCGTTTTTATTTAGTTTTATCAACTTCCTTCACTATAAAAATATTTCTGTTAACCTACTTGTAAACCATTGGGTGGTTATTAATTTCCTCTGATTGGTTCAGGACCTGTTGAGATGAGCGAACCGGAGTTGAAGTCCAAACCCACCAACAAACTGGACGGAAACAACTTTGCTCAACCGGTGGACCCCCAGAAACTGAACAAGGCTCTTACAAACTTGCAAGTAGGTGTAGTCCTAGCTCCGTCGTGGACCCTGGACACATGTTGAGTGTCTGGTGATCCTCAGGAATGATGTTGTGACCGTTGCAGATCAAACAGAACTCTCTCGACTCCCAGGACAGTAAAGTCGCTCGCGCCATGTCTCTCCCGGTGGACAGTAATCGAGCCAGTGACGTCCTCGACTCTGGTATTGCTGGCAGCTATCTGGAGAGCAGTGTCTGCGAGGAGAACACCCGGAGGAAGTCTCACACCGGCGCTACCGGTAAAATCTGGTTGAAAATGATCAATCCAAGAAAGAATAGAAATATGATATATATCTATCTAGAAAACCTCTTTTCGCTTTGAGGTTATTTTTTTATATTCCTCAGAATGTATGGGAAAGGTGGAGAGAAATATATAAAAGGAACATTACAATGCGAAGAACACAGTTCACACTTTACACTGCTGCCACTGGACAAAGAGGCAATGACTGCCTTTTGAAGACCCAATCCCCTCATTCTATCGGAACTCATCAGGAGGGAGTGGGAAACGCGCAACGCAACTTCCTAAAAGAGAAAACCCAAAACACAAAAGGAATTAGTAAAGAATGAGTCATATTGTGTTTGTTCCTTTTCTAACCACCTTTCCAATACCTTCCTCCAAATATAATAAAACATAAATGGTAATTAAAGTCCTATAAAGCATTAAGTTAAGTTAATGGCCTGGTATTTGGTTGATAAGTTTGTACTATGGCTTTGCTGGCTCTGAACTATGAATAAATGGTTAAAAGAGCTCTAATAAAAATAATTGGAAAAAAAAAATTGACTTATGAATCCACGATTCTTGAATATGTTTAATTATTGAAGGAGTTGAAGGTCCTGACAGTGTTGTAATGTTTTGTTTGTTC
This sequence comes from Timema monikensis, assembly GCA_902151445.1. Taxonomy (NCBI): domain Eukaryota; kingdom Metazoa; phylum Arthropoda; class Insecta; order Phasmatodea; family Timematidae; genus Timema; species Timema monikensis. The sequence goes on from CABFVZ010000832.1 coordinate 202,893, forward strand.
AGTGCGAGGCAGTGACGAGTCTTGTGGGAGTATCACACTGTTCCCGTCTCACAACTGTCCAGGGCTGCGCGACACCAGCACTGTTGTCAAGGACGAGGATAAAACCTCAACTAGAGCAGACAACATTCTCAACAACTTGGAGAAGTTCACCACAGAGACCGAACAAGTGAGTCGGAACCTAAACTGTGAGAGCTCGTCTCACGGCCGATTAGCGAGATAACTAACTCTAGAATATAGCAAACATCACCTGACTCAAGCTGTATCACCTGTCTAAGGTGTTCCTTAAAGAGATATATATGATATATTTGCATCCAATGTCCATTTCCTGTGTTCATACTTTATATTTACTGTTCCTTTTACATGCTCCTATCATTCTTTACAAATTAAATTTTACTCCCTTTTGTGTTTTTTGGTTTCCTCTTTTAGAAAGTTGTGTTGCACATTTCATACTCCCTCTAGACGAGTTCCGATAGAATGAAACCTAGGTCAGGGTATTGGGCTGTAACAATCTATTTTCTTCAAGAGGCAGCCATTACCTCTTTGTCCAGTGGCAGCAGTGTAAAGTGTGTACTGTGTTGTTCTTTTCATTGTAAACGCCACGTTGTGTTTGTCCCTTTTACATGTTTCTATCCACCTTTCCCTTCATCTTCTTCCAAATAGAAAACCTACATAAGTTAGAGGTCAACGATTTTAATAAACTACTACTCACTTTGCTGGTCTCATGGTCTGACACATCACGACTGACAGTGACGGAAGGGATGACAGTTTGTGTCTCAGACAGGTATACTTGGTGTGTTTTTCCTATATACAGATTACCACTCTCACTTCATGCAAATGTGAGTACATTTCCTTTAAATTCTACCTTGGCCATTGTTAATCTATTGGTGTGAACGGGCAGTAAGATGCGATACCGGAGTGTTTGTCTGTAGAAAGCAGACGAGTGCCCCAGCGAGGCAACTAACGAGGGAGAGAAGTGGACCACTAATAGCTCCCAGTGTCTCGTGGTGGAGGGTCTACTCTTATTGCTGAGAGACACTCTCCTGGTGCTACCGGACAACATGGCTCACCAAGTGTTGAACCACGTGGTTAGAGCCGAGGCTCTTCTGGTCATGGCCAACCACGCAGACAACAGAGTCCGCACTGCCGTCGTGAAGGTAACTTCTCACTCTCTTTAAATATGAGAGTGTATGTTCTTGTCAGACCCAATACACGTCTAAATATGTTGACATGAAGATTAACAGCTGATATTCAAATTACAACTATTTTTACCGGAAATCGAAAAGTTCACCCCCTCCGCATCTCACCCTAGACTTCTCTGGAATTGCTGGGGCTATGGTGCCCATCTTTGGGTGGTCGTGGGGTACTGCTTGAGACCTTACCCAAAAAACCCCCCCCAGCCCTCCCGGCCCTCGCCCCTTTCTACCTTCCAAGAGGTAACTCCAGAATCACTGGGGCTAAGGGGCTCAACTTAGGGCGGGGGATACTCCCTCAACTCCCCATAACCCTCAAGTGCCAGAGTCGATAAGGTCGGCTCTCTAGATTTGCGCTAGCTCTTGCTTTACCTGATAGATAGTGTGGTAGTGTCATATCACTGGAAAGAGAACATTTCCCTCTATTATTTTATATAAGGTTGGCAACAAAAATCAACCGTAAATAGTTGTTATTGGAACCAGGAGTTTAGTACATTCACAATGGCAGACGGTCACGTACTCAACCTGCTAAGTGCAACGCCGGTTTACATACGAGCTGTAGGGGAAAAAATAAGTGTGGATAGCATTCATACTGATGTAAATAGCTTTGTAAACAGTTTTCATATGTATGGGAGTTAAGAAAAATATACTATTTACATTTTCATGTTTTGTCATGTGAATGAAAAGATTTCTATACTAATGTAAGTTAATAGGCACATTACATTTATAGATGGATATAATATGTAAAAAAATATGAAATTATTTTATATAAAAGGTTTTTTGAAAAATGCATTCATTATGTGTAGGCCTAAATATTTATTCATGAGGTAATCAATATAATAAATCTTGCTGTAAGCTAAGCAATAATAATGTGTTAACAGGTGCTTTGTGCATACTTTTGGCACTCTACTGTACAAGTGTGATTGTGATTGTTAACAGGTGCTTTGTGCGTACCTCCAGCGCTCTACTGTACAAGTGTGATTGTTAACAGGTGCTTTGTGCGTACCTCCAGCGCTCTACTGTACAAGTGTGATTGTTAACAGGTGCTTTGTGCATACTTTTGGCATTCTACTGTACAAGTGTGATTGTTAACAGGTGCTTTGTGCATACTTTTGGCACTCTACTGTACAAGTGTGATTGTGATTGTTAACAGGTGCTTTGTGCGTACCTCCAGCGCTCTACTGTACAAGTGTGATTGTGATTGTTAACAGGTGCTTTGTGCGTACCTCCAGCGCTCTACTGTACGATTGTGATTGTTAACAGGTGCTCTGTGCGTACCTCCAGCGCTCGACAGATGAGGAGGTGAACAAGTTCCTCAAGCTGAAAGGTTTCCATCAGCTGGCGAACCAGCTGGCCTTGTACCCAGCCTGCGTGGAGCTGGTGGAGGCCTGCGTGACCTTGGTGACTCGCTGCCATGCTCCCTTGGAGGACCAACTGGAGGTGTCGTCTCTCTCCGACCTGTCGTTCCTCCAACTCCACAGCTTCCCTCCACTACTGGCCCTGCTTCCCCGGGCTGTGCGGGACGTGGGACTGTGCCACAACATGGTGCTGTTTCTCAGAGAGGTGGTCACTAAGGTGGGTTCACAACATGGTGCTTTTTCTCAGAGAGGTGGTCATTAAGGTGGGTTCACAACATGGTGCTTTTTCTCAGAGAGGTGGTCATTAAGGTGGGTTCACAACATGGTGCTGTTTCTCAGAGAGGTGGTCACTAAGGTGGGTTCACAACATGGTGCTGTTTCTCAGAGAGGTGGATCACTAAGGTGGGTTCACAACATGGTGCTGTTTCTCAGAGAATCAATGCCAAAACCTTGACAAGCACATTGTAATTAATTTTCTTTCTTTGATTACAATTTTCGTCAAACTAAGTGGTACATTAATGGTCTGGAGTCTGGTTGTTGTTTGTTTTGCAATGGTGATGAACTAAACCACTAGTAAGCATTGAATAGCTCTAGAATTATTATTTTTATGTATATAAATTTGGAACTATGTATTGTTTTCGAAGCTTGAATATAAACATTTTTTGAGTCCCTTAATTTTGTATGTCCTTTAAGTGTGTAAGTTGTGAGGGTCCAACCTTGTCTCTCATAGAGCTAACATCCTGTGTGTTAGTTGTGAGGGTCCAACCTTGTCTCTCATAGAGCTAACAATCCCGTGTGTTAGTTGTGAGGGTCCAACCTTGTCTCTCATAGAGCTAACATCCCGTGTGTTAGGTCCCACAAGCCTTGCGGTCATTATTGGATAACGGCTTGTTGGAGGTGTTATCAAGGTCCCTGGTGCTGTTGGCCCACCTGCCTCAGGAGTTCACCGACCTGTGTGGCATCACAGAGCAAGACGTGCTGGTGGAAGATTTCCACTCGTTCTATGTGACCATTGCTGGTCTGGCTCTCCATTCTGCTGGTGCTCAACACATGCAGGTCAGTCTTGTAAAATATTGTAACTAGATACGTCATTATTCTTAAATTTCATCTCCGGTGTTTTATTTTTAAATTCTTGTACTTCCATATTTACAGTTAAGATCCTTTTCTGTTTATCTAACCTTACATAAAAAATATCTTAATATATCATAATGTGGTAAAAAAAATACTAAAAGGTCTTGATGAAGAAATAAAATTACTTAAACAAAACAGCCATGTTTTAGTTGCGCAAGATGACAAAGTACAACTGTTACAATTTGCTGATATTAAAGTGAAATTGCGAAAGAACTCTAATAATGTTCATTACTCCCGTTTCATTTGGATGTTATAACTTTGATCAACTATTCAGTTTGACATCCTTAATTTTTAATGTTTAATTAAACTCATCAAAGTAATCCCCCTCAAAAATATAAAACAAATATATTCACTTTTTTTAAATCCCAAAAAAAACACTTGTTTAAATAGGTGTGAGAAGCTTCAAAATGGCCTCGAAACAAATTTCAGTTTCAGCTTCTCTTCAGAAAATCGCTTTGACAATTACAAGGGTTTGTTTGTAAAAATATTGAGAGCTAAAATACTCCATTTATAGTCAATTAATCCCATTTTGAGTTGTATTAAAAAAATAAATTAATATTCATGTGTAGATCATGGTTTAAATTAGGAGGGAAAGCCAGCCAGCACACTTACCTTGTTGATACTGGAGTAGAAATTGTTAAATTTGGAGGGATAGCCAGCACACTTACCTAGGTGATACTGGAGTAGAAATTGTTTGGATAGAACAATACAAAACACACAAACACATTTTTAAGGACAATCTTTCACCGTCACAGACAATTTCTACTCCAGTATCACCAAGGTCAGTGTCCTTATTTAAACCATGTGCTCTATTACAAATAACCTTAATATTCGTGTGTAAACAACCCCTGAAGTACCTCCCGGTAGTTGAATTGCATGCTGGGATTTATAAGATTAGAACAAAAATTGTACAATAAAACATTTCCTATATAATTGTATTGCATAAGGTAATATAAATAACCCCAATATTTTGTTTCCAATCATAAACAAAAAAACAACAAATATTTGACTTCAAGAATGTGTCAGCCTATCCGACACCTCAGCTCAGTCGGTGGTGGGAAATATATGGCTCGAATAAAAACTGACCACAGGCTGGAAACAGTAGTGGTTGTAAAATATTTCATAGTATTACTATTCGTTCCAAACCCTAAACCCTAAACGTTTGTTGTGTCCAGATAATAAATGACATGTTGCTGCAACTTAGCTACGTGGAGAGACATGAGCGATTGACCTGTGGTCATGACGCTCGATGTGTGCTCGTCTCAAGAGACGCTCAGTGCAAGGTGCTCGAGAGTATTCTGGACTTGTTACTCGACAAGATACCCATGGCTGGATTCAAGATGAGACCCAATACCTCCTTTCTAAGAACAGGTAAACCTCTGATTGTTTGCAAGGATCACCTATCTAATGAGCAATTTATGTGTATGTGTGTGCGTAATATTTATACAGTAGCCCTGTGGCTCCTTCGGTGCTGACTGACAGTCAACATTTAGGTATGTATTCTATCCCAAATAATTCCGACAGAACGAAACCTAAATAAAGGAAAGAATTTATTGTTAAAGACATACTTTCTTTTTATAAAAGGCAGCCATTACCTCTTTGTCTGATGGAAATGCCCCCACTGTTCTACTTCCTTTAATCACTTCCATTTGTTATCTGCTACTCCCATCTTTTTCTTGGCCTGCCTTGCGTTTTTTTCCCTAGAAATTTCAACTCCATCACTCACCTCGGAATTCTTTTCATTTCCCTCCCTATTACCACCTCAGCCTTGCTCCCCCTGTAGCCCAACTCTTTGTCCATGTTCTTGATATATAAGTAAGTACGTCTGACACAGCACATGCTTACACCTAACTGCTGCCTTCTTCTCCCCTCGCCTCCAAGATACTTTAAATATACTCCCTCCAAACTAGGTAATAATACACGTATAACCTGATGAAAGCTAGCTAATCTTTCAACCAATCATTGGATGAATTTAATGCCAGGTCTTATTGACCTCACCGAGTGGTTTGTTTTCTTGCGCAGTGCTGTCACCGAGCTACGAGGAACACCCGACCAATGACGTTGACAGTCTGTATATCTCTCACAAGGGCCAGAGCTTCTCCTCGTCTAACTCCAACAGTGTGTCCAGTTTCAATAGCTCTCAGGGGAGCCGCAAACTGCCGGCTAGCAAGGAGGTGCCCCGAGGGGAGGTCATCGACCGTTTCAAGACTGTCCTGGGCAAGGCCGTGGACTTCCTCATAAACTCTGGTGAGTTCTTGTAACCCCCTGACTACCAGCTCTACACCTTTGTTGTCTCCTACACACCTGACTACCAGCTCTACACCTTTGTTGTCTCCTACACACCTGACTACCAGCTCTACACCTTCATGTTTATCGTCAATGTCATGTTTTGTGTGACAGACCCAGTGGAAGGCAAGTGTCCCGCCATGAGTCCTCAGGAAGTGAACTTTACTCGTTGGCTCCTCTCGACGCTATTACACAGTGTAGGATTTATATCGGAGAAGAAGGGCCCCGTGTGGGCCGTGAGGGATGCCCTGAGGATGCAGTGTGGTCAACTTCTGCTGTGGCTTGTGTCTCCCTTGCAATCTGTGAGGTGTAGGATGTTGGTAGTGCATGCGCTCAGTAATGAACCCAGGACTCGGGATCTGCTCTCCTCCATCCTCCGCAGCAGTGTTCAGGTAACAGTAACAGTAGCTGTTATTATCTGTTATTATACTGTGATACAATGAAATATTACAAACATTTTCTAAACGATTTTACTGTATAAATCCCAATATTAAATTATCTTTCGAATCTCAAATCCTTAAAAGTGTACAACCTGCTTCGGTGGCCGCATGGTCTAAGGCGCTACTCTTGCAGTAAAACAGTCTGCCGATGACGGGGAGATGAAGGTAGGGTGTACTGAGGGTGGTTTTCTATTCTCTCTACACAAATGCAGGTTCACTTCCTCTAAAGTTAACTTTCTTTATTCCTTAAACCATTAGCATAATTAGTACATAAGTTTATAACCTGATTGGAGAGTAAAACGTGGTGCTAAAAAAAGTGTGATTGAAAATATTAAAAATTTAATCTAAAACAAATAGTTTGGGTCTTATTACCACTGACGAATGTTATCTTGTTTGTTACGTCTGTTACGTCACAAGTAACAAAGAGGACACTGTTTAGTACCATTCTGTCCTTGTTACTCTCCCTCTTACACACGTCTTTATCATTACTTTTACCAATTACTTGAGATTGTTGTATTGAGTCTAACTCTTCATAATTGTATTTAAGATACTTATTTGAGATTTTTGCGAATCTCAAATCTCTCGAATACCTCAGGATTTGAAGGAATCATCCGTCCCATCTCTAGTATAAAGTCTAATATCTGAATAGCCTACAAACACTTGCAGTTTGTCATATATCGGTTAACAGTTGGAGCAGATGAGTATGTTCATCTGGGAGCTGTCACACAACTCGGACAACACTTTGACCGGCTCAGAGCTGCGGACATGTCTAGATCATACAGGAGCGGCTTCACGAGTGGGGACTCAGCACCCCAGACAACTCCTCCCCTGATCTCTGTCACCAGGAGGTCAGACTTCTGCTCGGGGAGATGGAGAAGCACAGGACACTGTGGCACAAACACACGGATGCGGCCATGCACAGGTCAGGGGACTTGGAACTAGACTAGACTAATATAATAACGTAGCGATGGCACCCTTAAATCAACCAGAGGTCTATGTTTGTCTGTAGGAGTGTGTACAAGCTGGAGGTTCTGATGAAGACTGTCGCTGAGTGTGCTATGAGCATCACTCGCACCGTTGTCGAAGCTCAAAACAGCGAGAGGAAGGTGTTCATGGAACACATAAAAGCAACGTACAGCGAAAACGTTCACATCCGAGTCAAGTGGCAGAAGATCATACAGCAACTCACTCACGAGCGGGCAGTGTGGTTCTTCCCAGAGTCGTATCCAAGGTAGCTCCCTTACTTTACATACCTGTTCACTGTTCACCCGAGTTTTAGTGAGTAGTAAACCAGGCTTCATAGAATCTAGCGTGACATCAACCAAGGTAGAGTTGTTTCGTTGCCTCTTGTGGTGTGTGATGACTGGCTCAAACTACACAGTGGATGGTGTTTGTTGTCAGGTCGTGGCAGCTGGATGCGACTGAAGGACCAGCTCGGGTCAGGAACAGACTCCAGAGATGTCATCTTAACATTGGTAGAAAGTACCTTATGCCTGAAGCACAGCAGAAACTCGGTACGACTCGCTGGCAACAATAAACTAGATTATTTTATAGAAAGACGATTCAGACCAAAAACTTGCGGCAATTTATTAAATATCATATTAATTAAATAATATCATTAGAGTTGGGTCGAATCTGAGTATTGGAAAAAAATAATGAATATATCAGGAAATAGAATAATATAATATCCAAATCAAGACTGGAGGGAGATCAACGTTGACTGTTGATTGCTTGTTGCAGACTCGTTGCTGACGTCTCCTCCCCTCTCCTTCTTGTTTGAGCAGGACAAACTATCTTCAACATCCTCGGTGTTAATTGAGCGTCTTCACACCAACGAGAAGATCCAGCACATGTGCACCGCTCGGGTGGTCACCCCGGCCAACGAGGTGCCCGGGGAGTTGCTCATCGGAGAGTCGTGTCTGTACTTTGTGGCTGACGACAGCGTCCAGGACACAGACCTGAATCAGGTCAGCACATTTATTAGAGTTATGATCACACAAGTTCACTATTGCATTACACTCTGTTTACCCTGAGAGGTAGCAAGCTTACCTTGCTTGGTTCCACTATGGTGCAGCTTATAAGATAGGGCCATAGTGTTATCCTCCCCCCCCCCCTCTTTCTCTCTCTCTCTGCCATCAACTCATCACCTGTCACTCGCAGGGTCTGTCTCGAACATAACTGTTCTCTTGTTCTCCAGCCCGTCACTATCCTATCCTGCAGGGATTCCCCCTCAGCCTGTCTGCCATGGAATAATAAGAATGTATTGCAAAGACTTTGAGATATAGTTGAAAGTGTTTGGTTTTAATTATTTTTAACCTACCCAGACTTGAGGTAAATGATATCCCTAATTGTTTATACGATGCCAGGTTACAGCCGGTAGCTTGGACGTTTCTTCGACAGCGTGGCCATTTGAGAATGTGAAGGAAGTACACAACCGGCGTTTCCAACTTCAAGAAAGAGCGCTGGAAATATTCCTCCTTAACGGGAAAACATATCTGGTGGCTTTCGAGTCGTCTAAAGTGAGTCATAGAGTCAGTTTTGTGATTACTAGCGCGGGTACGAAACTGGAAAAACTTCCACATAGCTTTTTTTTAAGTTTGTTGATTTGAGTCGATCTCCACTGAGTTTATCATGAAAATATTTAAATTTTAAATATCAAGGAATCGAGAATCGATAAATTTCTGTTATATTTTAAGTTTGAGAAGTGAGCAAAACAAGATTTGTGACATCTCGAAATAACTTTGCCAAATAGAATGTTGTTGATTTGTCGGCAGGAGAGGGACGTGTTTGTGTGGCAGCTGTCGCAATGCCATTGGCCCAACAGAGTCACCGGTGATAACTTGAGTGATGCTGTCCAGTTGTGGAGGGAAGGACTAATCACCACTTGGGAATATCTTACTCAACTCAACAAGATGGCCGGACGCTCTTTCAACGACTTGATGCAGTATCCCGTGTTCCCCTTCGTACTCGCAGACTACACCACCCCGGTACTCAACCTCACCGCATCGTATTCCTTCAGGTCAGCAATACTCACTGGTTTCAACTTTACAATAGACTGGACTGCCAATAACAAGGTCATGGTTCAAATCCCAGTTGGGTGTATCGACCAAATAGTACCCCATTCTCCCTCCACGCAAATACACATTCACTTAAACTAACACTTTTCTTACACTTATGACCCGGACAGATAGTGAGTGAGATGCAATGAAAAAACTTGGAAGAAAAAAAAATTGTTAGTTTTGCCAACAAAGCCAATAAAACTGGCTCTGATACAATACAATGATAGTACAGTGAGAGAACACGTAAATATACACTTTTGATTGGTTTCTAGGAATTTTAAGAAGCCAATGGCAGTTCAAGACAAATCCAAAGAGCAGCATTACATAAACAACTACAACGTGAGTAAAAGTTAAATATGACAAAATAGAGTATTAAATTTAAATATATCTAAACTTAATACATTCAAATCTTGGCTCTTGAATATTTATAATTTAAATTTCTTAGATACACTCAAATCTTGGCTCTGTTGTGCCTGTCATAGTCTTAAGCTAGTTTATAAGTGGTGTACTGTTATGATCAGTCGGTTCAGTAAAAATGTAATAAATGTTAAAATTAACGAATCATAACTGATAACAGTAATGATTGTGATTTACCCAATAAATGATCTTCCAGGGGTCTCAGGTTCAATCCTCGGTGCTTCTATGTGAAACATTGGGTTTGAAATGGGGTCAACTCAGCCTCATGAGGACAAAGTAGCAGCTTCGGTATAGAAAACTGAGATTAACTGCCGGAGGGTTTGTTATGGTGATGACACAACACCCTCTATATGCAATTGTTGGCACAATCATTGTTAATAGCAGTGACCGCTTGCTCTGTATAGCTCAATTGTTGGCAGACATCTTGAAGTTATTTTTAAAAAAATCTAACAGACCTTTATTATTATTGTTATTATTATTATTATTATTATTATTATTATTATTATTATTATTACTACTACTACTACATTTTCTCTCAAGTGTGTTCTTCATTAGACCGTCCTATATCGTTATTTGATGTCATGTTGGCAGTACCTGAAACAAGCTCTCGCAGACGGCATCAACATCATGACATTGAACCAGGAGCCGTACCACTACGGCTCCCACTATTCCAACTCTGGAACCGTTCTGCATTTCCTGGTCAGACTGCCTCCGTTCACACGCATGTTCCTCACATATCAAGGTACATTAACAAGTCTTCTTTCACACCTATGTTCTTATCAAGTTACATTATGTAATTTTAAATATTAATTCAGACTCAAGAATTAAAAAATGACTGTTGGAATTTAAGAAACAAAATCAAATGGTGTCTTCTCTATTAGAGATGGTTCTGACCCATCTTCCTGTCCTCTCTAAAATATGACACTTGTGCTAAGTTTAACCTTGATCAGCTCCTCAGATGTTTGTAATGGATTGTTGTGTGTTTGCAGACGAGAACTTTGATCTACCAGACCGGACATTTCATTCCTTGCAGACAACCTGGAGACTAACAAGTAGAGACTCGACCACTGACGTCAAGGAACTGGTACCGGAGTTCTACTACCTCCCCGAGTTCCTGGTCAACTCTGAGGGTGAGTTCTATTATCTCCCTGAGTTCCTGGTCAACTCTGAGGGTGAGTTCTATTATCTCCCTGAGTTCCTGGTCAACTCTGAGGGTGAGTTCTATTACCTCCCCGAGTTCCTGGTCAACTCTGAGGGTGAGTGCTATTACCTCCCCGAGTTCCTGGTCAACTCTGAGGGTGAGTGCTATTACCTCCCTGAGTTCCTGGTCAACTCTGAGGGTGAGTTCTATTACCTCCCCGAGTTCCTGGTCAACTCTGAGGGTGAGTTCTATTATCTCCCCGAGTTCCTGGTCAACTCTTGAGGGTGAGTTCTATTATCTCCCTGAGTTCCTGGTCAACTCTGAGGGTGAGTGCTATTACCTCCCCGAGTTCCTGGTCAACTCTGAGGGTGAGTTCTATTATCTCCCCGAGTTCCTGGTCAACTCTGAGGGTGAGTTCTATTATCTCCCTGAGTTCCTATTCAACTCTGAGGGTGAGTTCTATTATCTCCCTGAGTTCCTGGTCAACTCTTGAGGGTGAGTTCTATTATCTCCCGAGTTTGACGCGAAGGAACTCCCAGCCCCACTAATTTTGGTTGTGCGTGTATCTGTTAACATTTCTTTGACGTGGTTGTGCGTGTTGTGTTCAAGATTTCAACTTTGGGATCTGTCAGAACGGCGAGCGTGTCCACAACGTCCAGCTCCCCCCCTGGTGCAATAACAACCCTCGGGTGTTTGTGCTGGTCCACAGACAAGCTCTCGAGTCTGACTATGTTCGGGAGAACTTTCCCCACTGGATAGATCTGGTGTTCGGATACAAACAGACGGGCAAGGCGGCCGTCGAGGCCATCAATGTGTTCCATCCTGCCGTGAGTCTCACTTCACACACTCCTACATCTGACAGAGTTCATCATTTATTATCTTTATAACACCAACTAGTGATTTAACGTGGCCGCATGGTCTAAGGCATCACTCTGGTGGTAAGATTAGACTCCCGATGACAGGGAGATCATGGTTTGAATCATGGTCGGGTGTATTGAGTGCAGTTTTTCCAAAATGGTTTTCCACTCTCCCTCTATGCATATGCAAGTGCACTTACTTTAAATTCAACCTGGATTAAAAGTTGTATTTTAAAACTTGAACAAATAAAATTAACAATTTTCTCGAATCTTGAAGACCCTTGAGGTGTCAAAGGTTTCTATTCGATGTTCCTGACCCCTTATTAAATCACTTATAACCTGACTCTTATGGTAAAACAATTAGTTCCGCATTGTATTATATTTGTAAGAAGGTACAGGAAAGGTGGAAAGAAACATGTAAAAGGGACAAACACAAGATGGCTATCATTCTTTACCATTTCCTATTCATCCTATTTGTGTTTTTTGTTTTTCTCTTTTGGAAAGTTACGTTGTCGGTTTGACACTCCCTCCTCATAAGTTCTGATAGAATGAAACCTTGGTCGGGGAATTGGGAGTTAGTGATTTTCATCCAGTGGCAGCAGTGTAAAGTATGAACCCTGTTCTTTTCTTCACTGTAAAGGCCATCTTGTGTCCTGTACCTTCTTACAAATATAATACAATTAATTCAAAGAGTGAAAAGAGATTTAGCTCATCTTGTGGGGCTTGCTGACAGCTGGGCTCATATCAGGAGGTGTTTAAACATGTGCTCTTGTTACCTCATTTAAATAACAGAAACAAAGGTTCTGACAAGTTGTTTTTCTCCTTCTCCAAGACCTACTACGGTTTTGACATGGAGTCTATAACAGACCCTCTAGACCGCACGGCCTGGGAAACAATGGTGCGCACCTATGGCCAGACTCCACGACAACTGTTCAGAGCTGCGCATCCCATGGTGGTGCAGTCTCTCTCCTCGCGCACCTCGACACTCAGTGTGGTGAGTTGCTATATCAGTGGTCACTCTCTTAGTTGACAGGGATGTTGGGGTTCGAATTCCTGTCGGGTATATGCATGTTTTACAATATTCCCCCCTCCCCACACAAATGGAACATTTTAGATTCCAATAGAAACGGATGAAGTAGTAGGTGCTGGGGGTAGAGGGTGTATAACAACAATGCTAAGAACTCATGGTTTCTATTTTTCTCACAGACGATTCTTAAACTATAACCACAATTTTTCAACTCTTGTTTTCTGCTCTCTATGTTTTTTTATATCATACTGTTATTTATTTTGGGGAAAAAACCAAATAAAGAGTATAAAATGTAAATAAAAGAACACCTAAACGAAGTTGACTTTTATTTGCCCACCACCACTATAACACAGCTCAAGTTGAGTACGTTTACATTTTGTGTTTGATTTAGCTACCAGAAGATTCCCTCGCTGTGTTTGAGAGTGTCCGGGTATTCAACTCTCTTGTGTTATTGTTATGTTTGTTGGCACAGCCGGAAGTGATTGAAGGGGTGAAGGGCTTGACCTGGGGCAGCTACGTGGGGTCCCCCGCAGAGCCCTACCCCAGTGTGGTGTGGAAGCAACACCACAAGACACCCGTGTCCTCGCTGGTACCCTTACTGACCAACGATGTGTTTGGGTTGGCCCCCAACACCTCCATCTTGCTCAGCTACAGCAAGGAGAGAGGTCAGTGTATATCTTCAATCCTCAAGGAGGGTTGGGGGGTCGCTCCAACGCACGCGTCTATTTTTATACCACCTGACCCCAACTCTGAGTCCTTCATAAATGGCTAAAGTATATTAATTGTAGTAAAATGGTCCAATACAGATTACTTCATGGAAACCTTCTTATATTTGAAAAATTTGTAAATCATAATTACAAATATTGGTTCCAAATAAAGGAAAAATTGTGCCAAAGGGTTGTATTAAATTAATTTAAATATTGGTTCTAAAAATGAAAAAGTATAAAATTATAATGCTATAGTTACCATATATTGTTATAATACTAATCATCATCAACTGTGTCCAATCCGTGGCCAGGTCAGTTTAGTAAAATGCTTACATCTTCCACCATTCTTCCTGTTATCTGCTCGTTTCTTGGCCTCCCTACTTCATCTCCATCACTTTCTTTGACATTTTATCATTTTGAAACCAAAGTCAAGATACGAATATTTGAAAAATCTTTAGATTTGAGATTAGATTTTTTTTCCTTTGATTTTAAATCAGAACTTTTGTTTAGCTAGTGTTTTATCAAAATGAAGAATTGTATTAAAGCTAGTAACCTCCAGACCCCAGACCATTAATTGATCACTCCAGGCGACGATAGAGAGCTAAATGTTCCCAATATTATGAGTGTTGTGTGTGATATTACAGGTGTGAGTATTATGAACACCACCTCTGTCCTTGGAGCAGCCCTGGTAACCTGGGGACATAGTGATGGGGTAGTGAGGGTCAAACTGAAAAAGGAACAGCCCCCTTGGCCGATCATCAAGGCCACGGGGCTTGACCCGGTGAGTAGCTCCCTACACTGGTAAGGGTCATGTTATTGACCTTTACTGGCAAATAGCGTGACTCCAAAAGTATGTATACAATATTTTACAAAAAGTGATGGGAGTTCAAAACCAAACAATATTAATCATCATCATCATGAACTGTTTCCAGCCTATGGCCGCGTCAGTTTAGTAAAACACCTCCATCTTTCTCTATCCTTCCACAATTCTACCTCCTTTAATTGGCTCTATTCTTCTCCTCTCACTAGCACACTTTCTGTTGTCTGCTCCTCCCATCTCTTTCTTGGCCTCCCTTTCGACTCTTTTTCCTACATGCTTCATCTCCATAGTTCTCTTTGGTATTCTCTTATTTTCCATCCTCATTACATGTCCATACCATCTTAGACAATAATACCAAACTAAGCAATTTTTACAGAATTAAATGCTTCTCATTACAGGATGACTGATTAATAAATTAGCGACTAAATTTATTTTTTCACTTCAGTTTTCAGATTTACAAATTTTAAATATCGCTCCCAAAATTGTTGTAGTCAAATGATTGATAGAAGATTTTTTTTTTAAATATGTTATCCAATTTCATAGAATAGGTGTAATTTTTCTATGCATAAATGTTCAATATTTTTGATGGCAAGATAAACCAAGCTGTGGTGTGAATGTGTGATCAATGAAAATGTGCCGACCACTAAAGGGCGAACATGCTCTTCCCACATGAAGTCATTAAATAGGGGTGTGCAAAACTTCATTTTGAATACGTATCAGCTTCAACTTTGAATCAATACTTTTTTTTCTCTGGCTTTGACAACTACAAAGCTATGCTAGTAAACATATAGAAGGATAAAATACAGTATTCATGTGGAACTTTAGTCATTTTGTGATGTTCTGTATGGAGGAAAGTGGAGGAGAGAGGGGGAGTGATATTGACACAAGCCGAGGAAACTGAGTTCAAGTCTGTGAAGTGCTATGGTGGTACAACCCTGTGAGGAGAAAGAGTTGGAGAGACTCATGTTCCAAACAGAACCGCAAGTTGTTCAAACACAATATAAACAACAAGTACATATTTTAACTTATCTGTGAAACTAACCAGTGTGTGTCTGTGTGTGTTTCAGATCTGTCTGTGCGCCAGTGCGCCGGATTGCAACCAGTTGTGGGTAGCTCACTGGTCTGGCAAGATTCTGGTCTACCAGTTTCAGTTCAACCCAACCAGGGGTCAGCTAGAGTTCAGGTCAGAACCGACGGCGCTGCTGGGCCACGCCGGGCCGGTGCTGGGCCTGTACGTTTGCCACAGCTTCAGTGTGGCTGTCAGCGCCGGTACAGATGGGGCGGCCATCATCTGGGACATTAACAGGTGGGGATATCAATCTCCTTAGGGCTCGAATCCTGACAACGGTTTTCCCTAGTCCCGCCACACGAATGTGGGTACATTTCATCTCATTCCTAACACACTTACTGGAAAAATGTAAGTCTAAAGGTAAAGATTAAAGTGCGTTGAAAATGTCTGGCCTATGTTTTGTTTTAATTGTGAACTCTTAAGGCTTACTTGTTACTGGCAAGTGCTGGCCTTGCTCTACGTCCTCCTGAGTCCTCGGATACAATCGAGGATTGAGTTAGATATCCTCACATCATAGCGAGATCTTTTCATATTGTTTCAGTCTGACATACGTGCGCTCGCTACCCGACACGGGGTCCTCTGTGCGTCTGGTTGCAGTGAGCGAGACCCTAGGAGACATTGCGACTGTGTTGAGTGATCCAGGCCAAGAGACGGGCTCTATACTGAGACTTCACACCATCAACACGCTTCCCGTGGGAGAAGTCACCAGCAAGGAAACCATCACCGCCTTGTGCTTCTCCAGCGCCCCAGAGGGGGTGTCTGTCAACGTGATAGCAGCAGGACTGGACACGGGGGCCATCAGGTGACCTGCAACACTGCAACAAGGGATATATCCAGGGAGCACGGCTGGATTTAAAGAAATTAGATTCAAGTTTTAAAAATCTAATTGAAGTTTGTAATTTCGCTATGGATCTATTTACTCTAATGATGGTGAAGTGGAAACTGCTTGGATAAAACCCTAACAGACATATTTTATAGGCGAGCTTTCACTGCCACAGACAGCTGCTTCAGGTTAAAAGTGTAGACTGATGTTGTTTTGATTGAACTTTTTAGATGTTAGCACTGGAAATAGGATAAAATCAAAATACTAACCATTTGTATTAAATAGTAGTACCATATTGGCCCACACATAGCACACAAAATAAAACTCTGTTGGAATCTTAATGGGATTTTTTTCAGTGAAAAATATTAGACTGTGCATTTAAAACAATTACCATTTTTGTAAGTACATTTTTTAGGAGATAAACATTGCACTGTATTCAAGCACAAACATTAATTTGCCTACTATATATTATTATAAATGGCCAGTAGCACTTACCACCGCACTGCTGGTAGGAAGGAGTGGGGTTCACCCGAGGTTGAAGTTGGGGGCTTGATATATCGAGGGCCACTTCCCATATCCCAAGTTGTCAAGGTGGTGTAAGACTTGTATGTGTTCTTAGATAACCATTTATCAACATATGACTTATATATGATTGTAATACCCACATGGTTCCTTGTTCACGTCGACAACATACCACATTTTCTCTTGTAATATCCCTAGTTTAATGTTGTCTTGTTCCAGACTGTACAGCACTTGGAATCTAGTGGTAGTGAGAGAGATAGCTAGCAGTATTCTTCACCAACCAATCATAAGGTAACAATATTATATCTTTCGAATACATATCTTCATTTTGAAACTTCATTTTGAAAAAGAGAAGTAGAAACAGGATTAGGAATGAAGTTATCCGGGAACGAGTGAGGGGTACATGAGCTAGTAGAGAGATGGGAGGAGCAGATAACAAGTGTGCAAATGAGAGGAGAGGAATGGAGGTATTTAACTAAACTGACCCGGCCACAGGCTAGAAACAGTTGATGATGATCTACTATAATTGCTGTTTTTCCCAAGTCAGGTCCAAGGTTCTAAAAGAGGAATGTTTTTGTTCCTCAGTGTGACATACTCCCACGACTCCCAGCACCTGTACGCAGCCACGGTGGATGGACTGGTGGTGATATGGGAGGGGACAGGAGCCAAGGGGGTCAGTAAGACCCCAAAGTTTCTAAACCTAACGTCTCGCATCGAGCAAGCCCACAGCGTTGCCACTAAATAACTGTTCAGAGAAAGACTAGGGGCAGTTTTATGGATGTTCAACATTGGTTCTAATTACTTATCACACACATTTAAAAATACTTTATTTATTTATATATTGTATCATAATGTGGTTGAAAGAAACCTAGTAATTGAAATTAACAACAACAAAAATACCTTGATTTGTCAAGGTCATTAGAACTCAAAGGTCTTGTGTACATTTACAATTTGCCGGCACTAGAATGAAAGGGCAAAAGAACTGCTTGTTCTCACAACGGAAACTTGCTCAATTCTGAATATTCTCGTTTCACTTGACTGGCATTTTATAACAACTGAAATTGGTAGAAATAAGCTATTAAGTGTAAATTTAATGAAGGAACCTCACCGGGAAGATGTGGCAAGGATCCAATCTTCTTCCTTTTGTCTTCTACAGCAGAAGTTGTCACACACATTTAAACACAAATAAGGGATTTCAAAATGGAGTAGTTTAATATTTATGTAAATTGTCTTTCTTCTTCCCTCTTTTTTTATGTTATGGCAAAAATGCCAAAATATCTGCTTCTCTGGCACACAATAGACAAGACTGCCAATTAAGGGGGGTCTTCCACTCTCCCCCCACAAAAATATGGGTGCTCTTCCTCTAAATTCAACCTTTCTTATCCTCAACTCATTAGCGAAGTTACTACGTAATGCGTATAGACTGAACATGTACGACACAGGGCTAGAAAACTGCCTAAATGTGTGTGCCGTGGAAGAAACAAGATGTCTTTCTTCATTCAATTTACACTTTTTATAAAATCCTTCAGCCACTGGACCTGCTCATTGTTAAATACTATCTGGGATGTGGCAGTTAACAATCTAGATATCGGAAATCATGATATTAAGATCATTTCGTGAATCTTTCGATACAAGTAAGAATCAATGTTATCGAGTAATTGGGTTGAATACTCTTACAATTCAGACACAGTAATTAAATATATTTATATTTGTTAAAACTATGACGGTTGTTAAAATAATTCTGCAAGAATCTTGAAATGTTTTGCTCCTGGCTTTGTTGTCTTGCTAGCCTGATTTCACAAAAAAATTGATAAATTATTTAGTTCGTTTAAATTAAATAAACAAATTATAACTTAAGAAGCAGCTTGTGGTATATTTTAATATGGACCTGTATTGCAATGTGGTAAAGTGAGGTCAGTTACTTTTATTAAGGGTCGACATTACTGAATTAATTAACTAGCCATTTTTTAACCAACAGATAATTTGTACATTTATATTTAAATAATTCTATTCTATCCCCACACAAACGGCAATATTTTCAATATAGACAAAGTAAAAATGGTGCCCAACAGTTGTATTTTAGTAAACATTGAAGGACGGTGGAAGGACAAGCCCACACACTCGCCAGAAAACTCTACGCCTCAAAGTCCACAACTAGACACATAATTGTGTAATTTTCGGGGTGGAACAACTTTAATCTCTTCGGCGCTTTTGTTTGTAACCAACCATTGCTGAAAACTAGCACCTGTGCTACCATAAAATTACTCATGATACACCCACTACTGTTTCCAGTCTGTGGTCAATTTTTTATTTGAGCCATATATTTTCCAGCGTTGTATGCCTTATAATATAACTTGCAACTAAGACAGGCACAACACCAGTCCTTCGGCGGTTAATTCATAATTGTGAAAGGCCAAACCCATATTTTCATCTATGATAAATTTTCAGCCATGCCTGGAATTGAACTGGAGACCCTTAACTCAGTAGGCAGACAAGCTACCGATTGAGCTAAGGAGTGTTGGACTTGTGATAGCTACTCGTTTTTACCAATTGTCGACATGGGGGTTGGTCCTTCTCACTGTAATTGCAAACATTCTGAATTCAGTACTGAATTATGCATAAACAATTATCTCCCATGTTTAGGAGGCATAAAAAACCATTAAAATAAATGTTATGCCCCTTAAGTCTTAGATAATATTAGGAGTGTGTGAAGCTTCCGCTCGGCTTTGACTTTGCTTCGAAATAAATGTCAGCTTTGAAGCTTTGTCAATAAAATATTGCCGGCTAAAATACTCGATTTTTGGTCAATTATTGCCATTTACATATAATATAAAACAATATTTATTTGGAAAAAATCTTAAGTAATTGAAATATAGGTTGTAATATAACTAAATTTATTAGACTGGAATATTAGTAACAATAAGTAAAATAAAACATTTACTAAGTAATTTCAATACATAAAGTTTAATAAACAACAACATAATATATTTTTCTAGTGTAAAAACTAACAAAAAAATATTCAAACTTTGATTTGGTTTTGAGAATATTTCATATATTTGATTCAAGTTTGCTTCGAATTGAAAGAGTGGACTATGCACACCCCTAGATAATATATAATTTACAGCCATCAAAGTTAACATAACTTCACTGCATTTTAACTCGTTGATATACCAAAACATCGACACATTTTGATATTGTACCAATAAATTATATTAACTTGATTGTTACTATAAAATATTAACAAAACTTTACATACATTCCAATTACTTCTGAGTTTAAAGACTTAATGAAGTGTACTTTTGTTGCATCGAAAAACTTCTCATATTTGTTTATATTACAAAGTATTTACTAGCTCTTAAGTATTTTAGCCTAATTGTATATTTTAATTTTATGGTTTTTATCTGTATTAACATTTTAAGGGGAGCCACAGATAATTGCTAGCTTAAGTTATTGTTTGTCCGGGGAAACATACAAAAGTGTAAAGCAATTTATATGTTCTAGTGAATGGTTTTCATTACACCGCAATATCACTCTATGTGGGGTCAGCACGTAGACATCAACAAATTAAAAACAATATTTTTAGAAGTATAAAATTATTGTCTTTATAATAGTATACATTTATAAAAATAAACAAAATGGAACATAAAATAATAAGTGTAAATTTAATGAAGGAAGCCCACTCGTGGAAAGAGGGAAAATATGTGAAGAATACAATGATTGTCTTTCTTCTTACATCTCTTTTTATATTACTCAATTTGTGTATAAATATGTCAATAAAATAGAAGACAGAGGATTTTCACCAATCTTTCCCTAGGAAAATTCACAATTATTAGTTTATTTTTCCTTTTCTTTATTTTTATCAATTTCTGTTTTAAAATTATTCCACTATTTAACCGCCTCATTATTAAAAAATCTTGTCTTTGTCATTCAGAGTAAAGTTATGAGCATTTACTTGTTACGAGTATAACATTATAATCGGTTTTGACAAACAAGTTTTTTTTTGAAGTTTCAGAAGTATTATTAATATTTCCAAACCCTGTTTTTTTTTAAATTTTTGTCTAAATGTTTTGTAATGAAATTTGCTAAATTGTGCTAAGTCACATTTATTTCATTGCATTGTAAGATTCTATAATATTTATTTGATGAAAAGTTGATTCTCATCAAATTAATGTTATTTCTTAACCTCAGTGAACCATCACTGCAAAGCTAAGTTGTCATTGTTGTAAATACACCTTAATTTAGTCAATTGTATTTTGTGTGCCATCTGCCAAATGTTTTGACAAATGAAAGCTGAGAAGTGATACAAAGATGTTTAAACAGGGTCTATTCTGACTTAATCAGTGAAATTTTATTCGCAATTAAATATTTTTATTTTTATGTTATGATTTAGTTTGTTAATTATCGGGAATTTGCACAGATACGAAAGATATTGGTCAATATTTGAGATGTGTCATTGGAAATGATTGAGAATTAAAAGGGTGCGAGTACCCAACTTGTATTTGCGGAGATTCTCTGCTCTAGAAAGTTTATCAGAACACGATATTTCAACACAGGCACTCATTAATTTGGATCTTTATATTCTAGAGACTTGATACAGATTTGGTATAAAAATATATTTAAAAATCAGGGAATAAATGAAAAATGGGGCCAAACGGTTGTATCAACTTTAAAGTTGGAAGGAGGATATAAGGCAAGACCTACACACTTGCCAGAAAACTGTAGAACTCAAAGTTCACCTCAAAACACGTAGTTATGTAGTCTTCAGCAGAGGAGAGTAGAACACAGACTGGACTATGTACGACAACGATGTCAATGGGTCACTTTTAGTCACTTCTCTAAACAAAATTATTAGGTAGGCTTACTCACCTAACAAGAAGGAAGAAACATTGAATGTAATACAAAATATAAGAGCTGTATAATATCGCCCACTTGTTAGTTTTTGTTTTTACTATCATAATTTAAAGTGAATCTCAATTATGAGAAACAGAGGGGTTTTCTTAGCCTACTAATGGTTTTATTCAAAATGGTATTTTACCCACTTTGGTGGCCACATAGTCTAAGATATTACTCTCACAATAGAATAGACTGCCGAGAACGGGGAGATTGGAGTTTGATGTCGGTTGGGTGCACTGAGAGTGGTTTGTACTAAATGGTTTTCCACTCTCTCCCGTTATGCAAATTTAAGTGCACTTCCTCATCCCTAACCAATAAGCGTAATTAATGCATAGGCATATAACTCGGACGGATGCTAAGACGCAGTGTTAAGAAAAAAATTATTAATTATTTATAATGTTTTAAAAAAAAAATTCCCAACAAATGTTTTGTTTTTAATTGGTCCAAAGCTTTATTAATGTAGCATTTTTATTTTCACGGTTTTGCTTTTAACAGGAGCGCATAAGTGCTTGGGGTGCCAGGAATATTTAACTGAACTTTAGGAAACCATTTAATGTTTCTGAAGATAGCTTGTTTGATGAGTGGAAGCTTTTGCAGCTTTAGGACAAAATTCATGAGAATGAGGAAGGTCTTAGAGCAGACAAATTTTGGAGCTATTTGTTCACATTTTATAATCCTGCTGAAAACATAAAAATACATCCAGCTCTATGTAAATTTGAATTTTGAAAGAAGGTTTTCCTCCTCAAGTTAACCTTTCAGAAGACCAGGCCCAAATATCATAACATTCATTAATGCACATCCAACTAGAAAAAATGAATCACAACATTATAATAATAAACCAGAACCAGTGCTCATTACAAGACAGTTATTAGCTCTTGCCCAAGGTGCTCACAAAACTTAGCAACATTACTTGGAAGGAAATAAAATTTAAAAAACATCACAAAAGGAAAGGAAGAAATTTTGAAACATGAAAATGAACTAAAAGAGAAACGGAAACTTGAAGAAGAAAAATTCAAAACTGCAAATAAATAGTTCACAGAAACGAATGAAAGGTCATTTAAGGCTTTTAAGAAGAAGAAGAAGAAGAATTTTCAGGAAGCAGAACTGCTCAAGTAATGTTGACAGGTGTTTCCCAAGTACGAAGAAATTACCATAAGAGAGACAAAAGAAGATTGAAAAACACAAAACATCTTTAATAACTTTGCTCTTTAATAAAAGATCTAAAATGTGATTTAGTTGTCTTTTGTGACTTTTCCAAATAAAATATTGCTAGGCATTGTTTGTAAGATATACCCCATCCAGGATCAAAGCTCAAATTACACTTATTAAAAAAAAAGTTTGCGAATTTCTTAAACTTTGGTCTTAACTGGCCTTTTTGGTAGGAAACAAAGAAAATACTCATCAATGATTTATACTGATGAGATATTCTAGTCACTTTTAACATCTTCTTGTCACTTCCCTCACTTATTTGAAGACACTTCAGCACTTACATCCCTGTGTACACCACACTCTAAATTACCATGACCCACCTCTAGTAGTACTGATTTTCATTTGTCATAACATTTCCATAGTTTGAATCTCCAAATAAATACAACATTATTTATTAAATGTTTGATAATCAAATAGTTTTAATATTGTTTTCAGGATGTAAATAATACCAATGAAATGTAGTAATTTATTATTGTTAATGAACTTGTATTACTGTAGAGTATGACGGAAGAACGGACATGAACGTAGTGTTAGGAGCACTCTAGCTTGCACAACACACTAAACTGTTGCCATCGGCCAAAGAGGAAGACTCTTAAAGCAAACATTGATAACTCTCCATTTTCAAAACATTTTGGTATATAAAATGTTTATTAATTTTTAAAATATTGATAAAAGCGTCAAGTTACTATCAATTCTGACACTTTAATAACTCTATAAAATGGGGTATCCTTATGGGAGTAATGGAATAGTGTTCATACACTGCTGCCACTGTACATAAGGGTTTCTCTCTAAAAGTTCCAAGTGCAAGCGATATTGTTTCTGCTCTATTTGTTCTTGACGCACCTTCTTCTGATCATATCTAAAATGTGTGATTCACATTTCCTTGAAAGAAAGTGATGATGCCTTCATTAAAGGCCTTTCACTCTAAATCTTGGCCCAGTTCAATCGTCGGGAATCTTGTATCTACTTGTCTAAACACAGGTTTTGTTTTAATGTTAACGATTTATTCTTATAATATGGACTTATATATTCTAGATTGACCTAATTTTGGTACGAGGAAAATACTCTTAACACAGAATATTTATGAATAAGTTTTGTTAATGTAGTTTTTTAAATATCTGTTTTATTTCTGTTTATTTTATTTAATATCTGTGCATAGCCCATATATGTTTTTGTAGCCATTTATCTCATTTACAAATCGTGTATAACCTCGTTGGTCTTAAGTACGGTAATGAGTTGTTTTAATGTTAATTATCAGTAATTATTGATGTTATAGCCGCTGATATCTTGTGTCTTACAACTGTGTTTTATTGTCATGGCAGGCCAAACCACGAAATTACTGATTCAATATAGTACTCGTTGAAAATAAATTAAAAGTATTGTTAAGTTGCATCATTAAGATTTTATTGTCATGTTTTTTACAACTTAGAAGGAGAAGGTACAGGAATGTACAAAGTGCGCCCCAAAATTGAAAAACAACATTTCTCCATAAAGAGATTTATGTTTTTATTGTAAATAAAGCTTTACTCAATCACAATACATTTGTAATAATTTTAGAACTCAATGATTGGACATTTTTAGCGGATGTTTGTGTATTATCTACGAGGGTGAAATGTGAACGGAATTAAACTTAAAGTATGTTATTTACAACAGTTATCAGGTCTGCTTGTGAGAAAATGGTCGAAATAATCCTTGTATTCACTTCATATTTTTGCTTTAAGTGGTGAATTGATTAATTGCGATATATTTGCACACTTCATATTAGTCTTACCTTGATGTGTTACACCATGGTCCTATCTTGCCATAGTGGAACCAAGCACGGTAAGTTCACAACCTTTCAACCAACTTAACAAGGTAATACAGAGAATTAACAAACGATGGGTATTAAGTTGGGTTACAGGCTGCAAGGACTCCCAAATTTATGTTCGAGTCTACTGTTAGGAGCTAGACCAACTTGACTCTAATCATCATCATCATCATCAACTGTTTCCAGCCTGTGGCCGGCTCAGTTTAGTAACATGCCTCTATCTTCCTCTATCCTTTAATCTCTTCCATTCTTCTCCTCTCACTTGAACACTTTCTGTTATCTGCTCCTCCCATCTCTTTCTTGACCTCCTGCGCTGCTTTTCCCTATATACTTCATTTCCAACATTTTCTTTGACAGCCTCTCTTTTTCCATCCTCATTACATGTCCTTACCATCTCAGTTTTGCTTCCTCCACTATCTCATGTACTCCTTGTACCTCCATTATGTCCTGAATAAATTTGTTCCTAATCTTGTTTCTCCTCGTGACAGCTAACATGCTCTCCTAGTCTCTCTTAAACTCGGATATTTGTGAATTTTAACAAAGAGGTGTGTGGGCTGTTATTTCAAGCCTTCATTATGGTGAACTCAAATGTTATCGCTTTTAAACTTTTTAAATGTTGATTGTCTTTTGTTCAGAGTCCAGATCCACTTTTAAAATATTGTACTTGTGGTTTAATTTTGACTCATTCACACGTTCTAGAATATACTCGTTATATAAAACATTTATAGGTCTATTAAATGTTTGTCATAGATTTTAGATTAAAAAACTGTTTTATAAATGTTGTCAGAGCTATGTTTAATATTTTCACTTTATTTTTACATATGTTTTTGTATAAAATTTTATATTTATGTTTGACTTGGTTTTGTAACTTATCTTTAGTGGTATGTTATTGGTGAATGGAATTAGACATGATTTCCTAACACGAACATAAAAAAGATATTTCCTATAAAATTACATTTATATATAAAGTTTTTCTGCCTTGGACTATAAAAAATCCACATAAATTTCAGGAGACTGAATTGATGTTGTTTATGGAATTTACAAACAAGCACTGATTTTTATTAAATACTAAAATATTCATTTTTTTTTAAACTTATTTAAAAAAAAGTGTTAACCTTTTTATGTTGGCTGTCGTTTAGTTTTCAATGTTATGTGTGAGCCAATATCTGCTTTAGAGAAAATAAATTACTCTCAACTTTCAAATTTATTTGTTTATCTACCTATGAGGCTTCCCTAAAGATTTTAGCATGCAGTACATTAGTACCAACTAAATATATTCATGGGGAGTTAAGTTTAAAAAAAATATCAGCGATTAATTATAATTGTAAATTGATCAGACGTTAAATGGTTGGCTGCAACAGAAATTAAAATAGACAGTAAGGACCGCCATTGACCATAAAAACCGTTTGTTCATAAAAAACATTTCAAAACTTGGAGCTGTTGAAGCTCACCAGGGTCAATATCCCCGAGTGGTTTTACTTGTAATGTGAACGTTGAAACTATTCAAAATGGCCCTGGGAAGTTCCTTGAAATATACTCTTTGGGCTTGTGTCGGTCAAGTGTATGCACTAGATAAGTGATTTCCAAACTCATACCAGTCACATACACCCTTTCAGAGCCATGGCCCGACCAACGCTTCACCTGAGTGGTAACCCAACTTTGTTTATCAGGCTTGTTATTATTAAAAAGAAGAAGCTTATAATGAATACGTCTTGTGCACACCAGGGGTCCACGTGCCTCAGTTGGGAAAACACTCGTGTGGACACTGCTTTAAATACAAGTCAAAATTGACAAGTTCAAATGTTATATTTTATGTCATTCCTTAATATTTTCTTCACCCTCAAATTTTGTATTTTTGAATCCCCTTTTCAGAGATGTATTTCGCAGAATTCCTCATTTAAAATACCCTATAGAACAAAATCTAGACTCTAGGTCGAGAGATTGTGTGTTAATATTTCTCACTTCCTTCAATGTATAGTCGAGTTTAATTTTGGAAATATTGATCGAATTAAAGATTAAAAAAGACGATATGAATGACAAGGCAGCCCTCCTTGTACAACATCGTACAGAATATCAATAGTCATGCAACCACAAAACATGAACATGATACACACACTTACATTCACTCACCAACACCAATAACAGTTATGTACACTGTATAAATATATTACTGTCCTAATCATTAGTCTCAATTTGACAAAATGGTATAATTTTACAGACCTGATTTGATTTCACCTATTACCTGGATTAATTTAGTGAGTTATTCCACCCTGTTTTCATCAAAGTTTATTTTTTATTTGATCAACATTATTGTGTTTATTAATGACACAATTTGTCACTAACCTGTGCCTGGTTAAGGGACAAATAAAGATGAGCTGCTTTGTTCACAAACTTTATCAGCCACAAAGTGGAGTAAGAAAGACTGATAAAAATATATATCCTTTGAGTAAGAAGGACATTTTACTAAAAGTCCTCATCTTCGGTGTCTGGATAGTCCTCTGCGGAAACCTCGGGCTCGGGTTGAATGCCCTCTTGGATTTCTTGGGAAGCAAGCTGCTCCGCCTCTTCGGGTGATTTGTCTTAGCGACAACACATTCACTTGTTAATACAATGTTTAACTCTCTAGTGAGAGTAATAATTGAGAATGCTCCAAGAAGGGGAAACTACCTGCATCAATGGTCGGATGTACCTGTCACTGTTGCAATTGACTCGACTCGGATATACTCAGGGTAACTTTTCCTATATAGTTTTCCACTCTCCCCTCCAAGAAACTGCAGGTACAATTGTCCCAAATTCAACCTTCCAACACAGCGTAATTATCAAATATGTGTACAACCCAAACGGGTGATATTAAAACTATAGATCTCTGTAGGCACGAATCTAGGACTGCCGCAAAGGAGTATTACCTTGTACAGCCTGTTCTGGTGCCTGTGGCTCCTCTTGACTCTCTCCTGCCTCCTCTTCCTTCACTCCTGCCTCCTCCGGCAGCTCCACGGACTCGATGGACTGGACAGAGTCCGTGATGGTCACAGGTACAGGCTCTGCCGGTAGCAGGCTGGGGTCATACTTGCCGACCTAGAGGCAGTATTGTCTCTGTGTGGGTACTACTGAACTCCTTAAACTCCATGTTAAGGAAGTATTTTACAGGTTTATAATAAATTACCACAATATACAGCAGTATCTGGTTAATTTGGCGGTCCCGCCATGATCCCCCCTGAAATTACTATTTAAATCAATGGTAAGAAATAGCATTTAACTCGAGTTTGACAAAGAAATTAATTCGAAGCATTTCCATTGTTAATTTTTTAGAATTTGTACTCATTTCAAACCTAACTTAACGATCTTTATTAAATCACCACATATACTAGAAATGTTAAATGTATAGTTATAGTTCGAATGAAAAGAGAAAGCGGGGAGTCCTTGGATAGGAGGGATGTGTTGTCTTGGCTCTGATCGCGACGACGTAAAGGAGCAAAGTGTTGTCACAGACTTACCTTGGTGGCCCTCCACAGAGCGACCACACCAAGAGGAATCGCACTGGGGTCCTTGGTGCTCTCCTCTGCCCTTTCTTCGTCAAGGGCCTCTGCCAGGTCCTGGTCAGATACTTTCATGTGGACATATTGGCCGAGTTGCATCCACTTGAGGGAGAAGGTGTACACCCCTGGACCTTCTGGCTACCAAACATGAATCGTCCAGTGAACTTTGGGCATCAGCCGTAGCTCTGGACAATATATTAACAAGAAAAACCAAAATATTTGATCTTTTTGTACCCCTCTACTTGGTCGTGTTGGCTCTTAATCGCCCTCTCTTGGGTTCTTTGTCACCGCGTATCACTAACCGTTTGTGTTATAAACATATATTACACTAATATGCTAGGGATGAAAAGGGTTACATTTAGAGGAAGTGTAGCTGCACTCTGCATGGAAAACCATTTATAAAACACCTTTCAATACACCCTACTAAGGTTCAACCTCCAATCTCCCTGTCACAGGCTTCTGTCCCATGGAAGGCCCCTAGTGTTAACATATCTCCCTCCTGCCCCATGAAAAGCCCCTAGTGACAAAGTACCTCTCACCAGGTTCTTGCCCCACGTCCCATGGTAGCGGTGTTTGGGGTGTATCAACTGGCCCCGCCCCTCCATTCTTTCGTCGACCCAACTCCCCATGAACTTGGTTCCTGACGACTGGTAGGTGTAGTTCCCCAGACCATGCCGCAGGTTCTTCCTCCAGGATCCCTCATACACATCCCCGTTGGGGTAATGATAGGCGCCGTACCCGTGACGCATGTCCCGCTTCCACTCCCCTGCATCAAGGTGCGCTGACATTACGCTGACATATACTTGGTTCACAGCCTGAGACTAAATATTCAGAGGAAGAATCTTAAATGACATATTAAAATATGCTACATCTTCTTTCATATATTCATAAATAAAGTCATGTGATCTGCAGATTTAACTTTTGAAAGCTATTATCAATACATGTAAAATAAAAATAATGATAAGTAAGTAAAATGTTATCAATGTTGGCCGCACTGAAACATGTTTGTATTCTGTCTGTCTGTCAATGTGGCTACAACCAGAACCATTTAATTCACTTTGTTCAAGACTGATATCTAGATATAATATGATCACATCTTGAGGTGAAATTGTGATTTTAATAATAATATGTTTTAAGATCAAGAGTAGTTAGCTTGTGACTGTTGTTCAAAATGAATAGTGTTTTACATAGCAAATAACACTGTGTACATTTTTTGTTCAGGTAAAAATTTATATGAGGCTTTTCATAAATTTTGAAAATGATCCCAGGGCATGTGACAAATACTTTAGATCGGCGGTAGAGCCTTTGTGCACGAAGACAAGGGTCCTTTGTTCACTTCCTGTGCTCAAGATCATTTTCCTAACTTAGGAATGTATTATACTTTATTAGGCTACTTCTCTTGTTACTGTCCATGTACAGTGCAAGTGTTGGCTGTCTCCAGGTGTAAGAGTTGTTCCAAACTCTGCTTCGTACCTTCATACCACGACCCATCGGGGTATTGGAACTTTCCCTCTCCGTGCTTGACACCTTTCTTCCACTGGCCCTCGTATCTCGCTCCCCCGCGGAACACATAGAGGCCCCTACCGTGACGCTTACCGTTGCGGTACTTGCCCTCGTATACGTCCCCGTTGGGTAAAAGAGCACGGCCTTGACCATGTCTCTGGTTTGAGTCGTTCCTTTCTCCCTCGTATTCCTGCGAGTACAACATACACATTTATACTTTATGGGGAGATCAGGGTTCGATCCAGGTAGGGTGTACTGAGACGGGTTTATCATAAATGATTTCCAACTCTCCACACAAATGTGAGTACCCTTCCTCTAAATTCAACCTTTGTAATCGCGAGAGGACGCCTTCTAAACTAAACATAACCTCACAACTATGCGCCAGTTTCATGTTTAAATAACCATTTCAAACCTTGCTCAGTATTTGTAACCTTCAACTGGGGCTCATTCTAAAATATGGCAACATAAAAACTGCTAGACAACATGGGCGTAGAAAGTGGGCGGGGGTCTGAAGGGCCAAGCCCTGGATATGAGACAGACCAGGGTGGCTCAGTGTTAGAACACTGGCGCACACAGCAAAACCTTATGAGTTTGAATCTTGTGTCTAGATCAATGGTTATATTTGATATTCTCGATTATGAAGCTGAAAGATGTTCTCACGTCAAACTACAAATAACTTCTAGAGGCATCCAGTTTTCAAAATGTTCCTAATATAGGGTCCCCAAGCCCCAGTTTGGTTTGAGAGAACAAGTCTTTCAAAAACATCTTTTATCACTAATACCACATACACAAATAGCGTCTTGTCACCACTGGTCAGGATTGTCACCGAGTCAGGTTGTATGATAATTACTCTGTAATTTGCATGTATAGAGAAACCACCCTCAGTAGACTCGACTGGGATTCAAACCTTGATCTCCCTGTCTTAAACAGACCAGTCTAACATGAACATGACACCTTAGACCATTCGGCCACTGACTATCAGGACAGTTCACAATTATTATGATAACTAGCCTAATGATACATTGTAAAACCTTCAAATAGTTAATAATAAATATTTACGCCAAGAGAACTCTCTTCTCCTTCGCCTAATTGGTCATTTTCAATATCATCATCATCCATTTGTATTTTTTTAAGTTTTCTATATCAAATCTGATATTATTTATTGATAACCAAATATTTAACAAGAAAAAAAAAAGATCAATAACTAGTCAAGAAAAGAAACAAATATATAATTTAGTCTCTAACAATGCAGATATTCAATTGTTACCTCATTTATAAGTGGTTTGAAACATAGAATTAACCTTCCTCAACATATAAGCTCACAACAGATAGTTGTATATTTTAATGGTTTTGAAGCTTCAAAGCTGACATTCCCATAAGAAATATTTGAGTGTGAGGATATTTTCCTTCAACTAGGCACCCCTTAAGTTTCTAAGCCTTGTCATTGCAACTGGTAGGACAAGCAATATTATAGTAGAAACGTTGGTTGATGCAATTTATAATATAAACTATAAATTGTTCACAAATGAATGGCTCACTTATATATTATATTAAATGTTAATATTAAAATAGAAATCTTGTTTTCCACCTTCAATCTTTTTTGTACCTAAATAGCTTAATTGCAAAGAAAATTAAATTTTTTAAAGAGACAAAACCTTGGTTTAAAGCTATTTTAGGTACTTGATTTATCAATACATAGATTAATATTAAATCATTTATATTGGTCTTTGATAATAGCTTTACAACATATTCCATGTTTATATTTCATTATTCATGTAATAATATAAGTTTAATTTTTTTTAATTAGATTGCTTTATAGCTATATATTATATATACATTTATAACTACATTTTTAATGTAATATAAATTACATGTCAATTGTGCTAGGAAATTGTATATTTAAATTTAGCGCTAGATAGAAAGAAAGCCAAATACTTTGCTTGTAAAGCGCTATTTTAAATAGCCAATAAGAAATTTCCGCGCGTTTCCCACAGTTCTTGTAGCGTCTACCGTCTAATATCGCCTTCGCTTTTGCAAGAAAACGGCCATTTTGTTTTGTGGTGGTGTTTCAACTTATCATTAGGTATGCGTGCTCTTTTTAATTTTAGGTTTTAACTGTTATACTGTTGTTTTAGTTAACCGGTAGTATATTATATTTAAGCTTCAACACATTTTAAATCCAGTGCAATAGTAGTTTTATGTAGAAAGTTTATATTATATCATAAATTCTTAACTCTTTTTCTCCAAGGTCTTAAAACTACACCTTAGAGCTTAGACTATTGATTTTCTTCTGATGTGATAAATATTTTCTTTTATGATTTCAAGAGAGCCTCAACATATTATTTATTAAGGTATTCTCTTTATCGTTGGTTAACATGTTTGTACACTGGGTTTGACATATAGGCTAATTTATTACTAATTGGCATGAATAATTTTCT
Organism: Timema monikensis; assembly: GCA_902151445.1. Lineage (NCBI taxonomy): Eukaryota > Metazoa > Arthropoda > Insecta > Phasmatodea > Timematidae > Timema > Timema monikensis. The sequence continues at coordinate 235,126 of CABFVZ010000832.1, forward strand.
TGTGCTCTCTTTAACAGTTTGAATTATGATGGTAAGTACGTAAATAATAAACAATTTAATCTTCTTTATACAAGAGTCGGGTCACCTTTAGCTTGAGACGACATTTTTCGTAACTTAAGTGTAAAATATTACAGTACAAATTTAACCTCGAGTGTGTGGAAAATAAGTCGCAAATTTTTATTTTAAATTGATTATTTTGAACATTCTAACTAGACTTTTTTCGAGTCCAAAGCACTTAAATAAAGAGCCTTGAACTTAAAATCATCCTATAGTACACCAGGCCTATAATTCACTTTAAGATTAATTTGTGTTAATTGTATTTTTAGGTAAAGAAATCTCCTACAATTTATTTTCAAATACCGTAAGGTGTTTTTTTTTTGTTTTTTTTACTAAACACTAGGGCTGTATTTGAATAGTCCAAGTACACTTGGGAGTTATTAAACTTGAAGACCTTACATTTACCACACACTTCAGATTATGGATGTTCAATCTTTTCGAAAATCGATTCTTTGCCCTCGATTAATCAATTTTTTTTCCGATCAATTCAAAGGTCTAAATCTGATTCCCATATTGATTATTTTTCTAGCGATTTCAAAAAGATCGAGAGAAATCAAAACTTCGAATCGATTCAGGGAAATTTAATTTTGTTGGCTTTAGGAAGTGTTTTGGTTGACTATTAGTACTAGGAAAATTTTGAAACCAAGTCTTGCAATCTTGGGCTACTAATTAGTTATTATTTGGCTTTAGTTAGTAAAGTGAAGAGAATAATCCACAGATCTGCTCTATTTATGTGTAGGTTATGTAAATGATCACATCACAGTTTTTATTCTGTAATATATTTATGGTGTTGGCCAACAAGTCAATAGTTTGAAAGCATTTAATAAAAACCTCATCTCCCCAATGGAGTCTTAGTAATAGAGTGCTTACATCTACAATTTACACTTCCACTAAGCTATTGATTCCCAAGTTTTGAGACAAAAAGGTGTGAGGTTTCCTCAAGACGGATACCAACAAATGTGTTTAGTATATTAGCCTACAGAAACAAAGTACATTGTATAAGGCCACACACGTTATTTAAATCACTGTCCTTTGTGGCTACCACAAATATAATTTAATTATCTTCCAGAGGTATTTAATAGGTAATTCATTTTTACTGCCCACCCCCCACCCCTCGATACATTTTGACGCCTCCTCCCACCCCTCGGTGTAAATATTTAGGTGCGCCACTTTACACCTCTTGATTGATTCAAAGCCCATGAGTCGAACATCCCCTATTTTAGATCAAAGACTGCACCAGACTATTCGAATGGCAAACAAACTTTCTACACCCTTCACTCTGCAGTGCTGCTTCCTACCAATGATCATAGAAACTATTAGCTCAACTAAAACTGTTGCCGGTCAAAAACTGCACAAACGTGTCAAAGAGGACTCGTAGGCATTCTTTACCTGTATCTATTTAAATGAATGAGACAATAAGAACAAAGCCCTTTCTATAGATTCCGTATCCATAAGGTACAGAGCTGTCCGTGGACTTCTAATCTGAGCAAAGTAAATATGTGCACGTAAATTGTAATGAAAGCACGAATGACATTGAAAGGATCCATTGCTATGGAAACAAATACAAATTGAAATGACAATTTTAAGAAATATTTTTCTAAAAACTTAAAAAAAGACAAACCAGGAAACAGTAACTGGACATGTAGACCATTAAGAAGTGCAGATCTTACGGACTCTATAGACGAGGCTTTACTTGATGAAACATGAGAGATGTCATATTTAAAGTGATTAGCTTTGTGTGTGCTAAGTCTAATCATGTATTATATTGTTTCTAGGCAATATGTCCAGATATAGGGATTCTGGTTCATCAGAATGCAAACTATATGTTGGAGACTTGGGTAAGACTCACATTATATTATATTGGGGTGCTTGGGTACATTTCTTCAACCCACTTAGGTGGTCACATGTTCCGAGGCGTCACTCTTAATAGACCGATTGGGGTTTGGACCATATATATATATCAGGGTGTCTACCATCCGGGAAAATCAGGGAAAACGGGAATTAGCCGGGAATTTGAAGTGATCGGGAAAAAACTGGAATTAGCCGGGAATTAGGTAAATCACAATAAAAATCCGGGAAAATGATATACAGTAATCATTAAATCAGTAAATTATGTCATTTTTTGGTTTGTAGCTGTGTAATATATTTTTAATTCCTAGTAAACCATTTTAATACGAATTAAAAAAAAGTCATTCAAATTTTACATCTTACTATTATTTATAAAAAGATTAATAGAAAAACGAGGGTGGAAAAGGGGGGGGGGAGGGGGGCGGCGAGTTAGAAGGATGTTATATACTTTTTTTTAGTCGGGAATTTTAGGAAATGATCAGGGGAAATCAGGGAAAAGGTCGGGGATTTCATTGGTCAAGTTGAGTAGACACCATGTATATATATATATATATATATATGGTTTTACATTCTTATTCACGCAAACACAGGCTCATTTCTTCTAAATTCAACCTTCTTTATCTGACACCTTACAATTACTGGTACACTAGAGAGATAAGGGTCTGGAAGGTTGAATTTAGATGAAATACATCAGCATTTACATGGAGAGTGGGGAACCATTTAGTAAGAAACAAAATTTACACATGACTGGGATGTGAGCGTCGGTCTTTTCATCGCTGGCAACCCAGTCCACAAGAGTAACGCGCTGGACCATGCAAGTGAGAGGAAATTGTTTCATTAAACTCTCTCAAATCAATTAATTTTATTATTTAGATATTCTTTGAACAACTGATTCCAGTGAACATTCTCTGTGAGGAATTGTGGGAAATCATTGGTCAGCCTTGGAAAATGTTAGCAGGTCAAAAGATTACAGATATAATTCTTACCTGTATATCTTTATAATTACTTTAGTACTGGGCTAACGAGTCCACCTGTTGTATGAGGGTAGCCTCTTATTCAGGCGCTAGTTTGGGGTACATTCAAGTTGAGGGAGGGAACCAGAGGAAAGGTCAGCGTTTTTGAAACATTCTTTATGGCCAAATAATAAAAATATTGCTCCAGAAGAAATTGAAAATTTAATTTTCTTCACATGGAGATATCAATAGTTATAGAATGATCACTGTGTGAAGAAAATTAAACTTTCCTTTTTTTCTGGAGCAATATTTGAATTACTTTGGCCAATCAAATGTTTTACGATAAAAACAGCAGAAACAACCGCTACCTCTTGGAAATGATTATAAACATAAGAGGAAAGAGACTAGGACGATAGAAAATACAAATAGTAACTAAGTTTTAAATTACTGGCCTGGGGCCTGGTTGTTAAGTTCATCCTATAATTATAATTAGTTCTTAACAACCAATAAGTGGTATTAAAGCTCTAAAACAAATTTCACTTGGAAAATTGAACAAAAATGTTATTCTTTTACGATAAAGAATCTTGAATAATAATATATTTTAAATTATACAATTTGAAATGACAATAGTAAACATATATATAAAAATTAAAGTAATTTTTCTTATATAGATTGCAAAAAAAAATTGATTTTAAAATAAAATTGTCATTAATAAGTCGGCAGCTGTTTCAAGCCTCTTCCAGATTGGGTGCAAATATTTGGTAACTACAGTTATAAACACATCTAAATATTATATTCCTTTATATTGAAAATACACGGGAATCGAACCCAGGATCTTTGGTTTAGTACTCCAATTCTCTAACCACTGAGCTATCCAGGAGTCCTGTGAATGAGATGATCCCTGTATAGCTCAGTGGTTAGATCATTAAAATACTAAGCCCAAAGTCCCGGGTTTGATTCCCGTGTCGGTTTTCAGTTTAAAGACCATGTGAACATTTAGCTATAAATAGCCCTTATCTTCCTCGGTGTTGACCTTGACCCTGGTTTCATGGTAAAAGATGGTGGTTGAGGAGAGTAGTACATGTGCTAAGTGGAAAGATCAGCATTTTTGTTGTCTTTCCATTTCCACTTGTTTGTAACTCAGACCGTGGTGGACGATCTTCAGGTTCCGCTGCGTCCAAACAGGAGCTGGAGGAGGCCTTCTCCTACTATGGCCCTTTGCGCAACGTCTGGGTGGCACGAAACCCTCCTGGCTTTGCGTTTGTTGAGTTTGAGGATCCTCGGGATGCAGAGGATGCTGTAAGGGGACTGGATGGTCGGTAAGTCGTACAATACTAAACATATTAAAACAGTTTGTGTGGAGGAAGTAATAAACATCCCCCATACATCTGACAGGGACTCTAACCTTGATCTTCCCGCCATTGGCAGTTCAGTCCACAGCGAGTCTGACGCCTCAGACTGTATATTGAATAAATTACAATTTAAACCCATATTTTTGTTTGAAACTTTTGTTTCGACAGATTTGTTGTTGGTTCAATGTTCTAATTTTGTCGTGTGTTTCTCCCAGAACAATTTGTGGCCGTCGTGTGCGAGTGGAGCCGTCCAATGGAATGGGTGGAAAGGGTGGCAGATTCCGTGGTCCGCCACCTCGCAGGGGGCGACCTTTTCACCCTGAGGATCGTTGCTATGAGTGTGGTGAACGGGGCCACTATGCCAGGGACTGCTACCGCTACCGCGGCAGTAGAGGTGGTCGTCGAAGGTATGTCGGGTTTATTGCCATGCTTAGTTCCAAGAGCAGTTGACAAAGGAAGCGAGTGTTGCCGTTGCTTCTCACTGTTAAATATCAAAACACACTTTTTGATTGTTTTTTTAATCTATAGAAGCAAATGTTCTTGTTAGCCACATTTCCCACTTAACCAAGAATACATTTTGTAATAATGCTTGGAGTATTTCATGTTCTCTCAAGTTATAATGAATACATTTATGTTTGAATCCTTTGTTTTAAAACTCAACAAGGCAAAAGTTTACTGAATATTAAAGAGTTTTGTATTTTATGTTTGGGAATGTTCACTGAATTATTATGCTTTTGTTTTTTATTGGAATGTTTGAGAAGTCTTTGAAATCCTCGTGGTAAAAATAATTCTCAATATGTTTTAGAGGGGTTAAGATCTTGTAAAATTAATTTCTTTTAAATGCCTAATTAAATCACTATTCATTAATTGTGTTAATGAGCACTGATTTAAAGGAGTTCTTCTGGGAAGTGTTAGCTATATTTACTACTATAACAATTTTTTCTTGAAAGTAATTTATTAAAGTAAAAGCCAAATTTATTGTGAATAATTGGTATTCCTCAACATTTTTATAGGCAGTACGGCTGAACAATATTCACAATACACAAGGTTGCGTCTCTGCGTAGTTCTTCCTACAGAGAGAAATAAGAGATGAATCTCCTAGCATCTGACACACTTCATGCGCTGACAGAAAAAATATACTGATTTCATAACGCCAATTACTGCCCCCCCCCCCTTCACCATCGGCATGGTAGAGTTTTGACGAGCTACGCTCACACAAATCTGAGAGCTTCAGGGTTTATTTAGATCAACGGCTGACTTCACTTTGAAAAACAAATGTCTGAATCTTCCTCCTTGATATCCCGGGTCTTCATAGTGGCATCTTCGACCCCGCCCAGAATTATTAAGAATGTGCCCCGTCGTAGCTTCTGTGGGCGTCCACTAGAGAGTGCAACAGTGCTTAGTTGAGTCGCTTCTGTTCCCTAAAAAATATGTGAGTTGTGTACAAGTAAATAGGAAACACAAAACCAAACACAAACAAATCATTCTTTTAACTTTTACTTTTTGTATTCACATTTGTGTGTATAATTTTTTTTAAAACTAAAACTTGTTGGGTTTTGTGGGCTAAATGACGATAATAATTTTTTTGGAAATGACACTTTAATATATTTTTAATTCCCCGGGGAAGGAAGGGATAGTCTAAATTGTTTTTCCCTGGAGAATACGCTTGAGTTTATTGGGGCAGTTGCTTAGAGAATACATAACACTAAATAAAATAAAAGTTGATTTAACATCCAAACAATAATAATCGCATGTGCTGTGTTTAGTAATATTTACCCTCTTAACTCACTTGTGCTATAGTTTTAAGGTTTAACAGGGTATTTATTCATTGAAACATTATTAAAAATAAAGAAATTCACACATTCATTTATTGGGAAGGAGTATATGCCTCATTGATTAGATATTTATCTTTTAGCTCTAATTATAATGTATGTGTTAGTAAACATTTGTTTAAATCCTTAAAAGTACAATACTCTCGGTTTATAAGCCACAACATACTCAGGTAAAATACTAATGCTCAGAATGTCCATAGTTCCATTTGCTGCCGAATGAAATCCATATCCACTGGGACTGGTTTAAAACCAGTTAAACTTGAAATATAAATAATATAAACATTAATAAACATGGTTTGCCCCTGCTGATGAATCCCGCTCCCCCCCATTCCATATTTGCTCGATTTGTCCTTTTTTACATTCCTCTCTTTAGTTGGTCATTCCTTTACATTCTCATTTCTAACCAAATGTTTTTATTTTTATGATCTTGTATTTCATACAAGGAACCACCGCCTTTGCCTTGTTTATCTCACCTGTCTTTGGTTAATTTTGTCCAATAAAATTTTGAGTAACTTTTGAAGGGACAAATGTTTGATGAGTGAATACGATTATAAACAGCTTAATTAAGTTAAATTCTGTTAAATGAGTACCTCTCTCAATGTGATGTTATACTTTGTCAGCGTTTATTGGGTCGAGGCCGATGAAACATGCAGGTAAATAGTGTGTCTTGGAAGTTATACAATGATAGACATATTACAAAGCTGTCGACAACTTGGACTTGTCTAGTTTAATGTTTGTAAATTACTATAACCGCGAGTTACGCACAAACCAGTTCATAGGATGTCTATATTTGTTTCACTGTGCCTGATGCCACCATGAGAGCTATTCACATTTGGGTGGTTATTGAAAATAATTGAAACTTACTTTGTTGGTTGCATGTTTTAGGGTGTAATTCTCATGTTAGACTAGACTGCTGATGACAAGTCCTGGACGGATGTACTGAGGGTGGTTTTCCACTCCATCCACACAAATGCGAGTACACTTCCTCTTAAATCATCCTTCAACTTATTAGCGTAATAAGGGCATGCATATAACCTAAACAAGTAGTAAGACGCGATGCAAAAAGAAAGTTGGAAGAATATTTTAGATTCTTTGGTTAACCTTTGAATCTGCATTGGTCTTCTTTTTAAATAAAGATTCGTTACTGTTAAAATAGTCAATAAACAGGTATAGCCCCTTTTTTATATAAAATATATTAGGGATGTGTTGTGTGTCATCTTTTAACACACTAATAATTTAGACACAATCTCTTTCGGTATGGATTTAATAAATTTAACTTAGTTTAAGGCTTTATGTGAGCTATGTATTCTTTTATCAAAATTCAAATATGTTATGATAATTAGATGATCAAACTTTAGACTTTTACTCCAAAATAAACTTTTGTGCATTTGAAATGGTTTGTGGTTTAATGGATATGGGGAACAAATGAATACGTCCAAGTTGTCCAAACAACAAACAGCGTAGTGTGGTCACTTCTTGGTACGATAAAAGCGAGAGTCTGAGGTCTCACGGTGTTTGCTGCAGGTCCCATTCTCGTTCAAGGTCAAGGTCACGCTCTCGAGATCGTCGCACACGTTCTCGCTCAGCCTCCCGTTCACGGTCCAGGGACAGGGGCCGCACTAAGTCACGTTCACCCAGAGACAGGTAAATTGCATATTTTGTCTTAAGCTGTTGGGTCACGTTATTGCAATATGGAGATAAAATATTACTTTATAATGTACTTAAAAGCACAAATGAAATAAAAATTGTGCGTAAATGTGTTTTTTAACTTTAAAAATAATATAATTGTCAACGTGAAGTTGAAACTAATATTTGTTTCATTTGACCGCCTCGTCTACAGGTCCCGAACACCTAAAGACAGGTCAAGGTCTCGCAGTCCTCGTGTACGCTCCCGCACCAGAGACCGCTCTCGCTCAGCCCACTCCAACAGCCGCTCAGCGTCCCGTTCGAGGAGCAGGTAAAGGTTGGGTCAAATTGTGATTGTTACCTTCCTGCATGGGTAGTTGGCGGTTGTAACAATCGCACATTTGTGATTATATATTCTCTCATTATCAGTTCATTTTGTGAAAAGCTAATCTTGTTTTGTATTGTATAAATAACCTGTTCCTCATTGGCTGAAGTCTATATGGGCGCTTGACATTACTCTCACGCTCTGTACACCTTGGCCAACACAAATATATGGTCATAGTACCGGGAGATTGCCGTCTCAACTCTTGGGTCTCCTAACCATATTACAACATTTTACTAGAATATCATATCACGGCTCAGAATAAACTGTTGAATATAAAGTGATGTTGATGTTTGGTTGCAGGGCCCGAGAGTCCGCTGACAGGAACGGGAACACACAGAACGATGGTCGAGATTAAAGGTCGCCGCCATCTCCACACCTTCCTCGTTTCTTGTCGACTGTATGCCATTTTTTATTTGTCATTCACTAGAATTATAGTTTACTAAAACTGTTCACATGTTGACTGTGTTAACTTGGTAGGACTGACAACGGACAAGTTTGTTTCTTGTAGGCTAAGCAGTGTTTATGTCAAAAGTTGGGATTTGTGACTCCTGCACTCAAAAGTTCTTATGGCAGGTTTAAATATATTTTTTAAGTTGAATTAATATCCCCTTAGTAATTGTGTGTGTCAATATTTGTATGATGGAAGTGATTGTGTTGTTGCATCAGTTTGAGGGAGTCGAAGTAACAAGTTAAATTTCAATTTGAGTTGCAAATAAATGTTCTGGTTTCTGGCTGTTAAAATTGCGCCTATTTGTTGAGCTAAACCACCGATGACTGAATGAAAAGCTCTAAAACATATTTCAATATAACTATCTTGTTTGTTATGGGTTCAATTTATCTCTTCAAAGAAAACCTCTTCACTGTTTGTAGTGTTTTGCTATACATATTAGGAAGATGGAGCGAGATGTGTGTGTGTGTTTCATATTACCTAACAATACTCGCCTTGGCTTACAATTGGAAACTTATAAGATTAATAACTTTATTATTTGAAATATTTTATTATATCATAACTGAGAAATATTTGAGAGTTGAGGATGGGAATAAACTCTAAAATAGGTAGTTGTATTATAATTGTAAGATGGTGGTTAGAAACATACAAGAGGCAGCCATTACCTGTTTTTCCTATCCACCTTTCCCTTCATCTTTTTCAAAACATACCACCAGTATTGACATCAGGGCCATTTTGAGCCCGGGCAAACTTTGATTTAAGCGCCCCCTCCTTTAATGTCCTAGAAATTTGAAAAGTGTTCATTAAAAGATGGATGAATTTCTTATGTTCATCCCCATTGGTTGTAACCGGAACACAAGTCGTAATATATGGAAAATAAAATTAGTACAATGTCAAATATATCTGAGCAACATATTAATTTCTTAAGATTATTTGTAGTTTTTTAAGAGACCGGTGGTGTAGTGGCCCCGTTTGATATGCTGATTTATTTGAGAATTTGACAGCTCTTATGAATAGTTTTGTTAGCACTCTCGATTCGGCCTAAATTCAACTGCTAAATGGTGTTTCTCTTTTAGTTTAAAATATATTCCTTTGTTTCTCAAACTTATTTGACTACACTTGAAAGTAAATAGTTATATGCAATCAGCTGCTGTTTTGTCTCCTTACAACCACAAACTATTGAAAAGACCAAGTATTTGTTCGTTCCTTTTGGTGATGAATGGTTGAAACAGAGATGTAATCAAATAATTATCTATAATTTATCTCCAAAGTTTTGAAGCGTTTTCTCTTAACCAAGTTATATCTAAGAATGATAAGTCTTTTGTGATGATAGAATATAAATAAGATTGTTCTTCACTATTCCTAGTACATTACAGACTGAACTTTCATCTGTCGACATTCCTGATTCTTTGGTACCCTCAGTAAAATGCACTAATACTATGTTAGTATGTTATTGAATAGCGACTCCCAGGTTAAGAATCTACACGGAATCTGTAAAATGAAAATTTAAATATATGATCTTTGTCACACACAAAATATGTATAGATGCACTTTGTACAAAGTAGACATCTTTCTGTCCTAGAAGCACTCCATGTTGTATTTGTGTATTCTGATGTGTAATTGTGATGTGCTTGTGTCAAATACAATAAAACATTTTTCATTTAATGCCAAATTGTTTATATCAAGGACAGATCTAAAGAACCACAAGATGGCTGCCAGTCCGTGGAAAGTACACATTATTCAAACTTGGTTCATAAACAAAACTCTTTTTTAGTATAAATTGACTAAATGAATAAATTGAGATGGACATGATATATCAAAACCAAAGAAAGGCTGGGAGACAGATTTTAACTTGGATATTACTGGGGGTAAGGTCCTTTGTCCTAGTAAAGAGCCTACAAGATCAGTCAGTCTTAAGGCTGATTCACACGGTCAATCTGGATGAACTAAGGGCAAGTCGGTATTTCCTATTTTGACTAGTACTGTCAAGGATATTGATATGACACAGCCATGGGGGAAGTGAAAGAAGTGCTCTGTGAATTTAATAAACAACTATCGAAAGTTGGTGGTCTTGGGGTAAGGTGCTCTCCTCAAGACTTGGTCGTTGGTTCAAACCCAACACAGGTGGTAAAAACACTGGAAGTTTTTAGGGCCACAAAACAAAGAAACTTAAAGCTACTACTGTTGGTGCTAAGAAATAGCCAACATGCCACTATCCAATTACAGAAAATACTCCAGGTCACCCAAGAGAGATTCGGACCGTACTCCCCAGTCTACATGGTGGCTACAGACAGGGAATTTTGTAAAATATGATTTGAAGTCACCTTGGTCTAGATATACACGAGACACTACATACAAATAGTTAAATTGATGGTGTAAGGCACCCTTTAGTACTGGCAGTATGCATCAGTGTCTACATGGTTATTTTCATCAATCCCAGCCGCATGCAACCTGCAGTTGGCGCTGCAACCGATGGAGTGTGCCTTGGTGGTTAGTATGCTTATTCTGGCATGGTTTCAAAGAGGTCTAAGAAATCTGTTAACATCTCGATGGTCTGAAATCACTCAACTCCCTCGGATCTGCCTGTTCCACCAGACTGCACGATTGTGGGAAATATGAGCACACGCACATTCAGTATTACTGTCAGTCTCTCCCACCACTTCAAGACTTAGACTGGTGCTATCAGAAAACTCAGATCACTTCAGTATTTTCATCAGTACTGCACCTATATATGATTATTATTACTCTTGGTACTTAAAAAAAATACCTACTTAGTAATGATCGTGTAAGGTCCCCTTAAAGTTTGGCCCACTCTTAGGTAGCCATTTTTGCAATTGACTTAACTGTGAATGACAGGTTTTACACTCCCCACACACAAATGTGGGTACTCTTATTATAAGTTGTACTTCCTCATCCCACAGCATGATTAGTACCTTTACATACAATACAACCAACCTGGGTAAACACCTTTGCTCACTGGCCGTTGTTGGAGTTTAGAATAAACAAGTCCACCAAGACATCTTTTAATGAATAGGACCTTTAAATCCCTTTTATATACAAATAAGTGCGCACATAAATTAGCGAATTTGACATAATTCTAAGAATAAACATTAAAATGTTTGCACAAGGAATTATCTGGTAAGTGGTAATCCATAGTACCAAGTATTGTGTGATGAGCCACATGAGATAGTGTTACCAACTGTGGAAGGAAAACTCTTATCCTAGTAATGGTACCATCTGTTTTCTATCACCATTGTTTCGTTTATTTCCAAGTAATACACTCCTGGCCTCCTGGAAAAAACAAAGTGTCATCATCAAACACACAAATAGAAGCTAGAAGTAAAAATATATGATAAAATAATTTATTGTGTAAACATTTTTAAACATGAATCATATTGATGTTGAACATTTATGTCAAAAATAAGGATTACTTACTACATTAGAGATGTGTATATTTTATTATATTATTAGGTTATAATTTAATTTTCAAAGGAAGAGACTTTTAGAAACTATAGTTATTTTTTGCACACAAAATTGATTACTATATTTTAGGTTTTGGTACTAAGTTCCTTCATATGAAGTGTATAAGAGGGAATAGTATACAGTGGCATGATCATGTAAGGAGGATGGTTAAGGAAACAATGATGGAGATAATTTTGGAGGGAACAGAAAGTGTGCAAGAGAGGGGAGAAGAATGGTGAAAGGAACGAGGAAGATGGAACTGTACATTAAACTCTGGCTTTCTAATTAACTCTTGTGTAAATACAGCACCTGCAAAATGATTGTGTAATATTTTCAGAGTTTATTGTACTAACATGTTGGAGATATCTTCTCCCATCTGTCCTGTGCTTCCTGTGCAATGTTTGTTCATCATCTCTTCAATGGTGTGGCATTGAGTGGCTACAAACGAGGATTTCTTCCTGATGGACTCTGTGAAGAACAGCATACTCCTACAACATCACACTCATTGCTTCTGTGCACAGCTTCAAAAACTTCACACTTTAATTACAATGTGTGTGTGTTGTGACACCTATTTCAAACTTAATACCCTCCACTTCTACCAAACACAAAGCTTTAATATAATTATAGATATAGTATAATTTTGTCAAGGTAAAGCCCTGTCTACAGACTCTGTATCCTTAAGATGCGTATGAGATTGACTACACAATTACAGAAGAGTTAAGCTGTTATCTCCCGCCATGATCTAAAGGTTGTATCTACTGACCGAACATATCAACCCCACATCCTGGCTGAGCACTGAGACCTCTGTTGGGGTAGAAGTCGATATGGCCTTGAGGCTCGAATATCCCGAGGAACTTTCCGCAAGTATGGATTGTGTCTACAAGGGTGGCATCACTTTCGTCCAGTCGCTCTTTGACAGTCCTATTGCTGAACAAGGGATAGGCGGGGTCCAAACCTGTTACCACACAACATGAACACCCTTTTCACAAAGTATTGCTACCAACAAATCACAATACCTATTATTTACGATTGTTAAGTATAAACATACTCTACATTATACATACAAACCATAGTATCCCACACACATGATAGTGTCATGTTAGATGCTGATATATATATATATTCTCACATGTGCTTTAAGGACTGCACAGTTGAAAATAATATTGTTTAACCTAACCTAACTTTTGTTAGGACTATTAGCACCAGATGACTGACTACTCAAGGGATTCACTTCAGTGGCCAGATGGTTTAAGGTGTAACACTCATGTCAATCTGGCCTGATGACGAGATCAGGGTTCTAATACCAGTTAGGTGTATTGTGTTTTCTTTTAATGGTTTCCCACTCTCCTTCCATGCAAATATTGGTAGATTACCTCTAAACTACTTCCTCCCTATTCCATCAAAATAATTATATAACCTGAACAGGGAGTAAGAGACAGGTATAAAAATACTCGAGGGTTTCAGTAATCATGGGGCACCTCTGCTTCGACCTACCTGTGACTCTGCCCACTTTCCCCGACTGAATACTGGCCCCCGCGATACCGGCCACGTGGGCCCCCAGGCTGTGTCCTATGATGTGGACGTCCTGTAGCCTTGTCATCTCTCGGCCCACCAGCAGGTCGATGAAGGACCCTAGGTATTTCCCCGCGCCCACCGAGTTGGTCACGGCTACTTGGTACCAGGGGGAGGGGCATAGCTGGGACCAGTCCAGGGCGATAACGTTGTAGTCGCCTGTCTCCAAGTACGCTGAGGGGCATAGCACCACATGAGGGACGTAACTGTACTTGCTGTCGATGCAATATTACGTATATAATGATTCTGATAGGAAGAAACAAGACTTACTGACACTACTTTCATGTATTCATACATCAAGTCAAGTGATATGCAACTGTCAATTCCCTAGATGGTATTAATACCTACCAATAATAACGGGCGTGTGAACACTAAAAAATTAGGGTTCGAGACAAATTTTAGTAGATACTCAAGACTCGACTCAAAAGATTTTTACAAAATTCAAAAAATTTGAGTGCTTGGAATTTTCAATTTTTTCTCTCGGAAAATCCCCAGTTTGATTAATTTTATTCAATTTTAAGATATAATTTTATATCAAATAAAATCTTTCAATAATTCCTTTAGTCTAACTAAAAAAATTGTAGAGTTAGATTACATTTATTTGTGTGACTAAATTTGTTCACAAAAAAACAACCTAAAAAATATATATTTGTTCTTTTTTATGAATCTATTACATAAATTTGATTTGAAATACTCCTGTTCAAATATCCCTCTAAACTACTCAAACTCTTCCTTTAAAGGGTCCTTCTTTCCCCCTTAATACCGCTGTATAGTAGTATTGAAAATTGAATGGAATCTTGAGGATATTCAAGACTCAATATTGTGAAAGTATCAAATTCAAATTCGAAAAAGATTAAATTTGTGAGGTAATCTCGAACTCTGCCAATGTATGAGCAGTGAAAACAAAGTAGTTTTTAAAACATTTTAAAAAAACCTTTTTTTTTTCCAAATTTTTTGATGAAAAAATAACTTGCTTTTTTTTCTCTATCCAGAACACTTTTTTCCCCCTAATCAAGTCTACTGTATCTGTAAAACAGAGTATTGTGAATATTGGATGTTTGTTTTAAAAACAGGACTTAAAACATATTTCTATGTCACGATCTTCGATGCTAATGACGAGATTGAGAAATGTATCTCGAGTATTTCGAAACCAGTGGCTGCGGTTTCCCTGCTTACCGTCTTTCACGTCTTGCACAGCCGGGTGGTGGATGGTGCTAGAGAAACCGTGAACGAGCACTTTGGTCGGCACATCTGGTTTGAACCCAACCTCTCTCAGTTCGTCGTCATTCAAAAGGGAAATTTCTATACCTTCTTTGTTTTCCCTGAAAATATTCGTCATGAAATGTAGCTTGTTTTTTGCAATTTGATTTCACCAACCTAAAAACTGAGGCGATTATAAGATTATTAAGTTTCCCAGCTCATTATTTCTTGAAAGATATCAAGGTTACTAAAACATGTCATGTGATCTACAGCTGTCCGTTTTGACGGATATTACCAATACAGTAGAGTCCTGACTATTTGACCTAAACAGGACTGACATGTTGGTCGGATAATACGGGAATGAAGGGAACAAGAGTGGAACAAACCAACGTTCCAAATTAATTTATTCATGTAAAACAAACCACGAATTTAAAAACTATCTTCGGTGGCCGAGTGATCTAATGCGCTACACTAGCAGTAGACTATACTGCCCATTACCAAGATTGAGGTTTGGGTCAACTGAGACGGTTTTTCCAAGATAGTTTATTACTCTCCTACACAAATATAACTTTAATGAAATTTTTATAATACAGTATGTTGGATATTCGAGACGCTACTTACTGTACATATAAAACAACAATAACAATATAGTAAAATGTTATCAATGTTTTTTGTAAAAGGATCTTTTTACCAGAAGCCGCTGTAAATAATATAACATGTCCTCCCCAACCAGTAATTATGTTTCTGGTTAGTGTATTTTCTAATCACTGCATTTTACTAACTGTTCATGTTATACACATATATGATAACTAGTCTAATGGGGTAGGGATGAGGAAGGAAGTGTTTTAGAGGTAATCTACCAGCATTTGTGTGGAAGGAGAGTGAGAAACCAACTTCAGTAAACCTGATGGAGATTTGAACCCCATCTTCCTTGAGCATGTGTGTGTACGTCCGACATATACTCACTTGGTGAACATGTATATTTTGAATTTGTGAAGTGTGTTGGCCCGGGCATTGATCTGAGGACCGTCCAGAATGGCCAGCGTGGGCTCACCCTTGTCGTTGGGCATCATGATCCACTCTGTATAGGGGTTTGTAAGACCCGCCAAACCTGGACAAGGGTAGTGTTTAAAGGAAATGTATCAACATTTGCAGGGAAAAGGTCTGGGAAACCATTTAGAGAGAACTGCCTTCATTAAATCCTGACTAGATAAAAACCTTGAACTTTCTGTTGCTGTTAAGCCTGACATTCAGACTGTGTGCCCACCGATGCAGGGCAGGGAAAGGCCTTTCTCACACGAGATAAAGTTGTTTGCCCGTCACTCTGACAGGTCAGAAATTATTTTTCTCTTTTATTAAAAAAAAACAACTGGATTAAACTTTCGATTGTCAAAATCAGATTCACGCAATTCGCGTGCACTCTATTAATTTGTGATTAGGAATTGAATGTTGAATTTTAAAATTTTAACACAAGGCAATTAAGATATTTGAGTGGAAATAAAATGCTTATTATTTTAAAACAATCTCAAATTAAATTTATTTTGGTCTTTGCAATGTGAGCCAGCCCTTATTTCAAAGGCACTTTAGAAGCCTCTTCAGATTCTAACAACGATAACAAACAATACTAGATGAAAAGGGCCACTTTTTAAATATATTTACCTACTCTCTGGTAATGTGACTCAACCTATAAAAAATATAGTGCGCATATAAACAACACTTAAAAAAATCCCAGCGCCAAGCATAAAGATTACATACAATCGTGCATTTAATCATTATTTTAAATTAAATTTATTTTATATATGTATGTTAGTTTTATAGAAGTGTAGGCAGACTATTTCCCCACACTGGTTTTATTCTTTGGTTATTGATTACAAAGTTATTTCACTTTTTTCCTTATATTTGGAAGAAGGTGGAGGAAAGGTGGATAGAAACATATAAAAGGGACGAACACAGTTCACACTTTACACTGCTGTCACTGGACAGAGAGGTAATGGCTGCCTCTTGAAGAAAATCTATCATTACAACCCAATCCCCGACCTAGGTTTCATTCTATTGGAACTCATCAAGGAGGAGTGTGAAATGCACAACACAACTTCCTAAAGGAGGAAACAAAAAAAAACCACAAAAGGACGAAAAAGGAAAATTGTAAAGAATGATAGGACACCTAGATAGGAACATGTGAAAGGTATAAAAGGTGTTTGTCCTTTATGTTATACGTTTTAGGAAGTTGCGTTGTGCATTTCACACTTCTCCCTGATGAGTTCCGATAGAATGAAACCTAGGTCGGGGATTGGGCGGTGATGATAGATTACCTTCAAGAAACAGCCGTCGCATCTTCGTCCAGTGGCAGCAGTGTAAAGTGTGAACTGTGTTCTTCTTTTCATTGTAAAAACAATATTGTGTTTGTCCCTTTTACACGTTTCAATCCACCTTTCCTTTATCTTCTTACAAATATAATACTATTACTTCATAAAGCTTAGAGATACATTATAGATATATGAGTTATTCTGGACAGTAAGTATTTGACCTATTAACTGTGAAATATTTATAAACTCTATATCAGATACAGCTGTAAAAATTACCTGTCGAAAGTCACATGACCAGGTGCATAAATTTAACTAAACAATTTACGAATTATTAAAAACAATACGTAGTAAATTAACTGTATTAAAATTGTTCAGCTTTATGTGATTTCTAAAAACTGTGCCATGCTTAAATCAAAATATATCAGGCTTGACTTGACTAATTAAATTGCTTACCTTTAAGAATGAAACAGAAAATCACAATAGTGTGTAATATCATATTAAGTACTAATAATATAACGTTTTAGTATCATTTTTGAAACCGCACTCTATCTGAAATATAGCCCTTAGAAGTCAACTCCTAATTATGGTTGTAACATGATATTTACGTACAAATTCATATTTCAACAAATTAGTTTTACTTCTCTACATTGGCATTCTGGGGGACATTAATGGATCTGTGTTATTGTGTAATATAATTCTTATATTTGCTGTCTAATATATTATAGAGTTACTGAATAAAGATCATTGGGCAAATTAACTTGGAGTTGAAACTGTATTACAATGCTAGGTTGATGTATGTTATTAGATAACAATAAAGTCTTACACAAATTGATCAATATTTGTTATTTTCGATGATCAAATTGTGGTGGTATAATTGAAACACTCGCCATTAAACTCAGTGAAGCAGTAGTTGTTAATATTCACATGAGGACAAAAACCCATATGAAAAGTTTGACTAAATATAATGTTATGGCAAGTCACTCAGTTTTAAAATGAGTCAAGTAAATGAAATAAAGGTGTAACTTTCTTCTCTGAGCGCCTATCCATCCAAAAACTTCCAAGATTATAATCAAAATCTGAACACAAAAGAGGCATTGTTGTAGCGTCAAACCACTAGTGCAGGTTTGGTTAGTGTTTTTGTTGAAAGTTATGTGAACCCAGTGCTGCATATCTTACCAACCTTTTAAACTGTGTAGAACGTCATGAACACCACCAGAGGTGTTTATTTAAATGCTATTGTATTTCAAATGTAATGTTTGGTAAAAAAAATCACCACAAAAAACAAATATATAAATAACAAAAGCCTGCAATGTAATAATAGTTTGAATTTTTTTGCACCCTGTCCCAATACCCTTTAGGAATATCAGACTATTTTAACTACTGGGAACGAATGAGGAAGGTGGAATATAGAAAAAAACAGATCCACAGAGAAATCATGGAGGTGACAATTTCAGGATAGGATGCGTCATCATCATGATAAAATACGTGGATCTGGCCAGAAATGATGGACTGGCTGGTGGAGACGAGAGAATGGATGGCATGGAAATCAACATTTATCTTTTAGCTTGGTTTATAAATACCCCGTCTCTGTGGTTTGGTGGTCAGAATTCTTGGCTACACATCCAGAGATCCCAGGTTCGATTCTCAGCACAGTATCTCGGGAACTAGCTTGTGAGGACAAATGACAAGCTTCTTGAATAAATAGGTAGCAGCTCTGGCCTAAAAAACTGGATTAATGTCCAGGAAGTTTGTTGTGCCGATCCCATGTTATCCTTTATCCGCAGAACTTGGCACTTTCTTGCTCAACAGATGGCGGCCATTCGGTCTGTATGTGTCGAGTTTTGTTTTAGGAAACCACTTTAATTAAATCTATATCTTTTAAATAAGGTATTTGAAGACTTGAGAAATATAAAATTTGAACAATTATAAAAATATAAAAGCATGCATAACTCAAACTTTGGATTGAATGAATCATTTGTTTTATTTATAAGTACCGTACATTTACTCAAGACTGGAGTGGGGGGGGGAGTAACCCCCCCTCCCAAATTTTATGAACAAAATAGATATGGCTTTATTTATGGTTCAAACAATATCAAAATTAAGGTACAAGTACAAGTACAAATTAGGGGGCTGTGTTACCATAAAAAACACTTCAGAAAGCTTCTAGAGGTGTTTATCATTTTAACTTTTTTCTAGCTTCTGGCAAATGGGGGATGTGACCACAAACCACCCTCCAACCCCCCTGAAATTATTGGCTGACTACGGCCTTGCATTTATTAGTACTCAAGTATGCACTTTTTTTCCCTATAGAAATGAAGGATCATGGAAGGATAGATAACATACAAAAATATTATCATAAATACGGTTTGTGTTTTAATTTCAAACATTTAATAATATATTTTGTAATGATTTACACAATTCACATGACGATACATTTTAAGAACACCCCCACATTTATGGGAGTATGTTTTTCTCTATTCTATTTGATTTTGGTCTTACATGGTTCAAAATGTTTGAACAAGTCTTGTGTTAGTAATTTTTAGAGAAGCACCCCAGCTACAATATTTTCTAGTTGACAGTATTCTATAGACTATCTTTGCGTTTTAAAACTATTGGTTGGTAGTTATACTCCCTAATTTATTCGATAAATGAAAATAAAGACCATTTTATTAAGTTGGGAATAGACAAAACGCGAGATGAAGCCAGTAGTGTTAGTTTTTTGGTCAAAATAAATAAATAAAATATTGCTTCAAAAAAACCTAAAGTTTAATTTTCTTCACATGTTGATATCAAGAATTGTTGAATATGTCATGAGCATTGCTGCATTAGATGAGAAACTTTATGAACAAAGAGAAATATTGTCTCTTAAGTTTCAGGACACCCTCGAAGGAGATTCAACAACTGTTGATATCACCGTGTGAAGAAAATTAAAATCTACATTTGTACTGGAGATATATTGGATTTAATTTTAACAAAAATAGTTCTGCTATAAAAATTGGAAAAACACTGTTCTTTACTTGTTTCTCCCAAATCCCCACCTCAACTGGGTGGCTCCCAATTTAACTAATATTTCAAAAATAGCAATCCATCACAAATACAACAGAACGTGACCTTGGGTTCATTTCATTATCACTAAACGTTCTAGAAGAAATGAACATTGACCAGTCATACAAATAATTGCAAGAATTATGAGATACAAATTATGGAATACAAATAAAAACTTGTGTATCTCCAGCTCAGGTCTGTGGCAAACCCAACAAGAGTCTCATAATGTGGTTCGTTGAAAACCAGCCGAGAGCCATATTATCGAAACTGTAGTTGGCATATCCGAAGACCGATGGTTTCCTTCCCCACCTCGGCTACTGTACACACCGTGCACACCGTCCCCTTGAACTGCGGCTGGTAGCTGGCCCCACACAGAGGACACTTCTCCTCCGGCCGGCCACGGTAGATGGGCCTGTATGTGCGCCCGCAGATGGCAAACGGGTTGTGCTCATCGTACTGCAACTGATGCTCGTCCGTCGGGTTCTTATCGCAGGCCTGCAGGATCTTCCGGGCCTGCTGGGCCACCTCGGGGCGAGGACCCAGCTCTAGAAGCCTGCGGGCGAACGAACCTGCCGTTTTGTAATTCTTGAGTTTAAAGAAAAGGTTAAGCGCAGTGCGCAGTGTGAGAATCTGGTGAACGGGTTGAAGGTTACAGTGCGTAAAGTAGGCCGCCATCTCGCACAAGCGCTTTTGCTCGTCCAGAGAGGACTTGGGCAGATCCTTGCGGGCAGACTCCATGTTGAGCCCCAGTACGTACTCTCGACAGATCTGCAGCAGTTGCTGAGCCTCGGCAATCTCTTGGCGCGTATCCACCACAAGGAGTGGCACACTCAGCAACACGGTGCGCAGCCTGTCCACCGCCTCGCTGAACTTGCCGCCTGTGGTCAGCTGGTAGCACACCTTCAATCACACAATTTATTTAGGTCTGACCCCATCAGGGTTGTATTTATGAATCATTCTCAAGAGAAAGGAAAATATTAAATGTTTGTTTAATTTGTCTCAGGCTTTAATTAAAAATATTGAAGCCTATTTTGTTAATATGAAAAAAATATGATAATTAGTAGGATATATGTTTTCTTTATGTCATATTTACAAGAAATAATGAAAATGTAATAAAACAACTAAGTGGCATTTTTTCACCTCTACTTTAAGATAAACAAAATAATAATCATTGTCTTGGCCTCTTTAGTTTCAATTCCAGGTGAAATAAAAGATGACAGCACATGTCAAGCTCTCAGTACACCCAGCCGAGATTCAAACCTCAGTCTCCCTGTTATCAGCAGTCTAGTCCACTGCGAGAGTAGCGCGTTAGATCATGTGACTACCGAACCTAGGATAGAAATATTAAAAGAGTATGTGAGCAAACTTGACAAAGAATGAGCAATGACCAACATCCGGATGGCCTGAATATTACCGGTTCAGTTTTTGATCTCAGCGCTGAAGTAGTTCTGACATAAGAAAACTTCTTAGAACGAACCTGCAAACGTTGCACCAAGTCTGCCAACTTAAGGCCAACCGCAGGTTGCCCACCCTTAGGTCCGGCATCCTTCCAATTGCGGTGGGGGTAGCCATACAGAGAAGGGAGCGATGGCAGGGCAGAGAAAGATGTGTGGGAACGACTGAACACCGTCAGGAACAATGTCCTGTACTGGGAGAAGTCCGACACGCCCACTTGGTCATGAAGTAGCCTGGAAACACAAAGATAACTTTATCATCTTTACAATTAATTAGGGGTGTGTAAAGTCCACTATTTCAATTTGAAGATAATTTATGAAGTATTCTCAAAGATAAGTCAAAGTTTATATATATTTTGTTAATTGTTTTATGCTAGAAAATATATAATATTGTGGTTATTTATATGACAGGTAACCAACACCCATCAATTAGTAATATTTCAATTTAATTTGAATGTTAAACATGCAAGTCAATGTCATTCCCCCTCCCACCACCTGTCGGAGGGGGTCTCCCCTGACCAGGTGACAGCAGATACCTCCCGAAAGGAAAGAGAAGGTCTAAGGAGGGGGGAGGAAGCCCCCCACCTCTTGGCATCCTTCTTTATACATCCTTACCGTCACTTTAAATGTTCATGTCCTTTTTAAGAAACTGTGTATTCCCAAAGTCTCAGTGAAGAAACCAAAGGTTTCAAACTTTCTTTCAGATGTGAATTTTTCTTTAGGTCTGAATTTTAGCTGTGACTACACCCCTGAGCATTTCAGACTAAGGTACAAACTCCATCCAAACTAACTGGGACCTGAGCATGCTCAGATTGGCAACAATTTCGATTAAGAGAGATTCCATTAGAGTTTGCATGAAGAGTGTTTTTTCTCATATTTTAAATTCAAGAATGAGTTTTATAAAGTTACATTCATTTCACTGATGTACTATAGTTTTACATTTAGCGTATATCTTCTTACAATAGTAGATACCTACTTAAATTATGGTACCGTAACCCACCTGAAAGCAGTTTCGAAGGATCCTGCCAAGACATGGTCGACAGGAAGCTGTGAGTTGTTGGCCCACACCTGGCTCTGAGGTATTCCCTTGGTGGGAGGGACAAAATACCCCTCTTCTCCCGTAGGCAAAGCCGCACCCTCCATCTCGGGGGGCAGCTCCAAGTCCTCGTCACCGACATCCCATCCCCCTTCCTCGTTATCACCCGCTGCACCCGTCTCTCTCTCTTCATCTCCTCCCAAACCATCATCGTCCAAACCCAGCTCGGCGTCTGCCCCCCACCCCTCCGTACCCACGTCCTCCAAGGCATCGGCCACCAGCGCGGAGCTTGCCACGCTCTTCCCGCGTGCAGACATCGCGCCTTCAAAGAAACCCTTAGAGACGGTCAGTAAAGGCCAATTCGTCTCGGCTTGTAGGATGGGAACCGGCGGTTTCAGCAAGCTGGCGTTCGGATTCACGTTTGGGAGGTTATCTTTTTCCGGGTCAAAGTGACTCCTGAGCTCTTCAGCTTCTTCTGTTAGACCGTGAGTGGCCGCGGTTAAGTAGGCCAAAGAGTTTTGGTCACATGATTTGAGTATCTTTACTCTCTCGGTAACATTTCCGAGGAACAGAGCTCCTTGGTACTGTCCCGACACATCTTTGCGAATTTCTGCAATTTTTATCATTTTGCGTAGTTTGTCTAAGTTTCCCGTGATGAGGTATAGGAAAGAAAGTTTGTCAAAGTTCTTGGTCCGTTGGTAGCACATCTCGACGACCTGGTGGTTACCTTGCATGAGGGCGGCTTGACCAAGTCTCTCCCAGCAGGCCTTGTCGTCCAGGGCGCGGGCTGCATCCAGGGCCACCTCTATGTTCCCGCACTCTAGAGCCAGACCAAAGCGAGTCTTCTCGTCTTTAACAAAGTGTAAAGCAACCTCCGGGTATCCTTTCTGCTGCAAGTAAGCGATGATGGACTGACCGACCAGGCGAGAATTGCGAACCATCTGTAAGACTTCATCGTACTTGCGGTTGATCAGAGCCAGTTTGAATTTAAACTCGGTGGAATCGATGTTGAGCACCCTTGGCTTACTCTCTCGGTCCAAACAAAATACTTGGTTCAACTTGATACGTGTGATGTAAATGGGGAGGTCCAGGGTGCGGATGATACCGTGGTCACCATTTGAGATGGCGTATTTAATGTGGTTACTAGTGGTGTATATAAACACCCCGCTGTCGTCCCAGGCCCCAGACTTGACACGTGAATTCTCATGAATCGAACAGAGAGATTCTAGACGGCGATTACATATGTTGACAGTGTGCTTGGAGAGGAGGGCAACGTGGGACATGTCGGAGGACCACACGACGTAACGACACTTGGCAATCTTTACCTGAGCCAGCATTATCTTTTGTTGGACATCAAACAAAGTGACGCTGTCGGCATCACGAAGGAGCAGCATTCCCGTCCCGGCATAAAATATCTCATCACAGTTTGGGGTTTGAACTTTCTTAGTCACTTCATTCTTCAAGTTCTTGATAACCAATGAGTGAGTGCGATCCAAAACCGCGAATCGGTTGCGAGCGACCCATATAGCCGTCACGCCGGATGATCTCTTACTTTCCGGAGCGTCTGGATTTTGACTGTCAGAGTCCTTGGGGATGGTGTACAAATCATAGGAGCTGTTTTCCACGTTCACTGTACGTGTGCACAGGAGCACAGAGTTTTCAGCGGGGTTGTAGGACATGCTATAGACAGGGATCCCCGTGCGGCCGCCCCCACGTAATTGCATCACTGCCGTGTCTTTCGAAGTGGTGAAGTCAAGTTTTCTCAGGAAACGATCTTTTACATAGAACAACAAGTTCCCATGAACAGAATAAGCTGGTCGCTCCCTTTCTAGTTTAAATATAATCATTCCAGAATCATGTCCTGCGGCAAACAGGTTTAGAGAGGGGTGCGATGCGAGAACCCAGAACCTTTCATGTTCTCGCCTGAATGTGTTGAGACTGGAACGTTTCGTCATGTCCCATACTCTGATACTCTTGTCTTCAGAGTTGGACAGGATCAATTCCTGACGAGGATGAAACAGGACACATGACACATTGTTGTAGTGACCCCGGCAGGTGTCCACTTCCCACGCCTTGGCTTCATTCATCCTCCACAGCTTGATCTGACGATCATCCGCTCCAGACACTATCAGAGGTAAGGTTGGGTGGAAGCACGCCCAGTTCACACCCCGGTCGTGTCCTTCTAAAACATGTTTCACTACGGCGTCCGCTTGCCCAAACAAATCCGTAGCATTGGGGTTTTTCAAGTGATCGTCCAAACCGCCCGGTCCGGGAGCAACATTCTTTTTACGCAGCCCAGATATGTCCCAAACCCTGACTGTTTGGTCGAGAGAAGCAGACACGACTATGTCATCTGTGGGGTGGAACTGGGCACACATGACATAGTGATTGTGACCTGTCAGCACGCAGATGCATGTTCTGCTCTGCCAGTTCCAGATTCGGATAGTCTGGTCGTCTGAAGCACTGAGAATCCAGGGGTAATCGTGGTGGAACATTGTCGTGCGAATGTAATCTAAGTGACCAAGAAGAGTAAAGATACAACGGCGTTGTTTGTAGTTCCATACCTTTATTTTATAGTCGTCTCCGCCAGATACAAACAGGGGCTGCTGGCTATGGAAGCAAATCCCTCTCACTGGCCCATCGTGTTCATCAAATTTGTCTAGTAAAGTGCACATCCGATAGTCCCATAACTGGATGACCCCATTGTGCAAGCTAGACAGAACCCACGGTCGCTTGGGATGAAAAGACAAACCCTTAACTCGAGCAGACTTTGTTTCGAACTTTGTCAACATTTTTTCTTTGATAATATAATAAAATTGATGGTTTTAGTTCATCTAATAACAACATAAAATTGACACTGCCACATCGGCATTAAACGTCAGTCAAATGTTTGCATTAAAACATGGTTTCTAATAAATTTTTACCTAGACTTAATTATAAAATTCTCTCGAAACCTAATCTTTATCTATCCTGACAGCAAGATATTATTAAGTAATAAGTAATAATTAATAAATATACATTCTTTTTTAGACATCTTAAAATTGTATAATTTGTTTTTTATTTTACTTCAATACAAACATTACATAAACTATTAGAATCGTTGCTGGATAAAGTAGGTGGGAATGTTAATTTTGTTGTGGCTATTCTGTATGTCAAAAAAGTGTTTATTAAAAACACTCAATAGTCGATACCCTTTAAAAATATTTGTCGTTCTACTTGTTAATATCAAAATTAAAACATGAATGTTGTAACAGCCGTAAAAATGTATGTCACAAAAATGACTGAAGAAAGTGGACCTGGTATGAAAGTTTTGTTGATGGACAAGCATACGGTGAGTGTCAGTAAAATAGATGAAAGGGCGCAGCCCCTTGTAAAACAGATTTATTAAGTCACGTGTTTCGTGTTAATTCCCTATATTGTCATTTTGATGACTGTAAGAGAGGCTCTAATAGATTCCATACCAAACAAAACTACCCTGGCATATTATTAGCACCGCGTCTTGCTACCCGTTCGGGTTAACTACGCAATCGCAAATGCACTCGTAATTACGCTTTTATTAAATACAAAATAGACTGTCTACAATGAAAAGTCGTAAAACGTAATTTCAACCAATAGGAACAAACATCAATGATAACTATAAAAGTCAAATTCATATTAATGTTTTCAAATAAGAAATAAATATTTAAAAAATATTTAACTGGATAAATACACATGATTTTAATTGGAAATCCTGTATTCATTACTATACATTTCCAGCGTTGCTGTCATAGACTAAATAACTTCAAATTATTTGATTTTAGTAATTATTATTATTATTATCACCGCGTCTTACTACCCGTTCGGGTTATACGCACTTACGCTAATGTGTAATGGTAGGGTGATTATGAGATGAAATGAAGGACCTACAGTTTAACGTGGAATCCGAACCACAGTGGAGGCCTGGCATTCCCCACATTCACAAGATAACTTGTCAGAGGTGAAGGAAGGGTTTGGAAATCAGATAAATCTGTGCCGGGACCGAGGATTGAACCCCGGCCGCCAGCATAGAAGTCTGACACCTTACCCCTAGACCACCAGGTCACCGACTTCCTGGCATGTTAATTTACTAATTGAAAAGGGACAAACTTAATTTCACAATGATACATTTTAGGTCCTGCTGGAAACCGAACAAGGATATTAGGCATAGTCGCTAAGCCTACCCAACCACCTGAAGTGATGGCGTGATCGATTTATAAAGAGTGCATAATTCTAGTTAAAACTATAGTCCATATTAGTGTATAACCTGAATGGGTAGTAAGACGCGGTGCTAAGTATTATTATAGGTCACAGTGTTCTCCCCAGTAATGTTTTCCAATTGGGTGACATTATTAACTAGCCGGGCGGGGGCAGTAGAATACTTAACAATATTTGATGAGTTGTGCAACAAACATTGATTTTAGCTGAGTGGTCAGTAAAATCGGCCGGGCCTGGTCAAAAGGCTCACACTGGGCTAAGCCCTACTAGTTGATTATGCTGTTATGTTTGCAAAAGTTAATCAATTCATAACTTGAAAAGTGTCATATTTTACATGTTTTTGAGTAATATATTGTTTAATTTACTTGATTTAGAAATAGGTTTCATAATTTAAAGGGGCTTGATTGATTGTTAGTAGTTCTATATTACTGTACTATAAGGCCTAGTTAGTAAATTATTCAGTTTTAATGGATAATTATTTTTGTTTGTTAAAATTTAATATAAAAATATACACACAACTGGACCTTGAAATGGTGAGCCAATGTAAAATCTGATGGTGAGATCTATTTATTAAATATTTGAGCTACACACTTTTACTTGTTTCTGTAGTAACCTGTTCATGTTTTAATCCAAGGGGTTTGGACTAAGAAAGACATTTATTACGATTTGACTGACATCAGCGCTCCTCTGATGTTATTCACAGACCAGTATAGTGAGCATGGTGTACGGTCAGTCGGAGATTCTCCAGAGGGAAGTTTATCTCTTTGAACGTATAGATTCTGGTGGACAACAAGAACCCATGAAACATCTCAAATGCATCGCCTTTGTTCGTCCAACGAAAGATAACATAGCTCTGTTGTCGAGGGAGCTGAGATATCCCCGATACGGGGTCTACTACATATGTGAGTATCAGCGCTCGGATGTTAGAGTGTGCACTTTTAAAATGTCCCGGTGATTTAGTAGCCACTCAGGATGGACTTACACTAATGGAATAGGGATGATAAAGGTAGATTTTGAGGAAAATGTACCCACAATTGTGTAGAGGGAGAGTAAAAACCATTTAGGGAAAACCACCCTCAAACTTGGACTGCCCCATCATCAGCAATCCAGTCTAACACGTGAGAGGGGTGTTAGACCACGCAACCACGTGAGAGGGGTGTTAGACCACGCAACCACTGGTGCAGGTTTGTACACTTGAGACCAAATGGAAACTCTTCTAAGTAATCTAATTTTGTTTCTACACTGGTTTCTTATTTGTGTCCCATTTTGGGAAAAATCTGCTTTAGTTTGCTGCCTTTGTTTGTAACCTATAAAACATGCTCTAAACTACAAATAATCTATTTAAAGATAACCGGAAGTTGGCCCATCACAGGACACTTTATTGGTCCACAGGGGACGTTTATAAAAAGTTATTCTGAATTGCCTCATTTTGTTGTTGGTGAGGTCTGGCTGGGTCTAATATTACTACCCCCTTTTCTCTTAAATTGCCCCCCACATCTCTACCTGTTAGAAAATGTCATCATTGATAACTTGTGTTAAATGTAAATTACAAAACAAAGAAACAAAAACTCGTGACAGTAAAAATGGTTTTGTTGTTTTGGTTGTCCCAATTGATGGTATTCACCGCAATATGAGTCAGGTGGTTGTGTGCGTGTAGATTTCAGCAACATCATCGCGAAGGCCGACATAAAGACTCTGGCAGAATGCGACGAGCAGGAGGTGGTACGTGAGGTTCAGGAGTTCTACGGAGACTACCTGGCGGTCAGTCCTCACCACTTCTCCCTCAACTTAACAGCTTGTGCTCAAGGTAGAGAGACTACGTTTGTATCGAAAGTGCCCTGCACCTTTTATGTAAAGTCAAGTCATTCTTTATGTAAAGTCAAGTCATTCTTTATGTAAGGTTTGATAAGTTAAAAGTTTTTTCTGTCATCAACACTTACCACCTGTTCATATTATACTCCTATGTATTACTAGCATTACAAATGAGGAAGGTTGAATTAAGAGGAAGTGTATTGGCATTTGCATGGCGGGAGAGTGGTTGAACAAGGTCATTACACCCAACCACCGAGATTTGAACCCCGATCTCCCTGCTATCAGTAGTCCAGTCTATTGCGTGAGTGACACGTTTGACCATTCGACCACCGAAGTGGGTTATCTGATGTTGGTGGTGACTACTGGCAGAGTGGTTAGTCAAGGTCGACCACTTACTCTTCACTCATTAAGGAGTGCTACAGGTGTAATCCCCCACCCAAGTACTTCTCCAAGTACTCACAACTCTAGTGACTGGAAGCAAACCCTTATAATAACTTCCAGGCATGACCTGGGACCATGCCCACCTGCAGCGCTGTGTCCAAGGCATCACAGCGGTCCTATTGTCCCTCAAGAAACACCCGTTCATCCGGTACCAGGCCTCGTCCGAGATGGCCAAGAGGCTGGCCGAAAGAGTCAGGGTTAGTCTCATCTGCTTTTAACATTAATGCTGAATACCCTTTTTTTTATGTAAAACAAATACTGACCATTTTACCTATATGTTTATTTTATTCCTTTTTGATTATTGGTGTAAATTGTTGGCAACTGAATGTGGATGGTATTATTGTAGGAAGTCTTGTCGAAGGAGGCCGCCCTGTTTGACTTCAGACAGACGGAAGTGTCCCCAGTGCTGCTTATTGTGGATCGCAGGGACGACCCTGTTACACCTCTACTCAATCAGGTACAGTGCAAGCAACACTCGAGGATAGAATAATCGGTTAGTCTCAAAACATAACCTGACCTGTGTTGCCGGCGACGCTAGGATTGGAGTCTGAATTCTGGCCTGGCCTGCTCTTCTAGTGCACACTCACGGTTATATTATTATTATTATTATTCATATATATGTTAATTCATGATGGGATTCAGTGTATTCAAACTTATTAAATTTTGCTTAAGAAAATAACCTGTGGATGTTTCTTTTATTTTGGAATTAGCTTTTGTAGTTAACATAAAAATGATTTAAGATGAGAACTTAAAGAAGGTTGGCTTTACCTAAACAAAGATGGCGCACCGATTAAACTAAGCTGGCATTAGATAATGACGTGTTAACAATGGGCATTCATGCTTTAGTGTTTACAAAAATTAAACTTTCTATTTTGACACTAATATTTTGTATCCATGTTATTAAAAACCATTTATGTTACCGTATTTCCTCGATTCTAATATACATCCCATTTTATAGACACTTTAATGGGAAAAAAGTGTGTATTAGACTCAAAGAAATAGCGTATTAATTTTTGTGACTGGTTATAAAAATGTGAAGTTGTGATTATACAACTCAGAGTAGTTAAAGTTGAAGCTGGGTTGTTGTTGCAGTGGACCTACCAAGCCATGGTGCATGAGCTACTCACAATCACCAACAACCGAGTGAACCTTTCTGAGGTGACAGGGGTGTCCAAGGACCTCAAGGAAGTGGTGCTATCTGCCGAGCAAGACCAGTTCTATGCTAACGTGAGTCAGACCTGTCCAGACTCAACAAGAACTTGTTCCGGTGGATGGTTTGATGGGTAGCACAACTTCCTTTGTATATTAATGGTTGCCACTGGACGAAGAGGCAATGGCCTCCTCTCAAAGAAAACCGATCGTTACCGCCAAAGCCTTTGACCGAGGTTTTATGACCAGAACTCATCAGTGGGGAGTGTTTGCCGCACAAAGCATCCCCGTCTTGACGAGTTCCGATAGAGTGAAACCTGGCTCAAAGGATCTTTGTACAGTGGCAGCAGTGTAGAAGCTATGTTGTGTTAGTTCCTTATATATGTTTGTATCCTTCTCCCACATACAACAAGTGAAAAGGGCACACTCGGTGGTGTTGTATTAGTGGTTAGGATGTCTACCACGTGTTGAGCTGCACTTGAAGTTTGTATCCCCTCCTCATTCAAGAGCAACTGAACTACGTCCTTACATCAGTCTCACACGCTCACAACTAATATTTTATTTTCAGAATTTATACCTTAATTTTGGCGAGATTGGTCAGACCATTAAAGAACTGATGGAGGAGTTTCAAAAGAAAGCGAAGAATCATAAAAAAGTGGAGAGTATTTCTGACATGAAGAACTTTGTAGAAACCTATCCACAATTCAAGGTAAATCTTGTAATACTTTGCAAACATCAAACTTAGCCATTTTAATAATCTTTTTTACTAATTATACTTTTTTTTGTTGCAAATACACCAGACCTATATACTATAAATAACTAACTTATATATTATTGTGAGGTTGGATGCATTGAAAGAGATTGAAATGATAAACGTTGAGGAAACAAAAAATTGTTAAAATTGAAGACTCAAAACCGAGATGAACAGGAATCGCTACGTCACTAATTGAAATCATACAATTACTGTTGTGAAGAAACAGTTTATTAAAGATCGGGTCATATTTGTTTGTGGAAAAATGGAGACTACTATAAAACTCTTAGAAGACTCTTTAGTTGTGTTTTGTTCCAGAAAATGTCTGGGACGGTGGCGAAGCATGTGACAGTGGTGGGGGAACTGTCTTCATTGGTCAGCAGATATAACCTCCTGGAGGTGTCGGAACTGGAGCAGATGTTGGCTTGTCAGAGCGAACACACTCAGCAACTACAGGTGAGTCTATAGGACCAGAGCAAACACTCAGCAACTGCAGGTGAGTCTATAGGACCAGAGCAAACACACAGCAACTGCAGGTGAGATCTATAGGACCAGAGCAAACACTCAGCAACTGCAGGTGAGTCTATAGGACCAGAGCAAACACAAGCTACAACTACAGGTGAGTCTATAGGTCGGGTAGTACTAGCTCAGAGACACGAGATGTTACCTGGTGAACTCACCTTGTCAGCTATTTGCACTCAAATACTATATTACTCTCCACATTCTGATTTTTTACATCTTTTCTACAGTCAAATGCTGCTACATTTTATTAAAATTCACTTTTCTCATTTGAGTATCTAAATCAGTTTAAGTTTTAGGGGAATTAAACTTTTACAATTAGGGTTAAAGATGAGGAAGGTTGAAGGAACTGTACCCACATTTGCATGGAGAGAGGGTAAACCAGCCTCAGTCCACCCTCCTGGGACGGAACCACGACCTCGGCAACATACATGTGGTAATGCCACGTCTATTCACCCTTTGTACACAATGACGAACTCAAGGATGCTTTGTTCCAGAGGATACGTCGTCTGCTCGACTCTGGCAAGCTGCGGGACTTTGATGCTGCTAGGTTGGTAATGTTGTACGCCTTGCGTTATGAGAAACATACCAACAATGACATTGTCGGGTTGGTAGAGGTGCTCCAGAAGATGAACATACCTGAAAACTTGACAAAGGTAATGCATGTGTTGGTATTATGTCAAGAAGGGACAAAAAATCACGAGTTGGGCCCTAGAAAATAGAAGTAGTGACTAAATGTAAGCGTATAACCTGATTGGGTAGTAAGATGCGATGCTTAGAAAATATACATATATTTCTTGTAATAATGTATTCATTATTACATTCATACACAGTTAAAAAAGTGATAAGTTAACCATCTGGGGTATGGTTGTTAAGTTTGTCATATAATTATGTTGGGCTGGACCGGAAATAAGCATTATAAGTGCTTTAAAACAAATTCAGATTTAAAATTTTAAAAATAACATGGTTCTTTTGAAATATGTAATTCGATAGATAATTTGTCAAATATCTTCAAGATGTTGAGGTTCCCGTTTTAAAACTGCTGTTTGTGATCAGGCCGTGGTAAATGTCCTGGAGTACGGAGGGACCCATGCGAGACAGAGTGATTTGTTTGGAATACAAGATGCTGTCAATATCACCAAGAACATATTCAAGGTAAATACTCACAGGTGTTCCTACGCTTCAAGTGTGGAAATAAGAGTACTCGCTGAGATATAGTGGCCACACGGATAATAATCAACCATTTGTTTGCTAATACATAATATATCTCTATAAGGAAAATA
The DNA here is from genome assembly GCA_902151445.1 of Timema monikensis. NCBI lineage: Eukaryota > Metazoa > Arthropoda > Insecta > Phasmatodea > Timematidae > Timema > Timema monikensis. Next base: position 267,890 of record CABFVZ010000832.1, read on the forward strand.
TATAAAAGGGACAAACTCAAGATGGATTTTACAATTCAAAGAACACAGATAACATTTTACATTGCTGCCACTGGACAGAGAGGTAATGGTTACCCCTTAAAGAAAATCGATCGTCGTTGCCCGAATGGGCAACCATTACCTCTCTGTCCAGTGACAGCAGTGTAAGGTGTGAACTGTGTTCTTCTTTTCAATGTAAAAACAATATTGTGTTCGTCCCTTGTATTTGTTTCTATCCACCTTTCCTGTATCTTCTTACAAATATAATACAAGCACTTGTTTCGCTATAGTGTCCAGGTATTCTACAGTTAATACTTGACACGGCTGTGTCCGGGTCAGTTTAGTAAAATGTCTTGTATTATTATATTACTCCTCCAGACCACTCTCCTTGTCGTGTTGTTCAGGGTTTGTCTGGCGTAGAGAATGTTTACACGCAACACAACCCGCTACTGAAAGAGACTCTGGAGGATTTGATCAAGGGCAAGTTGAAAGAGACATTGTTCCCTTATCTGGGCGGAGGACACTTGACAAGGAGGTAAGTTCACTTCACACACTTGATTTGTTTTTTGAGTTCATATTCTAGTTAAATATGCCAAAATTGTGAAGTTAGATAAAAAGTGTTAGACATTGTAAAATAAAAAGGTTTCTGAGCCTACGGCTCTGTTACCGTGATCATGCAACAATAGTTCACCTCGTCAAAATTACACACTACCCAAGGGCTCCACTGAGGTTTTTTGGAAATAGTGTAGCTTATTTTCTGGTCAATACAGTAATAAATAATAAACATTTACATTGCCTCACAAGAATAATTGTTATTAAAAATATAATAACGGGTTTTGGGCAAACTTTGGGATTTTCAACAGCTCTTATACATTCTATTAGATAAGGATAGATATCAAATTAAAAGATATGAAAAAGATAGAAATTAGATTATTAAAATAAATTATATTGACAATATTAATTAAGTGTATTATTTATGAAGAGTCAATGGACTGAGTGGCAAAGTTGTTGTTACAACAGAAAATCAATTACAATCAATAATTGTGAGTAAAAAATAAATTATGTAATGAGAAAAAGTTTTTAATTAGGTTAAAAGTAATAAATTGAACCATTAAAAACACATTAAAAATGTGAGTCGAAAAAGTACATATACAATAAAACACATTAAAATACATGTGTTATAGACAATTAGTTAAAATAGAATAGAGTTCCATAGAGAATTGAGCCTAGGCTTGCATAAAAGTTTTTAGTTGGTTTGTTATAAAAAAAATTTTTTTAAAATTATTCTATTCAGGATTTTATGTAATTACATTTTAACAACCCATAAATATATTAAGACAAGTGTAGATGAAATATGGGATAGTATAAATGAAACTTAATATAGTGTAATAAGATAAAAGTCAAATGACACAGATTGGAATTTTGTGAAAACAAAGAAAAATTTTTTTATATATAAGTTGAAATCTATTCTTATCTGGGAGAATTTGAATTCCCTTGTTCCTTGAGAATGGGGGTTGTTTAATCACAATTCCGACATGTTTCGGCGCTCGATGGCACCATCCTCAGGTCATAGATGAATCCTGAAATGAGTTCTTTGCACGAAGAATCGAGTAGAACTTTTTATTTTTTACGAAGAATCGAGTAGAACTGAATTAATTAAAACGACGATGTGTAAATGTAAACACAGAAGTCATTTCTAGAAAGCCATGGATTATGAAAGGTGAAAGCAAAAAAGGGGTAGAAACTTGAACTAAGTATAATGTAGCAAAATCTGAAGATAGATATATAATTGAACCATGGGTTGTTAATATGTAATTACATAAAATCCTGAATAGAATAATTTTAAAAAAATTTTTTTTATAACAAACCAACTAAAAACTTTTATGCAAGCCTAGGCTCAATTCTCTATGGAACTCTATTCTATTTTAACTAATTGTCTATAACACATGTATTTTAATGTGTTTTATTGTATATGTACTTTTTCGACTCACATTTTTAATGTGTTTTTAATGGTTCAATTTATTACTTTTAACCTAATTAAAAACTTTTTCTCATTACATAATTTATTTTTTACTCACAATTATTGATTGTAATTGATTTTCTGTTGTAACAACAACTTTGCCACTCTGTCCATTGACTCTTCATAAATAATACACTTAATTAATATTGTCAATATAATTTATTTTAATAATCTAATTTCTATCTTTTTCATATCTTTTAATTTGATATCTATCCCTATCTAATAGAATATATATTGTTCCTTACTACAAATAATTATGTATTTTATGAAGCTCTTATACACTTAAAAAAATAAAGTTTGATTCAAGTTATCAAATCAAATTATATTTGTAAGAAGATACAGGAAAGGTGGATAGAAACATATAAAAGGGACAAACACAATTATGGGTTTTACAATGAAAAGAAGAACACAGTTCACACTTTACACTGCTGACACTGGACAGAGAGGTAATGGTTGCCCAATTTTCTTTAAGAGGCAACCATTACCTCTCTGTCCAGTGTCAGCAGTGTAAAGTGTGAACTGTGTTCTTTTCATTGTAAAACCCATAATTGTGTTTGTTCCTTTTATATGTTTGTATCCACCTTTCCCTTCATCTTCTTACAAATATAATATAATTACCTCATAAAGTTAAAAGAGGTTTTCCTTATAGAGATATATTAAATAATATAAAATGTGAGGTGATATTGTTATTGAAGCATTGCAGACCCTAGATTTGACCCATCTTTTATAAATAATATATATTTAAAGTAAGGTTGGATACGTGGAAGAGGAAACTGAATCAAACTGCCAAGGTTAACTTTTTTATAATCGGGATCGTGACATCCTTAAAACAAATATTTTATTAAAAGCAAGGTCTTCTCTCTGTCTGTTGTCATAGGCCCCAGGAAATCCTAGTGTTCATGGTCGGAGGGACGACGTATGAAGAGTCGCTCACTGTTCATCAACTGAACAAGAACAGTACCGGTGTTCAAATTGTGCTCGGAGGGACATGTGTTCACAACTCGACTAGTTTCCTGGAGGAGGTGACAGCTGCCACTCAAGGAGTCATCAGGAGACATATCCGCATGAGGAATATATGAGCGGTGGGTGGGACCCTTGACCACCACAACTTTCACATTTTGTTCAAATGAAGTGATAAATCAATGTTCTGGGATCTAGTTAACTAATTCTTACAATCATGTTGAGCCTCTAGAACCTCTTGTAAGCATCATAATAACAAATCTAAGATATAGTTTATATTGAAATCAGAAGGAAAAAAAAGCTTTGAATCCTTGACTATCTTAAGGATTTTAGGGGCCCGTCCGCACAATGGACTCCAAACTGTAAATACTCCATTCATGATTTATTTAGTAGTTGCTAAAATTTCTAGTTAAACATCCATGTATTAAACGCTAGGAAATTCAGGATTGAAAGGTTGGTTGCCTTCTTGCGGCATTGTCCTAAAAGCGCTACAGTGGACTAACACACAGGGAGATGATGGAGGTAGGAAGTCTATAGCTCTCTGGGATGAGTGTCTTGTCATTGATTATAATGCTCCACTTTTTATTTGTACTAGCGTCTACAATTTCTTTTTCTCTTCTCTAACTTTCTTATAAGTTTTGAAGTGAGGAGTGATATGTGTATTATTTCATAGATAGCATAGCTAACATATTTCAAATTTGACAATTGCATATCACATAACTTGGCGTAGTTTTACTAACTCACATACCTCATTCTTTCTGAAATAGTCGCAGCATGACCTAACTATGGTTTTCTCCTGTTTATTTTCAGGGAAAATGAGCGAGTATTCCACATGAGATGGGATAACGGCTTTAGTTTAAAAACAAACATTTATCTCTCTTTGTATGTTATGTTGAGAGTTTATCACAAGGTCAAGGAATGGTACAGTGACTTTCGAGTTGTTTGGGTGATAGGGAAACCACCGAACTGTTGTCACTTGCTCACCGATGTGACTCACATATTCCAACAATATGTTCTGTGAGGGTCACGTTTTTTACCAATTCAATGCCATTAGTGATAATGTCAATGTTAAAAAAAATAACACAATTCTCACCTTGGAAGTTGGTGACATATTTAAATTTATTTTCAACCAAGTTTTACAAGTATATATGGTCATGCTAAGCTTCAACTTCAATATGCAAGTAATATTTCAGTTTTAACCCCTACAAAGCTTTGCCATTAAAAATATAAAAAGTTAAAAGACATTTTGTTCTGTTTCGTGATCACAAATCTATGGTCACACAGAAAGTGTCTTCGAAAACATTTAAATTACCGGCTATAATAATAAGTGAACTATGTCCATCAAACCAAAAAAGATTATTTGTGTTCTGTTGTGACCTTTTAGGTTTTGTAATATATTGTTGTATTTATTTGTACAGTATATATTTTATGTAATAAAAATTAAATTTCACTTAGTTTTGCTCTTTCTAAGATTGTAACAAACCCACATTTTCGCACCAAGACACTTTTAGTAGAAGAATGCAAAAGGCGATATTTTATGCCAAAAACTATGTTTATTAGATTATGTCACTACAAGTCAATCACATCGCTTTCTAGATCAACCATTTATATTATTCAGCAACATTAGGTTAAGAAAGTACGGTGTCGGAAACACACTGACATCTAGTTTTATTTCCACACAGTGCTAACAAACTTGTTCTAAAATGAGTATTCTCTAGTTCTCAAAGGTACGTAAACTAGTTATTATTAATGAGTCAAAGTTATGGGAGAAGGTTATTATAAAGTATAACCACAAGACGGTTGAGAGTACAACTTTATTGTATCACGAGTACAAGGATTACTTGGCCTGTGCTTGGGCCTTCCTCATCTGAGTGAGGATGTTGCTGAGCTCCTCACGCTTCCTCTTGGCACGAATGTGCGTCCCCAACTGCAACAACAACAACGTTTGTTTAGAGAGATCACCTTCTATGTACATGGGCTCAATTGTCTAACACAAAATTGTAAAGACTCTATCCCAATATCAACAACAAACCTGGGATAACTATTTCATAGTGATTAATGGCTGGATCTGTTCTAGACTTGTGCTGATATAATCACCATTTCAGAAAGGGCACATTTAATACCAAAGTAGTAATAAAATGTACCAGTTCTGTATTTTAATTACTGTACTTGATTTTTTCCTCATCTTAATATATATTTCAAATATGATTTTCAGAAAACCTCAATTCTTATCAGTGAATGAAAGTTCTGTCGTTAGTTTTCTCTTAGTTTCACTTTAGTACTGGTGAATGGTGAATTGTAATTGTAAACACGACCTAGGTTTGTTTTAATAATATGGCATCAATAAAACATGGCCTGTTTATTTACACATTTTTGATATTAAAAAAAATAATAGTGCATTAACTTATTTTTTTTTAATGTGAGGTAGGACGCATAGCAAAATAATAATTTTCTTATTCTTTAGCATCGTGTATTACTTACCATTCAGGTTATACGCTTAAGTACTAAAGGATTAGGAAGTTTGGAGTTTGAATTTAGAGGAAGCGAACCCGCATTTGCATGGGGGAGTGGAAAACCACGTAGAAAAAAACTGACCAAGAGTCGAACCTCGATCTCGGCAGTCCAGCTCAACACAGATTAGCAGATTAGCACATTAGCCGACTACGCCACTGGTGTGGGTGGCAAAATAATTAAACTGGCAATTTTGAGGAAATGAAATCTATAAACATAGTAATTGTGATATCTCTAATTGAAATGCACACTTACCCTCCTCTTGAGGAACTTGAGCGCCCTCTTGTCCTTGGACACTTTGAGCAACTCCATGGCTCTCTTCTCGTAGGGGGCGTGTCCACACACCTCTCGCACCAGATCACGCACGAACTTGGTGTGCTTCGTCTGGATCTAAACAAATAAACATATCAGTGAGTAACTTCAACTTGCGTGACTTCACTAAACTTTAATGAAGGAAAAGTTTGGACCACAGTGATAGAAGAGAACGTGAAGTTTAGTATTTTCATTGCTTTTGTGACAAAACTTTACCCAAAATAAATAAATTAATAAACACTTCAGTAGATAGCGTATATTTAGTTGAATAGAAGAATTTAAACAGATACCTTTTAAATTAAATATTCTGCAATGATGTATTTAGCATTGCCTTTTAATACCTGTTCAGGTTATAGACTACGTTTATGTGGTAATTACACTGGTGGTTTTAGGAATTTGCATATAAGGAGAATGGAAAACCATTTTGAAAAAATCACCCCCAGTACACTCGGCCGAGATCTCTGTCATCGGCAGTCGAGAATAGCGCCATAGAGCATGCGGCGGGTTTGACTGTGACCAAGGTCATTATAGTTGAATCAACTTACACCCTTGAGTCTGGCCGGCCTGATGGTATGTCTCCTATCACGCACAGTCTTACTCTTGCTCACGCGGATCTTGGTGGTCCTGTGCCCCTTGTGGAGCCCGACACTCATCTCGTAGCGGGGCGCCATCTTGAAATAACACACAGCGGCTTTTCTTACATTTAACCCCTAAATATTCAGTGATGAATCTTACCATACAAAGTAAACCAGGACGGGTTTATTTAAGAGATTCATCCCAATTCTTTGTCCAAGAACATTGACCATCTCAAATATAGAATTATTTTTTGTATCAAACTAATATTTTATTGCCTCATTCTAGAAGGATTATTGAACTTTTAAACATGTTTGACCGAGCAAAAGTATTAAAAGTATTATAAGAACTCATGTCATCAAATGGAAACAACAAGTCAACACAATATTAGTTTATAAATGATCAAACCTGTCAATTTCTGTCTAAATGATAGTGTAATAACAATGGCTGTATTGGAATAGTCTACATCACACACTGTCAACCATTGACAGTTGCATTAGCAATCAAGTTATCAAGTGCAGAACTGTCTGAATATTCACAAAGTGTGGTAATGTGCCTCTCACACGCCCTTGAGTCCAAGGGTGACAACAAGTTACCCTTGACACGTGTTTGATCAGCAATTGTTTAACTTTTCGTCTACTAGAGATAGAGCTTGTAGAGTAATGTGATCTTTGATAACATACGTTAAATATGCCGGTTGTTTTGTAGTGTTGTTGGATAATTAAGATAATTTGTCATGTGCAGTAAAAATAAGTCACCACAAAACTGTAAGTGACCTACGCTAATTCGGGCTCAAAGATGGCGTTTAAAATAATTTATAAGATCGTTGGTAGGAAGCAGCACTGCGGATTCGAGGATATTTTGTCATACAAATAGTCTGTTACAGTCTTCGACCTCAAGTGTGTGTAAAGTGTAAAGTCATCAAGTCAAGTATACTTGACTATTCGGATACAGCCAGCGAAATAGTTATTGTGCTATAATAAAGAAATTGTCTCATATTAGTGATATTCTCTCATCTCACCAGCAGACTATTGCTACCATCCTCTGTGATAATTTAGATGGAGAGGTCTACATTTTTTCCACCTCAATACCTATACAAGCGGGCACACACAGAAAATTAGAATATAACAAAAGTTTCAGAAACATAGCGTGGTCCGCATGCTTAGGCATTGGGATTTGGCAAATATTTTCCTAAAATGATTGTCTTCAGATCCTAAGAATTATAAAGTAAAAACGTATAATGTTATAAATATTAATTTTATACCTTTATTTAGCTATAAATCTAAGATAAGTACATAAACAAAATCAAAGAGTGCTTACCTTTTATCCTAAATTAATTATTAGAAATGGAGGCGGAAACGTGCTTCAATGTTAACAAAGAAAATGGAAGATTACACTTCCGGTGTAGTTATTATACCACGAAATGAACGCTTAGGTGAATGAAATATAAACTAATAACTGTAGCTAGTTTGGAAGGCTGATGCCGCTAACGTTTATTATTTTAAAGCAACTGCAGCTGTGCAGCATAAATAACGATAAAATTCTACAACAATACTCAGTCCAAAAGTTTTAATCAAGAGCAGTTTGTTTAGTTAATAGTAATATTATTTTATGTTGGCTATCACCGTATATTATATTTGAGAAGCTAGTCAAACAAATTATATATTTGAAAAGCTATTATATATTTTAATTGTTTTTGTTATTTATTCGGTGAATAAATAAATTTAGTAGGCATTTAAGTACCTAAATAGTTTTTGTGTAACTCAAAATATATAATAGAGATTACATTGCGGGAAATTTTACTCATAAAAGTAAGTATTGTTTTATAATAGGGACTATCTTTCAACTCAACCTTGCGTTTGGTAGCACTGAGTTAAATAAAAATGGCGTGTTAGTTGTTTCAATATGGAGAAAAACAAACAATCTTCGCCTGGCTCTTTTCTAGTTTTTAAAATAAAAAACAGATCCAACTCACTTTTAGAATCAGACGATTCGGAGATATTCTTGGAGCCTGACGAAGTTGATATGTTGGGAAGAGGAATCAAGATAGAGCGTTCACAGTTTCAAGACGTTGAAGGGGATACTTCAGATGGAGGACTAGAGGATGATTGCATGGTAGAAGAATTCCATTCAGACGACGTGTCGAATGAACATGTCACTATCGGAGAGGAGGTAATTATGGAGGAAGAAGAATCACCGGATAGTGATATTGTGCTAACTGAAAACCCTGGGGATGTCATGTCCATGTGTGAAGAAGTTGATGAACATAGTAGAGACAACGAAGTTTTCACTCAGGAGGTGCAGGCCTTCTTCAGCAACGGCGATGATGATATAATGATGCAGCACATGGATATCCAAGAGCCGTTGTCCAAACTAAAGTCTCTGTTGGAACAACGTTTGTGTGTTAAATTGACAGACTACGAGTTTTGGTTACAGGATTCGCAAATACTAGAGCCCCATAAGAACTTAGTCGATCAGTGCGTGCAAGGGGAAGGGCTTGTGCAAATCAACCTTCAGATTAAAACTGAAGGGGAGTTAAAAAAGATAAACATCGTGGACGTTTTAAAACCTGCAGAGGAATATATAGATATCCCTGAGAATCATTATGACCAATGCGAAGAAGTCCAACTCAAGGAACAACCACCTGAACCCAAAAAGCAGAATGTTATCCGGTGGATAGTAGACGGTCAGTTCAAGAAAGACCAGGAACGCCTGAAAATCCCGGCCGACCCACACCAATGGACAATGGCGCATGTCAGGTACATTCAAGTTATAAAAACATGGTTCAATGACTACACTGTCAGTGTCTCAGCGTATCACGAGACACTAAAGTGGACAGCAACAACTCCTTGATCATCTTCATTTTTTCATAGCAAATTCACTGTGTTTATAATTAAAAAAATCAACTTAGCCTAACCTAACCTAACCTTAATAAGTCTTTTAAAATTGAATTAAATTAACTTATTAAACATTTGGTGACAATAATTCCATGCAAAGTTGGCCTATGTGCATTCAGATAAAATATTTTAATCAATTATTTATTTTATTTAATGGCTTTTTTTTTTTTGTGTCATACAATTAATAACATCACAAGGTAAATTTTTTCTTTTTTGTAAAAATATATTTCCTCAAAAGAAAACGACAGGATTAACGTTCTACTCCCAAAAGAACTAAGGTATTTTAGCTAAAAAATAGTTTTAAGTTTAAAACTCTTTAAATTAGCCTTACCCATGCTCACCGTTCTTGAAAAGTAATTAACAGTAATTATAACATTGGTTGATTATTCTTCCTTGTCAGACACTGGCTGCAATGGGCGGTGCGACAGTTCAACCTTGTCGGGGTGCGTCTGACTGACTGGAGCATGACTGGGGCAGAGCTCTGTCAGTTGTCCCTGGGAGAGTTCCAGATGATTGTCCCTCATGACCCCGGCGATGTCTTCTGGACACATCTAGAACTGCTCCGCAAATGCCACTTTGTCGCCGTCGTGCAGAAGCAGGATGTGAAACAGGAGCCTGCGGAAATTGAGGAGGTGGGGGATAGGGCCTACATTGCACCCGGCATCTAGTCCGTGCTGCTATCTAGACATTACATGCTTAACTACTCTCCAACTCTCATAGGAACCGTCTTTTATAGTATATACTTTTTTGATGTCAACATTGATAACCTTTTACTATATTATTATTATTATTGTTCTATCGAAAGAGACAGCTGAAGATCACATGACCTGACGTATGAACGCCGCTCTAGTGACTTTTTAACTAACTATTAGATAATATTTGATAACGCAAGCAAGGGGTCCTACACTCTGTCACACATGTAACACACTCTCAGGACTGTGCTGTAAGTTACGTATGAAGGTGCTTTGTTTTATTAACACTCCAGACAAACAAAAATAGACTATTGAAGTGTTAACTTTTGGTTTGTGTGTTAAGTTCTCTGGTCGAGCCATTCGTCCCAGCCGCCCCAGCAAGCTGCCACGAGTGGTGGGCCTTCCACTGAATGTCGTGGAGTCCCCAACACCTTGCGGGAACCGCACGGGTAACAACGGACAGATCCAGTTGTGGCAGTTCCTCCTGGAGCTGTTGACGGACAAGGACCACACAGAGATCATTCACTGGGTGCGTTCTAGTTTCATTTGCCCCTTTAGCTAGGCAGAGGGAGGTTCGTTGGGATGATTTTAAGTGACACGTTTCAAGTATTTGGAAAACTATAACAAGACTCTTGGATTGAATCATATTTCAACAAATTTCAATTTGTAGTGTCAATGCTGTTTTTTTTATTCAATATCTAGCACAAGATGAAAGAAAGAAAGAAAGACAAAGAATTTTTTATAAAGACAAGCAAACATTAATATATAAAGACAGAAAGACAAACATTAAGATATAATGTTAGACAGACAAATAGACAGAAAAACAGTAATACAAATGTTCAGATAGAAAGACAACACACACAGGTAGAAAGACAAGCAGACAGAAATACAAACATACAGATAAAAAGACAAACATACAAACAGAAAGATGAACAGGCACATACAAAAAAATGCCACAACACCATAGTTATTTCTTAACAAACAAATTTAGTCAGCCTCATGAATTTAAACTACTGTTCCTAATATTTGTACAATCCCTTAGCCACTACTTTGAGTGGGACTGTCTCATCTCCTGCTTCGTAGTCAAAACAAACTTAGGGCTGTTGTTTAGGTTGGCGGTCATGGTGAGTTCAAGTTGAACAACCCCGAGATGGTGGCAGTACTGTGGGGGGAGAGGAAGAACAAACCGACCATGAACTACGAGAAGCTGAGTCGCGCACTGCGCTACTACTATGACGGCCACATGATCTCCAAGGTCCACGGCAAGAGGTTCGTCTACAAGTTTGTGTGCGACCTGAAGCAGTTGATGGGTTACAGTGCTGCTGAACTCAGTCGACTGGTCAACGAGTGCAAGAGGAAATCGGCCATGTCAGGCATAGTCGACCTAGACCTGTATTGACTCTCAGCTGAAAACAGGTAGTCCTTTATGAAGTTTCTTAACCTGAGGTTACAAAAAGATTGGTGATAAATCATTGATAGTGATTTTATCTCTGATAGTGTTTGGTCACCGTCTCTCCCAGTGACTCGATTTCAAAAGTAGCAGTGATTGATATCGGGGATGGCAATTTACTCGCCGGACTGTGACAGCAGAGCACTCTGGATTACACATTTCGCGACTGAGACTAACACAATATTATCTGGCGATAAGGTGACCTTGGTGATCTAGCTTCGAGTATTGCACAACTCTTCGTTAAATTTAAAGCGAGTGACTAGTCACATCAGATAAAGGAAGTCATAGTGCTTGCTGAGTTATTTAAATATCAACACACATCTTACAAACTAACTTAATATTAAAACACAGGGCCCTCGGCCGACACTTTATCGATGATAAATGTTCAACCCTCTCAGAAATCAAACCTGGGACTAATTACTTTAATGTGTTAGAGATTAGTAAGATTGAACCAACAGGAAGTCTCCTGCATTTGTGTGGAGGGAGAGTGGAAAACCATTTATTAAAAATCACCCTCAGTACACCCAACCAGGATTCGAACCCTGATTTATCCGTTACCTGCAGTCCTGTGTATTTCAAGAGTGAAGTTTTCTACACGGAGGGATAAATATAAATAGAGAAGGAGGAAAGAGGAGATGAAGAAGTCGGATATCCGTGGTGAAAGGAAAGGTAACTAAGGTTGATAAATAACAGAGAAACACGAGGAGGGCTTATTTTGGAATGTTTTTAAAAGTTTTTCTTAGCTAAAATGTATGTGCAATAGTATATTATAATAAGTTAGTTCAATTATCAAATTTGTAAATATATCAAGAGATTTGATTTGTCAAAGTGCAAAATTTCAACCAGCTAAGACAAAAATAAGTTTCGTAAGACCATGAAGTGAGTACAGAAGAAACCTCTGGGTTTTTTTTTTGAGAAAGTGTGTGCAATTTATTTAAAAGATTAACAGATTTTTATATTCTACTTAGGTTGTGCGAATCTTTGAAATTTTGAATACGACCTAGGTCCCAGGTATAAATTTGATATAATTTAATTAAAAATTCTAATCCAAAAGTCACACTTTTGAACAATACTGCCTTTTTAAAGATATTACCTATTAAATCCATTATTTGACTCGATCATAAACTAATACAAATTTCACTATATTAATAATATTATTTAAACATGGTTTTAATCACCTTATTTTTGTTTTCTATTGATTTCAAACAATATTTATAGTTTTAGATCTAATCCAAATTTAATTTTATAGTATTTAATCATAAAATATTCCTTCAATTAAAGTTTGTAAAAAAACGCTAATGGACAATTAATAATTGCTGGCTTGTTATTGTTAGAGCAAGCTCTGAAATCAGTTGCCTTTGGAGGGCACTCATCCACTTGATGTCTGCATTTAAACCTTGAGCACTCGAGTGTATCGCTATATAGCGCACTAAGGGAAATGGTGGCTTTAACAGACTTCTGGGGTTTGTTAACACCAGATGAACAATTTTTGTAAAAACCTTTAGATATATTAATAATGTATTGTATATAAAATTGCAACAATGTAATATATGAATGTGTTTTATAACTATATTTAATTTGTAAATTATTTCCATATACAAACGTTCAGTTTAATTTTAAACAATCAATTTGAGCAAATAGTTGAAAACTAGATGACTACAATATTTCCCTCTTGTTAAGAACCATTTATTTTACTTGCTTCAGTGGCCCCATGGTCTAGGGTGATACTCCCGCTGTACACTAGCGTGTCGAGGATGGGAAGATCAAGGTTTGGATCTCGGTTGGATGTACTGAGGGTGGTTTTACACTCTCCTTCCACACAAATGTGGGTACACTTCCTATAAATATAACCTTAAAACACTTCGCAGGCCCTCTGAAAATATAGATGAACTACCATTTCTATTACCATGACCATTACAAACCATATTGGTGAGAGGGCACTCCCCTGCTTCACTCCATGTTTTATTTGAACCACTCCGTCTTAACACCACTCCTGTTATCCTCATACACTAGTTACTCTCATTACAACTCCTGTTATCCTCATACACTTGTTACTCTCATTACCACTCCTGTTATCCTCATACACACTAGTTACTCTCATTACCACTCCTCTGTCCACTCCAGCCTCTTCGGTGGTCAAGGTGTAAACTGTCAGACTTCTGTGATGGGGGTCTGAGGTTCAATCCTCGGTCCCGGCACAGATTTATCTGATTACCAAACCCTTCCTTCACCTCTGACAAGACATCTTGTGAATGTGGGGAATGCCAGGCCTCCACCGTGGTTCGGATTCCACGTTAAACTGTAGGTCCTTCATTTCATCTCACAATCACCCTACCATTACACATTAGCGTAAGTGCGTATAACCCGAACGGGTAGTAAGACACAGTGCTAATAATAATAATAATCCAGCCTCCTCTATCTTTTTCCAGACTTTTTTTCCAACCAAGCTACCATATGGCTTCTCCACCTCCATAATTAAAAAAAACAACTTTATATATATAATATATTTACATCCATGAATGTTTCCAGCCTGTGGTCAGTTTTTTATTCAAGCCACATATTTTCCACCACCGGCCTGTCCTAGCTTTGTATGCCTTATAATATAACTTGCAACTAGGACAGGCACAACATCCAGTCCCCGCCTGTCAAGGGTAAACCCATATTTTCATCTATGATAAATGTTCAGCCATGCCTGGAATTGAACTGGGGACCCTTAGCTCAGTAGACAGACACGCTACTGACTGAGCTAAGGAGTTGGACAATCTGATAAAATAGCTCCACATACTATAATGATATGATTGTATCTAAATTCTCTCCTTATTGGCTGTCACCTTAATATAATATCCTTCCATTGCATTGCTAATCACGTCCCATTGGTCATCAGGGATGTTGATGCACCCCTCACACATCCTTGAGTCTAAGGACGGAAGCATTACGCTGTCGACACATTGTTGGTGCAGTGTTTGACTGGAAACTGTTTCATTATCTTTTTATCTAATAGAGCTCAGGACTTAATGTTGCCCGGCCATTTTAAATTATTTGGGTTGCTAAAGCAGACACATTTTATTATATTAAAAAGTTGGTTATTTGAAAAGTTTGTTAATAAATTCATGTCTACCATTTATTATCACCAAAATTAGCAAGTAGTTAATTGGCATACCTTAAATTTCCGTAAAACAATAAGAAAACAGTCGACACAAACAATAAAATGGTGCTAATATTAGATGCCGTAGGCCATTTATTTGTTTTAACTAGTTCTTATAGATGGCGTTTGACATAGTTTATAAACTCATTGGTAGGTAGTAGCACTCTGGTCTGAGGATGTAACAAGGCTCATTGCCTTTCGGATTGACTGATTCAGTCTTAGTGTATGTGGAGTGTCTAGACTCGACCCTTCAAAGGATTCTCAAGACTATTCGGACACAGCCCTGATTTTTTCCACACCTATAAAATATTAATTAGTACTTTTGAACTACATACATTATTTAATGTTAGTTTCACTGATATTGTCTAAGGCTATGATAGAATGAAAAATTCATACTCACAAGTTGGAAATCGAAGCTGGTATTGATGTGTCCTTAAGTAAATGAACATTAGACCTTGTCCTTGATACGTGTGTCTGTGAGTTATTCTTCAACTAAGTTAAACTAGGTCAGTCTATGTAATTGAATGAGGAAGTTTAGATATTTCATAATTTTGTATTGTTATCATGTAGGACCTAAGTATCAACTCACTCGCAAACCTGACACCCAGTTCTCGGAAATTGTACGCTATTATTATAATTATTTAGTTGAGGAATTTAACGTGCACTTTTTGAACCGACTGACTATCAGAAAATGAGAATTTCTATTAGCGAGATTGAAAATGCCCACCAATTTGGCAGGGAAAGTTATTTTCACACACCTTATAGGGTTCCGCTACATTCGACATAGGATCAACTCGAAGGAAGCTTTGCTATGGATTCTTATCACTCAAGAAAAGTAGGTCAACCCTGGCTGGGTTTGAACCCACGGACATCGGGTCATGAGGTGAGACTTTGCCCCAATACACCCGGGTCGACCAGAAATTGTAGTTCCGCCATGAGCTGTTTGTAGAATAGTTACTAATTACTATTAATAAATATTATTTTAGTATGGGTTGCATGAACAACGGAACCAAGCAAAGCAAGTGAATTTGGACGAGCTTCTAAGCCCACATTATTATCAGGGCTCCCCCCAGTCTTGCAAAGTTTTCCAACATAGCAACACTTATAAAGGGGATCATCTTTCATACTGATAACAAGGGTGGCCAATATCGTGTCTTATTATCACAATTTATCATGAGCATCCAGCCACTGGCTGGCTTTGTTTGGAACATAACCTCCCCCCCCTCTCTCCTCACATGATCATTCCACCTTAGTCATGATTTTCTGGGTCCTCAACTATCTCTCTCATCACAATTACAATTTCTTAATTATTTACAAATGATATTGTCTTAAAAACCATCCTCACGGTGATCCAACAACAAACATTGTCACAGTATTGTGTCACCCAAGGCTGAACAGCAAGACTTGGTCGATAGAGACTGCAGAGAAGCAAGACAGGTCTGTCGATGTTTCCTAGATGGCAGCATTGTGTCGTTATTCTTTACAAGAAGATTGCAATCGAGTTCCAGGAAGGAGGTTTAATTTGGTGATATGTTACTAACCGTGAATACCTGCTGGTGTGTTTCCTCTCCTAACCATCTCATGCCTGATAAATGACAATAAGACACAGAAATAACATGTCTAAGAGCGCTTTCCTGCATTCTGAATCTGTTAATGGCAAAATTATCATCATTATACTAGTTTTTACTATTTTTAAATTTTTTCAAACTCATGATTTTTAAAATACCATTTAGCCGTTTCCCTGTGGTTTTTTAAGGTAGGATACAAAAAACTGTTCCATGATACATAATATTTAAGTTTAAAGTTAAGTGTTATCCGAGGAATGAATTGGACTGTTAAACCCTTGATCTCACATACATCCAACTTTGGATACTTGCATTGGTGCATATATATCTACAAAGATTTTTGATACAGTTTATGAACATGCTCTTATCTTTTTTTTATTTTATCACCCTATGTGATTTCCTGATCTTACTGCATTACAATGAAGACAATATGGACTAGAATAATATTCTCAGCTTGTATAGTTAACTATTATGTGCAAACATTTGTCAAACCTATGCAGGTATGGACAAGTATTTATCACTCACTCTCAATTAGAAGGTAAAGTTTTCTCTTTTAAGGTATAATATGTGCAAGTTTTACCTGAAAAGTCTGTTATATTGTAATCATTGAGTTGCTCCATTTATTAAATTGTTTTCATTAATATGTATAATTTCTCTCTCTACTGTTTGATTGTAGGCCTAATTAGTTGGGTTCAATTTAAAATCACTCGCTTTGATGGTTACTTGATTTAAGGAGTCACTCAAATAGACTGTACTGCCGATGACAAAGAGACGGGGGTTCAAATCCTGCCTGAATGTACTAGGGGGGTTTGTTTCCACTTTCTCCCCGTGTAAATGCAGGTACACATTCAGTGAGTTCAACCTACCTTATTCCTAACACACTAGTGTGATAACTAGGCTATGTAAACAACCCGAGTGGGTAGTAAGATGCGGTGCAAATAAACTAGGTATTGTTAGCGAGACTCCCTTTACTTATCGCCATTTTGACGAGTCGACCCCTCGCAAGTTGCGTTGCCAGTTTGACAATTACAATTTTATTAAACACAAACGTGTTGACCTAACTTATAATAGCGGGAGACTATGGACAGAGTGTTCGGTCGGTTATTGTGAAGACAAACATGCAAGTCTCTCCGCCACTTTTTAACAACTGTAAGATACTCCTGGATGTTTGTTTAATGGGAAAATGTGTCTGAAAAAACTCAAACGCCCCCTAAATTTGCGATGATAGGCACCTGGCTATATTTTCAAAATGACGACATTGTTTGTTTCCCTTGAAGGGCTGTAGGTCTGTATATATTGTGTTGTATTAGTCCTTTATTTTAGCCCGATTTCTTTCTATCAATCTTTTTCTCCAATTTGATTTCCTCTTTTAAAAAGTTGTGTCGCACAATTCACTCTCCCTCCTGACAGAACTAAACCTAGGTTGATCAGTCTCTTCAAGAGGCAACTCTTTGTCCAGTGGCAGCAGTGTAAAGTGTTGTTTGTTCCTTCTTACATTTACAACAAATTGTGTTGTACGGAATAATGATATTTGGGTGAACCTAAATACGAATGAGGAGTTGAACAATATTAACTTACTAATTTTACAAACAAAGTTTTTTATTAATGTAACTGTGCTTTATTTTTTTTAATAACTCGTCTTTTGTTAGATTTTTGGTTTATAGTGGATTTGATTTGTTTCAAAATTTGATTTTCTCAAAATTCACATACATTTATTTTTCATTCAAAATAAATTAGGATTGAAAAATTAATGCATTTTGATTTTAAACTTACCTGTGAGCAATTTTTTTTTTTTACACTTTCAGTAGAAGTCTTTATTTCAATAGAAGAAACACTGTTTTATTTTTTTTCAAAACTCTGAAAAAAGAATGTTGTTTGACAAATATGTGATATATTTGTTATTACTGTTTAGAATGAGCCTTCACTGTGCAAGTTTCATCTATAACCTGGAAAATATCGGACATCTTGAGAATATTAATCATAATCTCTCCAACGGGGCAGAACCTCAGGGGCAATGATAGAAAAACAATGACCAACTAACAAAAATATTCAACAATTATTATTATTTTTGTCCCACTCACCAAATAAAAGTTTACAGTCTGTAATAATTATTAACACTTTATACTTATGATACCAACATATTTTCGACAAAAGCACATACAATATTTATGATGCATTGTTTAGCATCCCATTTTGTATTTTTCAACAAATGTTGGTTATTTAAAAAACAAAATATGTTCATGTTGTTACAGATTTATTATTACCAAAATCTGATGTAAGTGCTTTCAATACGCATGCTGGTAACAAACAAAGAACATCACACAAAAAAAAAGACATTTTATATTTTTACAAGGCAAATTCATGGAAATTCTTTGTACAACAATAATTTAAATAAAATAGAAATTAGTAATAAAATTAATATATTAGTGAATATTTTTTAGCATGCATTTGTGTTGTTTTTTTATCCACATTATAGAATCGTTTCCATTTTACCTTTTAAAAAAAAAACACAATACACAGCACCCCAACCAGATATGTGACGAACCATAATGAAAGGCATACTGATATTTCATACTTTCAAGTGAAGCTTGGCTTCGTAACAGACCAAAATATACTCAAACAGATGACAATTATTATTTCAGTGGGAGAATCTTTGACTTGAGACTCCATTTTGTTTCATGAACCTCATATATTTTAATTTTAGCATATAATTTGGAAAGGGTAGTTATATGTTGTGTTATGAAACAAAGTGATATATTTTAAAAGTTAGTGGTAGAAATTTGTACAACAGAAGGTGATGTTAATGTGATCATAAAATTAGTAAATGTTTAAAAATACATTTTAATTTCATTTATACATCTCTAAATCATTGTTTATACTTATTTTATGAAAACATTAAGTATAGGTGTATAGTAAGTTATAGACTAACATTTTAATTTTTGGATAGTATTAAAAGACACATAGATTGGTGTACACTAAATATTGAAAAAGACGAATTCGTAAGCGTTATTTTTATATTTTTAAAAGAAAAATCTGGGAAGCTGATATATCAGCATGCCATCACACAAATATGTAGCATTATATCAATCCGCGATGGAAGAACACGAGTTTAGATATTAAATATTAATTTCTTAGTAGTATTATAATAATAATAATAATATGCTTGTAGGAAACCACACACCTTACACAAATTTCTCTCTTGCTTCATCTTTCATTTCTATCCTAAGTTTCTTCATTTTTTAAAATTCAATAGTTTATACATTTATATAGAAAAAAGTTATTCAACAATGTTTTTCTTTGTTTTTTTGTATTTTTAACAGAGACCAACAGATCGCCGTTACAACAGGTCAATAATTATTATGAATTATGATTATTAGTTGATACAGCTAATTACACAATTTCTCAAATGTACAAGACATTATTATGTGGCTAAAACAAACTGTTTGTCGAGGAAATAGGTAAAGGGGGTTTGTGACAAGAAAACTCGAATGTGGATTTTACTAGAGAATTAACAGCTAATGGTTAATAAGATATACTTTTTTTTAATTAATGTTCCTTTTAAAAATCTAGATTACCATCAGTCCAAATTATAATCATACTTACAATATGCATACAATAAGCATTGTATTGTCAATAATTTGTTTTTTTTACTACCCAGTCTGTTCAGATTTTTTAAAGTTCTTTGTTAGTGGTTTTGAGTTTATTATTCTGTTTTATGCATAATTTTTTATCTTGATTTGAAAGTTTACTCTTACTAGAACGAGGGAAATATTTTTTACTTAAGGAAATAAGTTAAATTTATCATATTATAGTGTAGCAATATTTTGTTCTAAATTTGGATTCAGGATTCTTAGTCAAAATTAAGGTATTGATACGACCAAACTCTAGAATGAAATGAAAGGCACTATTTATATTGAACATCCGTCAAATAGAGCAAATAGGTCTTGGTACATTTTAAACATACTTTACTTATAGTGTGACGTTAAAATGATTACACAAAGTGGTGAACTAATTCTTTAGTGTAGTGTTTTTCTTCTGTTTTAAATGAATGTCTTATATCAATTTAAATGATCAAAACACAATATAAACAAACAATTTGCTACACTAACACCATTTGTAATATTTTAATCAAATTTTCCTTAGATGCAACTTATTTTCTTTATTTTTATGGTTACAGCTAAATGTGTCCTCCTGGACTTGTAATAAGAGAGCAGAAAGTAGTTCTATGCGCGGACTGTGTGAACATGTAGCGAGTAGGATATGTCCATTATTAACAGAGAATGAATATAGCATGATCACTCACATTTTATAATAAAGGAAATTGATAAAACTAAAGAAAAAGGAAAACCCTATCTATGGCTTCGCTACATCGACAGCATTTTCATGACCTGGCCTCACTCCGAAGAATCCTTGGACGTCTTTCTAGATAATCTCAACAATTGCAGCCCCTTAAACTTCACCCACAACAAATCACATCATAGTCTTACCTTCCTTGATGTGAATCTGGTCCTTGAAAATAACCAAATTCGTACCACTGTACATATAAAACCCACCAATCACCAACAATACCTCCACTACCATTCAGCCTTGCCACACGAGCCAAACGGATATGTTCATAGCCCGACGATTTAACTGAATATTGCAAACAACTCTCCACAGCTTTCCAAAGCAGAGGCTACCCCAAGCCTCTAATAGACAACCAAATCTCCAGAGCACTCTCCAGGGATGACCACGACCCTCCAAAAAAAGTTGAGGACATCCCTCTCACAACCCAATACCATCCTGGTCTACAACGTATCAACACCATCCTTAAATGTGGTTACAAATTCCTAACCAGTTCTACACAGACCCAAAACCTTCTTAGTTCACCCCCAAGAGTTACTTTCAAACGGCCACCCAATCTACACAATATTCTAGTCCATCCCAAACTTCCTGACCCCAAGAGAATCCGAGAAGAAAAACCTACTACCAAAGGTTCACACCCCTGCGGTAGCACCCGTTGCAGCACATGTGGAATACACCTACCAGCTACATCCTTCAACAGCAAAGTAACCAAATTGGAATACAAAATCCCTGGGTATTACAATTGCAAAACCAATAACTTGATATATCAACTACAGTGCAAATCATGTGATGCAGAATATATAGGCCTCACTACAGGTTCTCTCAGACAGCGAATGAACAATCATCGCTTTGACACAAACCACAAAGATCCGGACAAGCCTGTACCCATCCATGCTAGTACCCACAACCAGGACTTTCAAACCTGCTACACCACCAAAATATTAAGAGCATTTCCCAAACAGTGCAACAGTTCTCAACTTAGACAGTGGGAACTGGCCCACCAATGGATCACCAAATCAAGATTACCACCAGGCCTCAACAGAAGATAGTTTATTTCTATAATATTATTTTCCAAATTTATTATTATTATTATTATTATTATTATTATTTTCTCTTTTTTCTCTTGTCTATTATTATTATCATCATCAGTTTTCTATAAATATTAACCACAACCAAGGAATTTATCTCTACTCCCAAAAACAGTTGGCACAATTTGTTTCTAACAGTTTAATTTTAAATTCAAAATGGAGTAATCCATTGTTTGTGTTATTTGTACTCTCTTCTTCTTTGTGTTTGATAAAGGCAACAATGCCGAAATATTATATTTGTGTTAAAATGTGTGTGTGACTACTTCTACTATAGAAGACAGAAGAAAGGAAGAAGATGTCACCTTTGTGCATTGGATTCTTCCCACATCTTTCCTCTTTCCCTAGGTGGGCTTTCTTCATCAAATTTATTCTTAGTAGTTTATTTTTCCTTTTTCTTTAGTTTTATCAATTTCCTTTATTATAAAATTATCTAGCCATTGGGCCACCTCATTTTTGAAACAAATGTCATACATTATAATTGCAATACAAATTTATTAATTTCAGGAAAATTAGCTTTAAATGGAATCTTGTACAGACTCAAAGAATGATTGATTAAATTATAATTTGTGTTGAATTTTAGTAGATAAACCAAAATGTAATATTATAATGTGCATGCCTATATTATTTATGGTTACAAACAAAATGACCGGTTTCTGGCGTGAATAAAATATTTCCCTCGCAGTAAGTAGCGAAAGGTTCCCAAACATGAATGTCGCTTGTATTTGTTGGTTTGTTGACACGTCAATGACGGAGGAAGAAGGAATTATAATTACATAACAAATAATAGAGGAACCCTAGCAATACAAGGCAGGCATTGGAATATCACAGAGAAAATATAACTAGAGCATTACACATGACAACAAACACACACACGGAGGTGTGCAGATGGCGTTCCACACTTTGATATGTTCAAATTAAACAGGAACTGCACCAGGACTGGTCTCTTGACCTCATTCTGGAGGATGCTGATGCATTTATTGAAAACTCCTCTATACACGGTTTAACATTTGTTATATTAAATTCAGTAAACCTTAGTATCAGATAAATAAACAACTCACCATTTTTTTTTAGTTTTAGAAAAATTTACTTTTAATTGGTGTTTCTTAAGGTGGGATTATGGACACGAGGAAAAGTATGTGTTTTTGCAGTTTTGTATAAAAAAGTTTTTTGTTAAAATAAATTAGATCTCTCTCCAGTAGAAACATAGAGTTAAATTTTATTAATATATTAATCCAAACAGTTATTGAATCAATTCAATGACAACTTTTTCTCTTCATTTAAAAAGTTTGTCATCTAATGCCGCTATGCTCATGACGGATATTTAACAACTGTTGATATCACCACGTGAAGAAAATTAAACTCTTTATTTATACTGAAGCACTATTTTATTTATTTAAGCCAAAAAATGTTTTGCTATAAAAATTGCAAAAACACTGGTCTTTCCTTGCATTCCCACCTTAACTATAAAACAAACAAATTAATCCCTGTAAAAATATTTCCGAACTAGATATAAAACTCGTGTTGGCTGTCTCTGTGTATTACAAGACGGACACTCAGAACGCCACCTGCACTCTCGAGTGCTTACGCAAATGAGCCATTGTTTTATTAAATCTGTAGGTTTTTAGATTTGTTTGATATTTTCTTTAATTCAGTGTGGTTTAGAAGCACCTCAGAAGCATTTTATTTATTTTATACTTTTTAATGTCCTATGAAATATATTTTTTTAATTGGTCCAACACTTTACATCAGTACTTTACAAAATAATGTTTTATAAATTATTTAACATTATAAGAAACAAGTTTAAAGTGGAAACAAGTTTTTATTTAAATGTGTTGTTTAGTTTAAAGATAACTTTTGCGTTTAGTTTCATTTCTCATATATTTAAAACAGTTTAACAAAACAGCTAACCTGTTACCTATATTTTGAAAATCTCTCTGGCCTGGTACTATTTTGATACAAAAAAGCATACCATCGCATTTTTGTCATATTTGTTTATTCTGTGCGATAATGGGGAATTAAAAGTCTATATAACAGACTACTTCCCTTAATTTATGTATGTCTTACTTAACAATATGGAATATGAATTACTCCTATATTTGTGTGTACTTTATTGTGTAAAATTCTCCTTTTTGACTTCTTCCTGTAGAATTTTTTTTCCCCTTAGAAGTTCCATGTAATTTTTGTGCGTACCATTCAATTATCTTTGTTGTCGATTAATTGTTTATTACACCTGCACTATTATTTTGCAATACTCTTGTTCCATCAATTAAAAACTTGGTCAACCTGCTTGACACATCATCATGACTGCATTAAGTTGTGATGCGATCGTATCATCAGCTGTTATCACTCCTCAAGATGTAATCAGGTAAATACTCATGACTCCTCTCTGTGAGGCAATGCTTGTGTTTTGAAAAGTCCTGTAGGACTCGCACCTCAGGTCGGGTTGGGTAAAGGATTCTCCGTGCGAATGTCAGATTTGAGCTTGACGAACTCTTTGGCGACCTCGTCGTTGGTCCGCTGGGAGAGGATGCGCAGGATGGTCCATCCTGTCTCGTCCATGCTAATCCTCTTGCCTAAAGAGAGCCAGCATGCGCACGAGCCTTGCTCGACGATGTCTTTGAGTTGCAACACCGCCACGCCCACCAGACGGTCGTCGCGAGCAAAGCAGTAGTCTTTGATGCAGATGTGAAGCTCGAAATAGTCCAACTGCTCCTCGTTGCCGATTATACTAAAACAACAATGGTATTGTTATATTTCTTTGTGTTTGTGTTGGCCCAGTAGTGGATGAGTGGTGTAAGTCTGGTGCAACGTTTAAAAGGGAAATAGATTGAGAGAAAGAGAAGACAAACAGAACTTGTACAATATAAAATGATAATCACCATGGAGCTGATAAAATATAGAACACTTAGAAGGAAGAAAAGTTAGAAAATAAATCAGGCAACAAAGGAAGGTAGATGTCAGATAAAATACCAAATATTAATATTGTTTCTCTCTAAAAAAAATTGTTATCAATCATAATTTGTTGTTGTGCAATGGAGCGTAGCTTTGTTTATGGATTAATAAACTGTATGATTTAATAAATATGATTATTATTAATTGAACTTTGATTAAATTTACCTCTAGATTTAATTTAAAATGAAAGTATTTCGAATTTTGATATTTTTATTGCCAGAGCTAATCATGTTTTACTAATATTACTTTGTTACTTTAGATATAGCTTCTTTTATTTAAATCATATACTTTTTCTATGATTTAAGCTAATATATAATCAGCAGTGTAATTCCAATCATTTTTATATAATTTGTTATAAATTGTGTTTGCTCTCCTCGTTTACTGACAAATTCTGAAAGCTGTTGTGGGATCCAAGGTCATTTGAGAAATTATATTTTAGACCAAAATCGAGGTGAATGTTGCCTTTAATTTACCAGGGGAATTTATTGCCCATGTTGATTTTTGACCAAGGTTTTTGGCGCACTTAAATGTATCCCTATGGTAATCAAATTTAATAGCTTTTAAAAAAAGGAAGCAATAAACTTTGCCAAAATATATATGTGTAAAAAAAAGTAATTCATGTCTAGTTTATATATTATTTCAGTCCTTCATTAATATTGTTTCTAAATTATTTTCACTCGGACATAAAAAAATTATTGTTCTTGTGCACACGTTTTGTATCAAAGATAGTGCCTTGACATGTTTTGATGTGCTAATGAGTATCTTGGGTGCTCGACCCTGTTCTAGAGCGTTCCACGTACTTCGAGTATGTATACCTTTATAGAATTAATTTAGCTAATTATGTTGACACATTGTTTGATTAGCAGTGATAAATTCAGTTTTATTAGATGGGATTAGTTCATTGCTAATCTTGTTGAAGCAGTAATTAATGGATTTAGTCCAACAT
Organism: Timema monikensis; assembly: GCA_902151445.1. Lineage (NCBI taxonomy): Eukaryota > Metazoa > Arthropoda > Insecta > Phasmatodea > Timematidae > Timema > Timema monikensis. Next base: position 293,342 of record CABFVZ010000832.1, read on the forward strand.
CTATTTAAGCTGTCTCTTTGAAGAACTAATCCAATTATTTAAATAAGTTGAGTTAGCCACAGAAAGTATTTATTTTTAATCAGCAACTTTATTGACATTGCACACATGAAAAAGTGTTTTATGCCATGGACTAAATGGTGTTCCTCTGTCGAAGTTGGCAACACTGCTCAAAATAAAACATTTTCGTGTTTTTCCGAGACTGTGTGTACGTCACAGTGGGCGATTCAAGGGGAGGAGGTCTTGTGACCAAAACGTTTTGCAGACTAGTTAGGGGGTGGATTCTCCGTGCGAATTTCCGACTTGAGCTTGACGAACTCCTTGGCGACCTCGTCGTTGGTCCGCTGGGAGAGGATCCGCAGGATAGTCCATCCTGTCTCGTCTATGCTGATTCTCTTGCCCAAGGAGAGCCAGCATGCGCACGAGCCTTGCTCGACGATGTCTTTGAGTTGCAACACCGCCACGCCCACCAGACGCCCGTCCCGTAATAACCGAGAGTCTCTGACGCAGATGTGCAGCTCGTAACAATCCAGCGACTCCTTATTGCCGATTATACTAAAACATACATCGACCCTTGTTTTTATTTCGCACAGTAATCAACCAGGGTTGGAAAGTTAAGGGCTCGTTTTTATTCCTGAAATAAAATATAATTTGGGCAACTTTTTATTTAATCTGTGGGTTTTAAAATATTATATCCTTGACATGTGTATGACTGCTACATATGTTTTTATATGTTTAGGCGTTAAATAAGTTCGATAGAGTTTTGATTCGTTAAGGTTTTGATTCGTTAAGGTAAGAAATTGGACAGTAAAATGTTTCCCGTAATTAATAAAAGTTTATCAAATGGTCAGCACGCAAAGATAGTGTAAAACTTTAACTCAAACAGTTTCTCTTGATCAATAACTTGGACGACAAAATAATATTGATCACAAGGAGTCCTCGCTAATTTCCAACCCTGTTATCTACACTTTACTCTCACTTGAGGCTAAAAATGGTAGGTACTGACATACCACACTAAATTTTTGATACTTCGTAGTGGATCTATTAATGAACGCAAAATAAAAATAGTGTGTTATGTCTTGTCCGGCTTGCATTTCAATTCAGTCTACTTGAAGCTCATGCAAACTAGAACTACTTTTTATGCTTTAAATTGGCAAAAATATCTCTTTTTGGACCAGACTGTGTATGAAACTTTTGATCTAACTAGTCACAGGAGGGGATCAGCATACGTTGTAACCCGCTTCGGTGGTTGTGTGGTTCAAGACGTAACTCTCACATCAGGTTTAAAATCCTTGTCGGCTGTACTCAAGGTGGTTTTTCACTCTCCCTCCACACAAATAAGGGTACATATCCTCTTAATTGAGCCTTCCGCATCCCTAACATATTAGTGTAATTGGTACAAAACCCGAACAAGTAGTGATACGCTGTGCTAAAAACAAACAACATTTAAAGTATTATAGTCGGAGTTTTTGAATATTTTTGAAACCCCGATTCTTGACCGTGATGACTATCAAACTGTATAAAACTTTTAATAAGAGTATTATTTAAATGTTCCCAAATTTGAGGTACTTATGCGTTAATGTTTACAAAAACTAACCTGAGTTTGAATGATGGCCTTATCGTTACCTCTATTAGAGGAGCTTTTCTAGTCACTCCACAAGCACGAAGGAACTTAAACTAGTTGTTAGAATAAGCTCGGGATCTACCTGCCTTTCATCACGAGGTGTAAGACTAACTTTGGCAGAAAACTAACCGTACCGGCAGCACAGGACTAAATAAGTACACTACTTTACATTTTCTTCGTCTTCTTACACTGATTTCTATTTTAACTGGTGCTCTTATTTTGAAAATACCGCACACACGGCCACATTTTGTTTGTACAACCTTTCTCTCCGTGTAGTTTCTTGTTCCTTTAGTTGAATTGGAACGTCACACTGTTTTATGTTGTTGGGGAGAAAGTCGATACGGATTAAACCACAAGCCAGGGTAGAGGCCATCTTGGCAAGTGTTTTTGTTTCAACCTACAAAGCTTTTATCGAAGTGCATATCATATTTTGTATAAAATATTTTCCTTTAGCAATATGATAGAATGTAAGGTGTCCATTGCATTTTATATTAAGATGTTGAGGAAATAATACTGGCAACTCATAAAATACGCAAACATGCTCATGCACACACAAACCATTCTCGTGACTGAACTAAGTTACATTTTTATTAAATCATATAGTAAACACTGAAAGAAGGAGACTTCTAACTGACAAGAAAACACAACACACTAGTGTTTCTTGAGTTGACTAGAGGTCGATATGACCCCACCATCACTGTCCTGTGTATTAATTGTGAAATGTAGGCCTGGCTCTCATATCCTCCTTTCAATGTTTACTAAATACCTCTCTTTGGGAACTTATCTTTCTTTTTTTAAATTTATAGGTGAGGAAATTTGATAAAAAATAAAATAAAGTAAAAATGTAATGATTAATTTCTCACATGGCTTACACTGAGCTGTGAGCAGAGAAAGGAGTTGAAAATATACATTAAATGACAAGGTTTTGTTTGAAAAATGTACTACTGTAGGTAGTTTAAATTCTACCAAACTTTGATTAATAAATGCAAACAAAAGTACGTGCAGAGACAGTGCAAATAATCTTACAATTTTATGTTGGGACAAATAATTTGAGAAATAACTTAACAACATTGTAAGTTAATGTTAAACTAAGCTACTACATATTAGAGGTGTGAGAAGTCGAATTTCTTAAATTGAGGCAGACCCGAATTAAATATATGAAATATTTTTTATTTTATGCTTGAAATAATATTATGTTGTGATTATATTTATATAACTTTGTCCTAAAATCAATATAAAAAGCACAAATATTGTTTATAACATTTTATTCTATTTTGATCATTTCAGTTTTTATTACAAAATGTAATTCAATTACTCCAGATTTTTATTAAGTGGTCTGGCACGCTAGTCTCGCAATAAGTCGGCTAGGGAGATAGAGGTTCAAATCTCGGTCGGGTGTACTGAGGTTGGTTTTACACTCTCCCTCCTCGCAAATGTGGGTACACTTCCTATTAATATAACCTCCCTAATCCTCCAAAACCATTAGAGTAATTAGTACAAAAGAGTGTAACCCGAATGGGTAGTAATACATAAGCTAAAAATAAATACAAAAATAATGGCTTAGATTGGCAGTATAGCAAACATAAATGCTTATTTTGGCCGTCAATATTTTATTGGCGAAGTTTCGTAACTGTCAAAGCTGGATTTTTTTTTTCTGGGTGAAGTTAAATCTGATATTTTTCCAAAGCCAAGTTGAAGTTTCAAAGTTTCACAACCTCCAATTTTAGAGATGTTTTAATTATTCACTGACAATTATCAAATTTAAAAAACTAGATAAAATATCAAATTATATATTAATGATTGCAGTGTTGGATTCTTTATACATATTCAGGTGTCTTTAGGTTAAATCAATGTATTTCCTTACATCCTTCATCTGAAAATGCACGGCCAAGATATGGCGGAGTATTATTGTGTGTTAGTTGTTTACACTTGGACACGCTGTATATAACACATTTAATACAGGCAGAAAAACTTAGGAAAATGTTATGAATGGAAGAATTTTCATTCATTAAAATAAACCGGACAGATAATAAGTCAGGGAAAATTGAAAAATTTTATCTGGATAAGCAGGGGAATTTTACATTAGTCTTTTATCCACCCTGAGAAACATTGATTTTTGGCCTTAATATCTTTCGTGATGTTATGT
>CABFVZ010000833.1:8224-27701 GCA_902151445.1 Timema monikensis
CCCCCCCCCCCCCCTGTTCGGGCGAACAGGCACTTTGTGAGGTTAAGTTCAAACCATACGGATGTAATTGGTTTTGTGAAACTGGTAGAGCCAAAATAATGGTTCCTGGTACCTTGTGATCTTCTCAAGACCCGGTTCCATTGAACCTCTAACCACCGCGTTCATCATGACACGGATTACACACTACAAGTAATCGTGGAAAGTCACTTGTCCCTCGAGGTATCTTGGACAAGGGGTCCCCGCATCTCACCCCGCTGATAACACCCGACGCATAGAGAGAGCTATGATATTAATCGAGATCCGTCCAACCTGTGTATGATTTCAACCTTTGGTTCCCACGCGAGTAGGGTTTCGCGGCTGATGACGTAAGGTTGGCATAATCCGTCCACGGTAGCTTCTTCGTACGTCATTCATCTGCCAGACTAATTGTGGTTTTGTTGCTCTAACCAGGTGGTTGAAGTTGATTTAACCTGTCACAAACTGAGACTGTTTACAAAGCTGAGGTGTTTGTACATTCTTATCCTTCCCTTGGTTTCAGATATATTTAGAACATTCTAGTACGTGTGGACCTTGAATTTTCCAGACATATTTAGTGAAGTTGCTCTGAGACACGTGCAGCTAAAGCAAACACATTGATATTATTTAATCATTTGGAGAGCAACATGATTTGATATACCAACACGAATAATGTTTTTATCATCCCAGTCAAGTCACCATGAAACGAGTGACTGAGAATGTTGTCGTTGTCTGAGATGACCTTTCAGTCTTGTGTCCGAGACAAACACAAAGTGACGTCATAAACATCATTTCGCTCTTTAGGTATTCATGCATTTAATTAAAATCGCACCCTCGCCGTCTAAATGTCGAGCTTGTTCGACCTAGTTGGCCGTTGATGGGAAAGTAGGGGTTCCAACCCTGGGCGGGCGAACGTGTTTTGTTTTCCGCCCACCCTCTTCATGTGAATGCGGGTACATTTCCTCAACGCCTTCCAAATTCTTACCCCATTATCTTAGTTAATGTATGCTTATGATCCGAGAGGAGACTGGGTTGATACAATCACCTGATTAGTCCTCTACTGGGTTGATACAATCAACTGATTGGTCCTCTACTGGGTTGATACAATCAACTGATTGGTCCTCTACTAGGTTGATACAATCAACTGCTGGGATATCCACCACTTGTGATTGTAACGAACTGTACACAGAGAGAGAGCTGTTAAGAGTTAATAGATATTTTGTTATTGTAACATAGTGTACACAGAGGTAGCTGTCTAGAGGTAATAGATATCTTGTTGGCTGAAAGAGTATCTCGCTGTGAGAATGTCATTAGGTTATATAAGTTCATTTCTAGAAGTTTCCTAGCAATGACATTTACTGCCGTATGGACACAACCTAGCCTCATTTTATTTGACAGATTGTCCTCATCTGTCAATTGTTAATTTGACAGGCGACCCTGGCAACAGCCAATGACGTACACCACTAGAAATAATGGTCAGAATGCTGTTAAGACCAAGCATCCCTCACCGTTGGAGTGATAAGGGATCTCAATTATGTGTCGCGGTAACCTGGCGAGGCTCAAAATAAGTGTGAAATTATGTTTTGATTTCGCTCAACCAAGCTGGAGGAATATTAGGAATAGCTAGGGGCGTACTTAGTTTCTAGGGTAACATTTCACTAAATATTACACATTTCAACATTTAACTACTAGCCGTAAGGTGTCAGACTTCAGTGCTGGCGGCCGGGGTTCAATCCTCGGTCCCGGCACAGATTTATCTGATTACCAAACCCTTCCTTCACCTCTGACAAGACGTGTATTGATCACAACTTGTGAATGTGTGGAATGCCAGGTCTCCACCGTGGTTCGGATTCCACATTAAACTGTAGGTCCTTCATTTCGTCTCACAATCACCCTACCATTACACATTAGCGTAAGTGCGTATAACCCGAATGGGTATTAAGACGCGGTGCTAATAATAATAATAATAATAATAACTACTACTAGCCTGCACAGTATCTTAACACGTAAACATTGACATCTCGGTAGAGTAAACCAGATGCACTTTATGGATAGTTAGAAACCTTATCTTCTGTTTTGCTTCACACCACTTCAACATCACTTTTAGAAAGTGTTTGTAGAATATCTCAATTAAAAAGTTGCTTGATTAAAATGTTGTCATCCGGCAGAGGGGCTTGAGCGCTGCATGAAGCTATAAACGAGTAGTTTGATGAACTTAATGTTTTAATGAGGAAATGTCTGCTGTCGGTGCTTACTTGTGTTGTGTACCAGGTTCGTTCCATTTTGTCGTGGTAAGAGACACAACCTTATTAACCGTTAATTAATATTTCAGTTTTCACCTTCGAGAACCTGCCGGATATGCTTACTTTCCGGCTTGACCTAGTTCTACCCGCGATGGCTGGTGATAGAAACAGAAACACTTGCGTCCCTTGAGTGTCTTACTACCCGTCCGGGATTTCCTCATATTCTCACTATTGTGGTAGAAATAAAGGTCGAGTTGTTTAAATGAAATTCACATGCATTCATTTGTTTGTGGAAAGAGCGGTAAATCATTTAGGAAAAAATTAGCCTCAGAACACTCGACCGGAATTCGAACCCTGACCTCGTCACTAGCAATCCAATTTCTTGCGTGAGTGACACCCTAGACCGTGCAACCACCGATGAGGGTAAAAGCTTGATTGAAATTATAGGAATGGAGCAACTATGACCTGTTTCAACTTGATGTATTGACGAGTTGAATGGAACTTTATAAATAAGATCGCTTGTAGGTTGTACTGACGGTCTTGTTATTCTTGGTGACCAATACCAAGATCGCATGTAGATTTATTGTACTGACGGTCTTGTAATTCTTGGTGACCAATACCAAGATCGCATGTAGGCTGTACTGACGGTCTTGTTATTCTTGGTGATCAATACCGCCACTAGGGTGTAGCGCGACCTTTGAAACTTGTCTTGACATTCTCCCATTTGACATATCGCTTGGAAAGGTTAATAGTCGTGGTCTAATTGTCCCATCACCTTGAAATGTCACTCACTATTCTGGGAGAACTTATGACATTAGTTTTCTCAGAGGTGACAGCTAATAACAGGAGATACCGTGTGTGACGTCACTATGCCCAGGACACCGGTAGCTGAAAAACCTAGTATAGCTAGGAAATTTAAACAGTTTTTTTGTTTTTCCTTTCAAGATATAAATGTTAAAATTCTCCTAAAAATTTTTTTTATCACAAAACTTTTTCTTGGCGTTGATAAAAGGCAAAGTAAATTAATTGATCTTTTCTGCGTACATTGGTTTTGTGAGAAGTAAGTTTTAACTTCTAGATGTCTTGAGAGTTGCGAACTGACCTCCGACCCAGCCCTGGGGTTGTCACCTCAAGTCAGACCAATTGGCTGGCACACTTTACCCACATCTGCTACTGAGAAGGCATCGATTCAAATTTCAGGGCTCATATTTGGTCCCTAAACTGAAACAAAGTCCCTTTGTTTGAACCTAGGGCCCCTAAAACTGGATGTATGAACATTTTTTTAATAGTTAATGTAAATTTGTATGATTTTCAATATAATTTTAGGCAAGTTGCAGAAATTCAGGCCCAATGTCTTTAAACACTTAAGTTCCAACCGTTCGTCCCGGGGTCTTCGATGACGGAGACCTTGATTCTTTTTTATCTTTGAATTAAAGAATGTAATGAATGACAAAAAATACAAGGAAGCAACAAAATAAGGGCGATGTTGATAGATGCTTTTCAACTTGTGATCACAGAGCAGACATTGCTATGAAATAGAGAGCTTTGAATGTCAATAAACGTGCTTGTGTTCCAATCACAACAGAGCTCACTGCCTGTGGAAGTAACGTCCTTATCTTGAGGAAATACTCTGTATACTCTGTATTTTCAGCAAAGATAAAAGACAAGCTAAAAATGTAAATCAAAGATTTAATATGCATTAAATCTTGTGTTGTTTCACATGGTGGCTACAAATTGAGAAAATAGGTAAAACCTGGAAAAGTCAGGGAATTTTTGGATGACAGGGAAAAGTCAGGGAATTTAACTAAAATTCTTTTTTTGAGTGACATTTTTGTTGTTCCAATAGTTTTTGTAAGGTTTCTATTTTGGTCCCGGAAAGTACCCTTACGTCCCAAAAATAGGTTTGAACATAGAGGATGAGCCATGAAATATATTTTAATGACTGACCCAAATAGGCGTTTAAAAAAAAAAAAAAACTTGTTCATAAAAGACCGCGGAAGTCGGTGCGCCAAATTTTAAACTCCTACAGCTTCAGAAATGTATTAGTAATAAAATACTCCTTTACAGATTACTTCATGTATGGTAATATTCTTAGTCATTGTGAATGTATAACATAAATTTGGCAATCCAACTTACAAACATTGGTCCTAAAGAATAAAATAAATGTACGATTTTCCCGACACCCGACTTGATGGCCCTGCTCAGATCGCTTAAGACTGCGTCCTCTACGGCCTGACTGCTACAACCACATGGTTTGTTCGTTTGGAGGGATGAGGGAGGAAAACTCTTCCTTTTTATATTATGGTGGCTATTATCGTGATGATCTCTTATTTTAAAAAGATGAACTTTTTGTTTTGAGTAACCTCGACCTGCCACCCAGTGACGTGTATTAGTTCCATTCTAATCTTTTCTTAACGTGAGTTTTGTCGGAATTTGTTCGCCGGAGATTGCGAGGGAAATTAGTGGCTCTCAATTCGCCCCCCAACAAGAGCTATTATTGACTTGACAGCTGTAAATTCAGATGAATGGAGGACTACAGTTTATCTTCTCTCGAGACTTGACTTGTCACTCGGTTCAAACGTATCGATTGGTCTGGGAAGGTGGGTAAGGTCGAAGAAGGTGACAGACAACCCCCCGTCCCTCGTCGTAAACCTTGAATATTGTGTGTAGCGGCTGACGTCTGATGGCTCGTTAGTGTGCTTTTGTGCAAATTGTGTTTGTTTTGTGCTCTCGCCTCGGAACACACATTCGAGCAACGGCCAGGCCAGTGTGTTTATGGTCAGGTCAAATGTACTGATTTTATCAGACCTGTAATACAAGGACTGTACTCGCAACTATCACGTGGGCAATGACGTCATAATATTTACAAGTTGCATTCATGTTTTAGGAATGATGAAGGTAAAATTCAGAGGCGCTGTTTTCATATTTGTCTGGAGGTAGAGTATGAAACCATCATCAGTATACCCGACAGGTATTCGAACCCCGCTCTCCCCGTCATGGTAGCCCAGTCTATTGCGAGAGTTACGACTTGTACTATTCGACCAACAAAGCGGTTTTTAATACCAAAGTTTACTTATCGCAAACCTCGCTCTATTTCTGTACCGTTATTTATGAATAACTGTTCTTTTCCTGTTGTTTCTTTCGATACCGATCTGATATCGGAGCGTGATTACTAATATCAGTAAAAGCATCGGATAAAAGGTATCGAGTTAAAAAATACTAGTATCGAAAGGAAAATATCTATATTAGTACAGTATCGATACTTTTTTCACACCCCTTCTGGCAGTAGTGTAACGTTACTTGTCCACACCTTGTTACGCTCAACACTCCAGTTTAGGGGAGTTTGAAAAATACCCATCCCTCGGTACCTGACCCGGTTTAATTAAAAGGAATTCCCGCCCGATGAGTTGGTTCATGCGTTGTCCGCGGGGAGGGGGGTTTGTTTACGTGGGGTCGCGTGAGCGGAATCTACATTCTCGATGGATCGATAGCGCCAGTGTCTCGTCATACACGTGCACGTCTGGGCGAGCGGTTAGCGTACCTGCTCGTTTAGTTGCCACCAGAGATTTCTGTAGAATGGTGTCAACGTTTATAGATTAGTTTCTCCTGAGGGCGTTAAAGCCAGAAACGTCATCAAACAAGGTTCGGTGGCCGCACGGTCTAACGCGCTACTCTCGCGATAGACTAGACTGCCGATGACAGGGAGATCAGCATTCGATCTCGGTCGGATGCACCGAAGGAGGTTTTTCCTAAATAGTTTTTCACTCATGGGTGCAATTCCTCTAAATGTTATCTTCCTCATCCTTGATAAATTAGCCTAATTAGTACTTAGGCTTATAACCCAAACGGGTAGTAAGACGCGGTGCTAAAAAAAACTTAGTAAAGAAACATAAGAATGCGAGCCTTTGTAGACCCGTTATGTTCATAAATCACGCTTAATTTTTTTATCATCAATTTTAAGGGTAGCCCGACATTTGTCTTCCCCCCACTCCCTTATAACCCACTCGTCTCTTAACACACTACATTTCGAAGAATAATAGTATCTAGGCGCCGCCTACACAATTTAACCGCAAGCCGCCACTGAGGGACATTTTCCGATTCAAAATTTCCCGGAAAATGTTCACATTTAGTTGCCACCGGCCTTGATGAGCCTGACTGACACACTCTAGGTCTCTAGTTGGGATTCGAGCAACTCCAGGCTTTGATTAACTTCTGATAAAGACTAGTTCGAGCCCCGGTTGAGACGAAGTTAAATGTTGAAATGTAGCGCGAGATTGTCCGAGTGCGGTCCCAGGCGCAAATAACTCCACATTTCCAGAATATTCCATTCCGCGACCTCACGCTGTCACGCTAATAGATTTCCGGGCGTCACCCCATTAGCGCCGCTCTTAATTAACAGACGCCATGTTGCTTTTAATCGGTCGTTTTTCCGCATCCGTGGGCAGCGCGGCGAGGCTAGAAACAGCGACGGAACAAGACGCAAATAAGATTTGGAGGGAGGTGGAGGAACGTTGAGGTCGTGGGATCGAGCCCCACCAGGGACAGAGTTCATTGGGGAGTTTGATTCTCTGACACGTAACTACCAGACGCATGATACAATGCGTCATTACTCTTCTTTTCTCACGCGCCAACGCTTGGTGGTATACACCCTCCTAATGGCATTCTCATTATTTCTAATCCTCGGTGATCTCTAACAAATATAAATGGACAGTCCTATAGAAACTGTTCTGGCGGTGCATGGAAATAGCTCGTTATAATTTACATTGCAAATAATGTAACGTGTATGATACGTTCATTTCCTAGTTATATGTACTGCGTCCTCCCCGTGTTGCATGTCACGTCACGTCACGTCACGTCACGAGATTGATAATGTTAAGAAAATATTTCACCACCACACCACACCTTGAATTAGCTTGTAAGTGGTCTAGTAAGTGTCTAGAAAGTGCACAATGAAGATCCGAACCACCTTGAGGCGGGCGAGGATGCCGGCTGACCATCACTCACAACACACCTTGCATCGCATTCCTCCTCACCTTACAGGCTTGTGACGTCATCGACACGACAAGCGGTGAATTCTAAACAATCTCGACCTTGAACTTTATATTCTCCCTCGCCTAACAGTACAACTCTCTAGTGACGTCACACTGGTTTCGGGGATCATGGGATGTCTGCCACGCCACTGTCCGTCGAGCGGAGAATCAACCAGAAGTATCTTACATCTATCATATGACTGTGAATGTGTGGAATGTGGTTCGGATCCTACGTTAAACTGTAGGTCCTCTATTTCATCTCACAATCACCCTACCATTACACATTAGCGTAAGTGCGTATAACCCGAACGGGTAGTAAGACGCGGTGCTAATAATAATTAAGTGTTCTAATATTAGCTGATACGACTATACTCATTGTATTGTAATCAAGGTTTGGGTGCAATACCGAGGTACTTTATTTATTATCACATTGTCAGCCATTTTAAAATCACTTAGAAAATACAGACAATAGTGAGGGAAAGCGGCGGATAACATGACTTGACTTATAAACAAAGTTTTTCTATGAAAACTGGACCTACCTTATTCGCGTGATGTCAAAATGTGTGAGAAATACGCGATGTTGAGTGTTGTTTGTTATATTTGATCCACATGCATTTCAAATAACACGAGTTTAACAAATTCTGGACGCTAATCTTCCAAGCAGTTCGTGCGCTCCGTCATATTGACAGCCGATATCAACAGAAGCGTGCCAGTAACGAGCACGCGCGTGATTGCCACCCGGGGGTTATCTCGTGTATAATTAGGTAAGTTAAGTATTATTCATGCGGTGAAACGAGCTGCAGGATTTAGTTATAGTAGGTGTCGACTATAACTCCTGTCCCTGATGCAATTAGACATGTGAAGTATGAATACACTCGGCATTTAGTCCAGGATCTGTAACACAAGACAGTCAGACAGTCCAGTTGCTGGTCGACGAGGCTAAGGTACAGTTAGCCTAGTCCTCTTCCGCGTCGTCGTAACGGGACATCAACATCTTACAGCCACCAGGAAAGCAACATTTGATTTTTTACTATCCTTAAGTTCTTAAAGAAACGCAATATTTCATGAAGCTGTGGTTTTTTTTAACACTAGTTGGGCCCTTCCCCCCTAATGTTTCTACTGCAGCGAAGAATTTTTCCACGGGGGAATTTTTATAGTGTTTTCATATTACCCGCTGAAAACAAAAATAAAACCATCTGTTTGAGTAGCCATGTTTTCTAAAACTTCCACATAATATTTATTGATATTTTTCTTGTTTCCGGTATGTTATATCCTTTAATCACTCTTTATTTTAAAACGGACCCGTTCGTTACACAATAACTATTATTTTGTTTTTCTCCTTGTAAAATAAACATTTAAAATAGGGTGATTTGGTTCGGAAAGTAAGGCTATAGTTCCATTAATTTAATGATATTTTCTTTTGTTTATTTAAGTTAGAAACTGGTGTAACGTATGGGACATATTGTAGAAAGCATAGTATTACTAGAATGTGACAGAATTAGGTTAGAACATTAGAAATATCCCAATTATATTACTTAAAAGCATATTTCAGCTCATAATACTGAATTACAAATAACTACCCGCCTCGGTGGCGTAGTTGGCCAACGCGCTAGTCGTGTTGAGCTCGACCGCCGAGGACGGGGAGATCGAGTTTCGAATCTGGGTCGGGTGAACTGGGGGGGAGGGGGGGGTTCCTAAATGGTTTTCCACTCTCCCTTCACGCAAATGCGGGTTCGCTTCCTCTAATTCAACCTTCCCAATTCCCAATCCATTAGCGTAATTAGTACTTAAAGCGTATAACCCGAACGGGTAATAAGACGCGGTGCTATATAATAATAATAATAATAATAATAATACAAATAACTGTATGGCAAGCTTACTTTGGCCGTCCAGATAATATCAGCGGTTTCTCCTGATTGAAGAACAATCCTGAGGCGGGGGAGGAACATTTAAAAAAATAATAATCTGTATTTCAAATCTTATCAAGAAACCAAAAGTAAAGACTTAGTAAAAGAGAGTAAAGGTAGAGGAATGTCACAGGCCAAAGTGTTGTAGCCTGATTTGCTGGAAACAACAGATGAGATCCCGTGTAAACAACTGTGTGTGCGACTCAGTTTAATGGGAAAACATTATTCTCCTTTCGATACTAGTACTTCTTTACTCTGATATTAGTACTCACGCTCTGCTATCAGATCGGTGTCGAAAGAAACAACTTTTTTGCTGTGTACAGAAGTAGACACTAGTTAGCAATGTTCTTTCCTTCCCAAACATATGTGAGTAGTTTGTGCCTTTTTGCTACACACATGGACTATCCGCGCATTTAACTACACTAAAAAATGGAGCTAATTATCAACGTAACTAAAACGCTAATTAATCTAATTGTTTTGTCATAGCATTTAAATATCTTGTGTATATGTAGTGTTGGTAAAAAAATAATAGTGGTACTTAGAGACAATAACCCGGCGAATGTTTGTGTTCAATGTTGTACCTTGTATTGTGTGGTTATTTGTTCCATTAACCATATTTACAATACACAAGAAATAATATTTATCAAACGACAAAAGAGTTTCTTTTCCCCCAAATACTAGCCTGTGAACTGTTTCCTGTTTGGTTGAGGCAAGCATTGAGCCATCCACCCACTGTCTCTACACTACAAAGCAACATTTCAACACAAGTGTGTTAAGAATTGTTATATTCTTGTTATTTTTATTGTGAGACATCTCTTTAAATATGAGGGGGGAACTTATCTTAGGGTATGTGGTGGAAATTTCTCTTTGAACGTGAGGTTGAATTTTCTCTTCGTATTTGAGGTTAAAGTTTATCCTGGGCGCTCCATTAGACAAATAGGAAATGAACACTGATATTGACGGTGTTCCACGTGGTCTAGGGTTTCAGACAGGAGACGAGACTGGTCACGTGGCTAGGGTGCCTAACTCACTCTGGAGACAGGACTGTGAAGTATAGTTCCAACTTGCTCTGCTCTCCTGACATTCCACCCTAATCCTACAGATGATATAACACTGGCTATTCAAGGTTGTGTACCTGCGCCATATTGGTCCCGACCGAGGGTTGTCAATGGATTCATTGATTCCTAAAAAACCGCCAAAAGTACTGGCGTGGGCCCTATCCCCCGCCCTCCCCCCGACTTGGGCCAGAGGGGGCCAAATCATTCTTGGTTTCTTATTTTCTAATCTTCCAGAAAAGTAATTATTTTTTACACATGAACGTGTCATGCCACTGGCTTAATAGTTTTGCCAGCTCATGTCATAGATTGTTACAAAGCAGCAGATATGTCATCAAAGTTACGGTGCATCGAATATTATTTTCTTTTTCATAAATTAGCCATGGTATTCAGAATGTGGCCCTATATATAATTCTGATTTGGGTGCAGGCCTGTATCTAGAATTTTCTTTCAAATATCCTCAGACTATGTCGGTCATCTCAAGACTAAACAGTGGGGGAGGGCGGGCGGATGGATTTGACCTGCACTGAGAGGAAAATATATTAAAATATTTCTACAAAAATAAATTGAAGTAGACCCATGCTTGCATTCACTAATAATTGATTTACTTTTTATGACTTTTAATGTAAAGTTACCAATTTTACATTATTATCTTTATAAAACTAATACATTTTCTATGAAATCAGGTGGTAGGAAAGTACACTCTTGGAACAAAAATGACATAGTTTGGCCGTAAATGTTCATTCAACATATTAAAAGTACCATGAGAGTTTCAATCCTGACTACCGACTGTATGTATAATGTCAGGAAACCAACCATAACATTTCAGAGATTCCCATCAAATGTATTACAAGAAGTCACTCGCTCTAAAAACTGATGGCTCAAGTGTGTTAGTGTCTCTCATGGCTCTTGCTGAGCGAGGTCTCTTGATGGTACGGTGTGGTGTGTGTCATGGCTCTTGCTGAGCGATGTCTCTTGATGGTACGTTGTGGTGTGTGTCATGGCTCTTGCTGAGCGATGTCTCTTGATGATACGTTGTGGTGTCTCTCATGGCTCTTGATGATACGTTGATGCGCCCCCACGAGCATATCGCACCTACTCCTCGAGTTAACTGACATTCACTAGATATACAGGGTGTCCACAGTAGACCCACTTTTAATAAGAGACTCGTGTCTGCGAACGCACCGTTTGCGCGTTATATACTGGAACTGTTTAGACAAATCAAATGGTAACGCGTTGCATTTGTCACGTGATCACTTGAGGTGACTCGACCAATGTCAACGTCAAATGTTTTGCTATGCCACCCTAATTTCTCTGAACGTTCAGTCGCAGTAGTAGATCACGGTGTTGATGTACGGCGAGGCTCGTTGTAATGGTAGGGCTGCTCGCCGTCCCAACACATCCCATACAGTGTTTGCTTCAGGGGGAACCGCCGTACTGCACGATTTGAAGAACAACTCCACCCCTACCAGCAGCAGAGTGTTCAAGCAACGTTGCCTGTTGAAGGTTGAATTTCAACGGCTTATTTGGTTTTCCGATTAAGCTTCCTTCACCGGGAAAGGTATTTTCAGCACCATAAACCGTCATATCTGGGGCGAAAGAACCCCTCACCCCACTTGCTCCACTGGAATCCCACAGCTGTTTGATACTAGACGAGTAGGGCCTACTATATCTCCACGCTGATGTTTGTGCATTTTCTACCAGGGTTCCCACTGTTAGACTAAATTTGACGAGGGCTTATTGTTAACATTCTTTGAGTCTGAGCCAATAAAGATACCCGGACACGTCCTATAATTTCATAGGATCTACCAGGGAATATTGTCTAGCTTGGTATGAATCACTCGGCTGAGATTCTGCCACATGGTTTGATAACCGCCCTGTGGTGGCAGTTAACAGGGCGTGGTCCCTCGACAGGGGGATCTTTCTGGCGACCCCGCCCTTGAGGGTGATAGCTGAACAGGAGATTAAATAAACCTTTTAATAAAACTACACGATGACCTCTTTCACGAACCAAGCAAGACAGAGCAAACTGGCTTATCTTCCCTCTCCTTCGAACACCAATCACACTAGCTAGTTATTTTACTTGTGGATCTCCTTGCGTGCTCTACTATGGAGCAACCATGATGTAATCTGTCAAGGTAAGACTAATTTTCTCATCTTCTTTCCAGGCGAATGCCTACACATGGTGGCCAGGAATTTAATTAAAAATGAACCCGCCTTGGTGGCGTATTTAGGTAACGCGCTAGTTTCTTCTTGAGCTAGACTGCCGATGACGGGGAGATTGAATTTGGAATTACGCTCGGGTGGTTCCCCTAAATGGTTCTCCATTCCTAAGCCATTATTATAATTAGTACTTAAGCGTATAACCCGAACGAATAATAAGACGCGATGCTATTTTTTTTAATGGTAAAAATCGAGGAGTTGGAATACTTGACGTGCCCGTTAATTTCCCAAGAAAATCCTAAAAAAAAAGTGATAAATAGATTCAGTTTTTCAGAAGTTAACAAAATGCATTCCTTAGCTATTGTCAGTTGAGAGAGAACCCCATTGTCTCGGCTTATGTACACTGCGATGGAAATACCAGATAGATTCCAATATTATATTTTACTCATATTTGGTTGGCTCAGTCGTAAATCTTAATTTGCTGGGGGAATATAATGTCTTCTATAACTTTACACACGCCTGTAAATATTACTGTAATAATCAACTTCAAGCTTGTATCATTAGACCTTTTCATAAAAAAACAACTACTTATCAACAACGATGTGTGCTCTACCAGCTAACTTTATGAATCATCTGGAAAACGGAACTTTTTCTTAAGAAAACAGTGGCAACCCTGCAACGTACAGGATTTCCTGTGTGTGATAGGCTGTCCCCCCCCCCCCCCCCCCCTCNTCACGTGGTATTTCACATGCCGTGGATTATTCCGTTAGAAAAATACTGTGGACTGTTTTTTTTAAGTAATGTCTTTAGCTGTTATTTTTTAGGTATTAACACTCGCGTCTTTTGAAGACTACAAAGACATTTCCATCGAGACTCTTATGTTTAGAACCTAGTGAGGTCGATTGTTCGGTTCTATTCCACGGGAACATTCACTGCGAATAAAGAGGGCTCTGATAGTTCAAACTACGGTTAGAAAGTACACACTAGTAGTAGTAGTAGTAGTAATTAATGGCGTGCCTGTGGCTCACTTTGTGGAAAGATTAGACATTGAGGCTCTTACCATGTCCCGAGGAGAGGAGAGGATGGTGATGGTGAACATGACGATCTTAAACCCGGGACCTCAGGTTAACAGCCAAGGATGTTTACCACTATGCCACGAGGCCGGTGGTACACGTGACGAAGAACGTGTCGAGTCCCGTTGGGGTGTCTTGAGGGAGGTCCTGTGGATCATAGAAACGTTAATAAAGATACTTTCATACATTCAAATGTCAAATCACGATTGTTTTGTAGGGGGGGGGGACCCTATGTTTAGGGTAAATTTCTAAACTTGCCCCAAGGGACATTATTTTCTTCTAGATCAAGTTTCATCTCTAAAATAATGTTACTCGACGAAAATGTCGAAATAAAGGTTCCTCGAAAGAACTTAGGTCCGAATTAATTACCAGCTGTGCGAACAGGCTCGTGGCTATATTTCAAACCACGCCACTGGGAGGGCTTGACTTGGCGATACTGGCCGCCCACGAGACTCGACCAAGGCCTGCACGTCTTGAGGGGCGGATGACCTACCTGGTGGCCGCCTCTTAATATGGCTTGCGAGATCCTGGCCATTGTCCCAGTGCGCATGCCTGCCTTCTAGTACCTTCATGACGAGTAGTTAGAGGAACAGAACAATACTGTACCTTGATGACGAGTAGTTAGAGGAACAGAACAATGCTGCCTCGCTCGATCCTTTTATATTCACATGCTTATATCAGCTCTGTCCGCGCTGTTACATAAAACCTGCTTGTAGAAACCAACCAAATCAAGCAGTGAGCATGTTGAAGCCCGCAAAGCGACCGATCGCTCCGTCGACTTTTTTGAAATTATTTGAAACAACTATTTACAATAGAAAGTGTGTGTCGTTCTTGTGCGGCTTTTGTTTTACAATACAACACAATAATTAATGTTCGAGAGGTGCGTCACGGGCCTACTTACATTTCTGGCGGCGTGTGAATTGCTGCTGCACCACTAAAGTCGTGTCACAATGAACAAAGGAAGGTAGGTAGGAAGGTCTGTCTATTCATTCTTCTCGTGTTTTATCAACATTAGCAGTAACGTGAACTAGTTTTAGGTTAACAAATATCGGCTGCTATAATAAACCTCTGTTATGAACGAAGGTGATGTGTTGTAAGGTACGTCCGCTGAGCGGTCAAAACGAATATTTGATGTTTTACAAGGGGGGGGGGGACTTGTTTTAATAACACGGGCTAGTTGAAGTTTGTTCTTCTGTTGTTTCTTGTGATCTTTGACGGAACTGTTTTAAATTAAGCCATCTCACGGTTGATTAGCCCGAACCAGAAATAATACCAACATGAATTTGTCTGACCAGTAAAATAGTCTGTATGTACTTTTTATTTTACACTCGATGTGTTTCTTCCTCGAGTAAACTTTGTTTACGGGGCCCGCGGCTACCTTCCTTGTCCCCCCCCCCCTCCCAAAAGAATAGTAGTTAAAAACTGGAAAATGGAATTATAGTTATGGAGAAATGCTGCGTCTGGTACTTGCATTATGTTCTTATGATAGATAGTGTGACAACAAACAATACATTACCGTGTCTCTCTACCGAATTTCTGGCCCAACTAACTCGGTTACAATATTATATTGAACCTCTACTGCGTTCGTGAGGAAGATCTTTCAAATTTGCTGAGCATCTTCAATTATTTGAAGTCTCTTGATGAGTGTTGAGCAAGTCCCAAGCAGCAATCTTCGTTCAATCCACGATTTAACCCAGTAATATCTCTGATAACATTGTGTATGCTACAATAACAGTCACAAGTTTTCAAGTTGGGAGGTATCAACTAACTCTCGGTTCGTACTGTCAAGTGGATACGATTCTCAGCGTAAACTCTCTACTGGTTTTGTTTTGCTGAGAGCTCTTGAAAATACTCTCAAGCGGATAAGCGTTTGAGAATAGCTCTCGTGAACGCTGGTAGCCCCCGACCATTCGGTGCATGCTGCCTGCAATGCACGCCGGCTATGCTTGTTGTCTACCTCACACCCACACGTTAATCCAATACATGGTGTTGAAAGGCTGAAAATAAGAGTACAAAGGCACGGTGTGTGTGTTACACATCAATCGATGTATTAACTAACATGTCACCCGCCTCGGTGGCGTAGTTGGCTAACGTACTTGTGTTGAGCTCGACTGCTGAGGACGGGGAGATCGAGGTTCGAATCTCGGTCGGGTGAACTGGGGTGGTTTTTCCTAAATGGTTTTCCACTCTCCCTCCATGAAAATGCGGGTTCACTTCCTCTAATTAAACCTTCCCAATTCCTAATCCATTAGCGTAATTAGTACTTAAAGCGTATAACCCGAATGGGTAGTAAGACGCGGTGCTAATATTATTATTAACTACCGGTAACATGTCTGGTGTCCAGCAGACCCTTTGTTAGGGACAAATTCAACCACCAAGCTCTGTTATCGCTTTATCGTGTCATCAAACCCGGACCCTTATTGGTAAGTTCCTTCAGTTTAGTTCGTGGCTGGCGTCCTTAAACCCAGGACTAGTTCTGGTGTGGAAATTAAATCAACAATGTTGCTGGCTGCTAACAAATATTTCTGAGAAATAATTGTATCTGAAACGGTTTTTACTATATTATGCCTGTTTTGCCGAGTATTATGGTTTGATATTTAGTTTTTAAACTATCCTGGTGTATTTGTAAAATATTCACAAACTCTCGTTGGTGTACAGGAAACTTTCTCCTTGCGGTGAGAGAATGTTTCTGTGGTTCCCGTGTCAATAAACAAGTAGCAACAATCCCTCGCGACATAATTATCAAAATGAAACAATTAGTCCAGGCTTCCGCTGGAGAAAGTTGACCTTGAATCAGGTTGAACTTTGTACTTGGATGTTGACGTCCGTCGGAATTTAAAGGAGAGGACCAGTCTAAATAGCTACAATCTTTGGAATATCTTGGATCAAATTCTGTGATTCCCCTGACAAATTCAAGAACTAAACATATCTAATGGTGAAATATTTTATTTATTATAACCAAGACCCATTTCCATGTACAGTAGCCCCATGACTTCTTTGGTGCTGACTGACAGCTCACAGCTGTCTTCTGACAGTCAACATTTAGATATATACCTAAATTTTGACTGTCAGAAGTGACAGCTGCTTAACACATGTTTTTGCAGATCATATGGTTCAGCGTAGGGATACATAATTTGGTCTAGTAACTTTTCAAAGCTTTGAGCTGTCACTCCGCACCAAAGAAGCCACGAGGCTACTGTAATAAAATAACTACAGTGTCTTTCCGCCACACTTGAAACTGCGGCAGAGTTGTCACTGGTTTGTGTTGAAGCCGACGATTGGTTTCATGTTTCTGTACTTATGGATGGAACCATTGGGAGAGTTCCTTGGGACTTATTGTCGCTGAAAGAACTTTCTAAAGTTGGCACGAACCACTTGGAAAATGCTACTGCATAGTATAAACCATTCAACGTTTGTTAATTTTCCAACAATATTGTGTTTGGTGTTTCAACTGCGCCTGAGCAAGCTTTCACCCAGTTTGAGGTCAATGGCGTGAGAATGAGCTAGAGGAAGACTACTTGTCTAGCATCACAGGCAAGATTTCAACCCTGATCAACACTGCCCAACCGCCGTTATGTTCTCATAATATGCTACTGGTATTAACAGTGAAGATAGATCTGATGATATTTATGACCCACCAGCCTTCAACAAAACAAGATTTATTATACAAACGTTTATTCTTGGATTGTTTCACACAAATTGTCCATTTATTGTTTAACTAGCTTTTACCTGGCAGCGCCCGCAATAATTGATAAAATCTTTTAATTTTTAACTAAACTTTTAGAAAAAAAAATTAAATTAATAATTGACAACTAAAATTATATATATTTCTTTTACTAAAAAATATTATTTATGATATTAAATAATATATCTTATATACAAAAAGTTTAAACATTTGTATTGTAAGATAAAAAGTTTGAAATAGTCCTATTTGTTATTCCAGGACATTCTCTATCAACGTACAAAGTTTCATTCGAATCCGTTCAGCAGTTTTGGGATGATTGGGTAGCAAACATTCAAACACACAAACTTTCGCATTTATATTAGTAAGATGAGTGATGTAGAATATTAATTAGCATATTTGTCAGGTGATAAATCTGAAACACACCTACTTGCTTTGTAATTAAATATTCTCACTGAATAGTATAAATTACACGAGTACAATCTGCCTTTGCATTGGGTTTTTTTATCTCTTATAACATAACCATTAATTTATGATTTTTCATAAAATTATAATTATGTATTTTTGTTTAAAAATCAGGTGACCCAATGGCTAAATAATTTTATAATAAAGGAAATTGATAAAACTAAAGAAGAATTAAAATAAACTACCAAGAGTAGATTTGATGAAGAAAGAGAAAAATGTGTGAAGAATCCAATGCACAAAGGTGACATCTTCTTCCTTTCTTCTGTAATTTATATTAGAAGTAGAATAGAATAATATTTCGGCATTGTTGCCTTTATCAAACACAAAGAAGAGAGAAGAGAGTACATTTCACACAAACATTGGATTACTCCATTTTGAATTTAAATACATACGTTAGAAACACACTGTGCCAACTGTTTTTGGGAGTAATTTACTACAGGTTCTTTCAGACAGTGACTGAACAATAATTTTGACACAAACCACAAAGATGCGGACAAGCCTTTACCCATCCATGCTAGTACCCATAACCAGGACTTTCAAACCTGCTACACCACCAAAATATTAAGAGCATTTCCCAAACAGTGCAACAGTTCTCAACTTAGACAGTGGGAACTGGCCCATCAATGGATTACCAAATCAAGGTCACCACCAGACCTCAACAGAAGATAGTTTCTTTCTTTCTATAAGATTAACCTTTTCAAATTATTATAATTTCTTATTTTTATATTTAGTAATTTTAATCATTGTATTTGTGTTAAAATGTGTGTGTGTGACTACTTCTACTATAGAATACAGAAGAAAGGAAGATGTCACCTTTGTGCATTGGATTCTTCCCACATTTTCCTCTTTCCCTAGGTGGGCTTTCTTAATCAAATTTACTCTTAGTAGTTTATGTTTCCTTTTTACTTTCTCGCTATCTTACAGGTAGAGAAAGCATTGTGATCATCAAAAAAATCGAACTCGAGATTTTTATGAATCTTGTTCATGACCCCCCGAATCCAAAAAAGGTTGTTTTTGACTTTCCATCTGTCTGTCTGTCTGTCTACCTGTACCTCCAACTAGAGCCTAAACTATTTTACAAATCAGGATAAAACTTGGTATCTAGGGTTTTCATAGGATTGCCCCGAGAGGTTTTTGGAAATGGATATCTTACCCTAAAATTAAGGGTAAAGGGCTAAAAGAGAACAAAATCTATATTTCAAAATCGACTAACGATTTTGATTAAAATTCGTATCTAGGTGTTGATTAAGATTATAAATAAACTGATTATTTTCATTTTACCATGAAAATGAATTTTAGGGTACTTTACAGAAGCAGAAACTTCCGTATCTCCGCAACTATTTGAGATACTAAATAACTTATCGTTACAAGATTGTAGTACTATTAAAAATAAAAAACTTTTATATGAAATATATTTTTATAAAACCAACAGTTTATGGGATATTGGCAAATTTATTAATACAATTTGGTGAACTTTAGTTGTAAAAGGATACTACTTAAGTTTTAACATAATAATTCTCCAATGCCATAGAGTAATTAAAAATAAGTAATTATCTAAAAGCTTATGTTGTTTTTTCTTAAACCTCTTAGGAGAAATGTTTGTACAGCAATGATTTATTTATATCATTTTAGACTGAATAGTCAATATTTACATTTTTTTATTCGTCAAAATTTATAAATGAGGAATTTAATAGCAATGTGATGGCATGATGATTTGGAACACCTAATAAAATGTTGAAATTTTAATACGAAATGTTGACCCTTGTGAACCCAACATTTTTTTTTTTATCGGTCCAAACATAGAAATGAGGACATTAATTCTCTAAAAACAAAATTATAAAATT
>CABFVZ010000833.1:30724-49395 GCA_902151445.1 Timema monikensis
CGGTCCCGGCACAGATTTATCTGATTACCAAACCCTTCCTTCACCTCTGACAAGACATCTTGTGAATGTGGGGAATGCCAGGCCTCCACCGTGGTTCGGATTCCACGTTAAACTGTAGGTCCTTCATTTCATCTCACATTCACCCTACCATTACACATTAGCGTGTGTATAACCCGAACGGGTAGTAAGACGCGGTGCTAATAAAAAAAAAACTATCAAACATATATATGTTGAAGCATTTTTATAGCCTTAATAAATCTATTTTTTGTGAAAATGTTTACACTTTGTTTACCCCAGAAAGGTAGCAGTCTTTTATTGGCTGATACACCATTGGCTCTATCTTATAAGCTACACCATAGTGGAACTAAACAAGGTAAACAAGCTTTACATAGTCTAATTTTCATAGAAAGGTTTATATAAAAAAAATATACTAAAACTACTTTCACAATGCAATCATAATTAAGTAAAATGTTATCAATGTTAACTGAAACAAAATATTGTTTCTATGAAATTACACCGCATGTTACTGAACTGGTGTAGATATTTGTACAGTCCCATTTAGTGATAATACTTTCCTTTTATTAATTTAAATTAATGAAAAACACAGGAATCTAACTCAGGACCTTTGGCTTAGTATGTCAATGCTCCTCTCCCACCCATCCCTTGGCCAGGGTCAGGGTCATATTATATTTCATTTTAATGTTTTGCTCCCAAAATACAACACAATGTGTGACACAAATTAAACCCTTCATCTCCTTCAGGGAAATGTCATAAAATATAGTTTTGGCTCCTTGTGATTTACCAGTATGACCAATTGTCAAAAGAATCAACATTTTATTCCAAGTTTCCGACCAAATCTAGCTACTTGCTAGTAAAGGTCATTGGGAACAAAGCTCACGTTTTATTTCTGTGACATTTGTAAAGGTCTTTTCTTTATTGTTGTTTCTACAAAAGTGAAATCTAAACACGTGTGCATTTATACTGTTGGCATTAGTTCAACTCCAGTCTTTAACAGGACATTTATTTATTTATTTTTGGAAGTGATAAGGCAGTCCGGTGGTCAGACCACATGGATTAAAACCCGATGGTCAGTGTTGTTTTCTGTCAAACCTTCTGCTCCCTTTTGTCATGTCAATCAGAAAGAGAGGAAAGACAACTGTCAAACTTCTTATTTCAATGTAAAGAAGAAAGTTCGCTACTAGTTCTCAAATATCTTAACATTTTCTATTGCTAACTTATCAAAAAATTTCCGTATTTGTTAGAGGAAGGCTAAACCAGTTTTTTAATTGATTTTTTTTTATCAATTCTAGTCTCATAGCTCCACAAATATGCTTAAAAGATCATTGAAAATTAGAGTTTCACATTCTTACACATTAATATAATATAAAGTTAATATAAAGCATCTATATCGCTAAGGGAAAAGAGTCCTGTGGTAATAGACTTAATTTTGACGTGAAGCTGTGTGAGATCCCGAACTTTGAGAAATTGGTTATTCCCAAAACTTGGGTGGGAAAAATAATTTTTAAAAACTTGAGCATAGGGACTGTCTATGGATATCACGTTTGTATTTAATTTTCATTAAAAATAGTATTAATCTATTAAATTAAAATCTTATCTTCCATTGGTATATGAATATCTGAAGTTGTCTCTTTTATTTTATAACTACCTTATAACACAACTGAGCAACCACACTACATATAATGGAGGAAAATATTAGATAGATTGAAGGCAGGAAAACATATTTTTAGCACAAAATAATTGTAAAAATTGTTTTTAAATATCAAATTATTCACGAAATACACCTTCACCACACTAGTTTGCATAAAGACACACAAATTAAGTAAATGTCATTATTTGGAATGGCAGCCATTTAATCATAGAAAATAATTAGGTGGATAAAAATAATATTTGTGGGACTTCAACGGCATTTTTTGTGAGAGGTTTACTAACTAAAACATAAGAGGTATCGAGGCACACTGGCTCCGTTGAGAACTTTTCTTGGTATTCTTACCAACAAGGCTGTGGTTCACTTTTACCTATTCAGATTAGTTTTCATATTAATATTTTGTTGTTTCACTGTGTAAGTTATTAAAATTCATGCATTTTTTTTTTTTTATCTAAGAACATATTAAGTCAATTTTAAAATCTATTTTTAGAATTTATTCATCATTTTATTCCAAAAATCCACAAATTATAGTAGTTTCATTAGGCCTAGGTTTTTTAATTTACATTACTTCATAAACCTTGATCAACATTTGTTATAAAAAATATTATTTAGTGTTTATTTGGAAAACTTACCATTTGAAACTAAAGTAATACAAGAAATAATTGAATGTATATGTACCTTTTTCATTTAGGCCTTAACTAAATTTTTTCTACAAGATTACAGATCGATAACTGCATCTGAATCAAAGAGTTTCAATCATTTTTTTCCTGACACTATTAAAAAATATTTTTGTATCTACCCCTTAATTTGATCTCTTCATGATCAATGTTCCATAAGCTTCTTATTTTATCGTTTAAATGATTTTTAATTTCTTATTGTAATGACTAGCAAGGCTAAGTTAAGACTAAAATCGTAAACCTGAAAAATAAATACAAGCCTAAAATGTAAAATTATTTAAAAAAAGTCTTTTCTCATCCAGTTCTTGCTGAAAATCCCTATTTCCCACCCAAAAATTTCCCTGGTCAAAATGTCATTCACATACAGGCCTAGTATAGATAATATTATGGATTGTTTTAGGGCTTATCTTTCAAATTTAAAAACAAAGTAATCATTCATAGAAAGTAATTAATGAAACTGCTCTTTGAAAAGTCCACTGTTGTAAGCCCCAGTAGCACTAACTATTGCACCATCTTTCTCTCTCTCTCAGGTCCTACTGTTGTCCCCCAGTACTATGGGGTGGCCCCATGGGTGTACCCCGCCAACATTATTCAGCAGGGGGCGGCGGCCGCCCAGAGAAGGCCCTTGACCCCCTCCTCAGCCAGCGATATCTCCTCCAGCACGACCAATCTCTCACAGGTACTGAACGCTTGCCAGATAAACATATAGAATAAAATGATATGATATATGAGTTGAGTTGAGACTGTGTGAGTGTGTGCGCAGGGCCAGTACCAGGTCATACCCACGTACTACGATCAGAATGGATCACTGGTGATGGCTAACATGCGGGGGATTGGCAATGGCACGCCCATGAGGCTGGTATCCCCTGCGCCAGTGATAGTGAATGCCGGCACACCTGGAAGCAACATGAGACTGTTAGGAGGACAGACCCAGCAGATAGCAACACCCCCTACCGGCGCGTCTATATACAGTAGTACGCAGCAACAGAGTGTGTATAGTTCGAGTGCAACCAACGGTACCAGCATGGGGGGTAAGTCGCAACAATAACTCTGTTTTGTACAAATAACACAGTAGATTTGCTTGCCTAAAGTTTACCGAGAGTTTGGATTAAGAATATTTGAAGATTCGAGACTTGAATCCTAAAATATATTCCAAGTTTTCAAGTAAAATTGGTTTTAGAACTCTAATACTGCCTATTGGTGGTTCAGAACCAATTACGATCAATCATAGGATGAACCTAACGACCAGGCCCCAGAGCAGTAATTTAACACTTAACTGAATGTGTGAATGTTATAATGAATGCTAACATTTAATTACAATTTGTATTTTCTATTATTCTATTATATTTATACTGTGTTTTAAACTGTACTTAGAATAGGATTTAGGTCAGCCCAGCTGTGGGGGGGTCATAGCAAACAATGCACACATCCAGATTTCTTGACAGTCACTAAGTGTGCTTGGGGTGACCTGGTGGTCTAGGGGTAAGGTGTCAGACTTCAGTGCTGGCGGCCGGGGTTCAATCCTCGGTCCCGGCACAGATTTATCTGATTACCAAACCCTTCCTTCACCTCTGACAAGACATCTTGTGAATGTGGGGAATGCCAGGCCTCCACCGTGGTTCGGATTCCACGTTAAACTGTAGGTCCTTCATTTCATCTCACAATCACCCTACCATTACACATTAGCGTAAGTGCGTATAACCCGAACGGGTAGTAAGACGCGGTGCTAATAATAATAATAATAACTAAGTGTGCTTGCATAGTAGTAACACGCAACCATGCTAGCCAGCCTATCCACCACGCGGATCCTAAAGCAGTTTAAATCACAGGATATATATTTCCTTTTATGTTCATCATATTTTCCGAGATTGGGTATTCAGAGGTAAAATAGTGGTTCGACCCAACTCTAGTTGTTTTTTTATCCATAGATTTTTTAAATTTTACAATTTAGAAAATAGATCAAAAGTTGATTTGAATTATTTAGCAATTATTTAGTTTGACATTTCTATTTAGATTTTATTTTGAAACCTTCTTTTTCTCATATCTAATCTTAAGTATTTATGTTATAATTTAAATGCCTTGAAATGTTAACCTTAAATTTAGTAAACTAGTTTAGTTTGTTTGTTCTTATTATAGCAAAAGGGGGTGTTGGTTTGTTTTGTTTTCAAAATCAAAAGTTGTAAGACTACTATCTATTTTTAACTTTAGATAACAAGTGTTTTTATTTATAAGACAAAATCTTTGTTTCCTAAAAAAAATCTAGCATTCTTGAAAGAGGTTGTTGGCTTTAAATTAGCATACAAATTTTGTGTATAAAAATAAGTTATATGTCAACTGTTAAAATTTTGTAGGGAGAAAATTATTGATATATTTTGCTGAATTTTGCCAAGCTCTTATATTTATTAATTACCTTTATAGCTGCATTTAAATATCGATGTGGCTGACAATTTCTGCACATCTATCACTGACTCCGCCTTAAAATATGAGTGAAGAATTATCCTGGGCACAGGACAACTCCTTGATAGCTCAGTGTTTAGAGCATTGGCAAACTAAACCAAAGGTCCAGAGTTCGATTCCCGTGTACAGGTGTCATTTTTCAATTTAAATAATTTAATATTTATACGTTACATAGCATTATATTTGTGCTGTGTATTGTTTATGAAGCATTACTTTACTAGCTACATTGTTGTCATTAAACTACAAGAATTTAGTTGGACACCTTAGCACAGTCTGCTTATTGATCCGGGGTTTATCATAAACAAATAGTTTGTTAAACTTTACCAATTGTCCAATGATTTAGTAATAATATAAACTGTGTTCCCACAAGAGAGTTGTAGAGTGATAGATAACAATGATTCAGTTTTAACTTTATTCAGCACGAGTCGATCTGATTAATTAACTCTTTACTTATTTGACTCAAAGGCTAAATGAATTTAGATCATCAAATTGTTTCACAATAAAAAATAAATACTTGGCTCAGATTTAACACACAATTCTTTAATACAAGATACTTTTGGGCTTGGAATCATCTTAAATGAAAATTAATGGGAGCTAGGTGCCAAATTTCTTTTTCAATTTAAAGACAAAACAAATTAATGAAATATTTTTGAAGCTGAATTGAAGTTAGAATATTTTTTTAATTGTTTTTATGCTAGAAATTAAAAAAATGTGCTTATTTATCTAGCTTTATCCAGAAAAATAATTTATAAAGGGTTGCACAATTATTTGTAATGGTTCATTTTAATCTGAGTCCAAATACTATTACAATATGTGATATAAATACATCACTGCTGACATCACAAACTCTCTGTGGAATGTTTGACTGTTTTAAATCTAAAGACAGACACCTCGGCTTGGTTATATGTTTTATAACAACACAAAGTGTGGTGGGTGAAGGTGTGTGTGTGTGTGTGTGTGTGTGTGTGTGGTAGTTATCTAACACGTGTCTCGTTGTGGTGGTAGGCCTGCAGTCTGGTTCTGGTGCAGGTGGTGGTTTCGCCAGCACTCTCGGCTACAGCAACACCAGCTTGGGAACCATTGGCTCACCCGCGCTTGGATCCCTGGGCTCAGGTACCTCCTTGTCCCTAACACGGTAGTGTTAAATGTCGCTATTGGGAAATAAAAACTTTGTTTCACCAATCAATCATTTAAGATGGATAAATAATTTTTAAACATTTCAACATTGATGTTTTACTCTTAAACTTTAGTTGGGTTTATGGCAAATTTCCCTCATAGTTTGACTTAATTTTAAGTTGAAACATAAAGTGCTTCAACTATTTGGTCCAGAGCTCGCTTTTCATTTGATGAGGATTGTTTAAATAATTTGGGTATGTTAAAATATGAGAAGTGATGAGGTCTGTTAACAGGAGAAATGTTTGTACCTTTGATATTGTTTGTGGGACAGACACTCTTTTCGATTCAAATACCACCCTACTATGATTGCACCCTTCAAGCCTCTAGTTACAAAATTTACATTCAAATAATGTCTGTTTGCTTTAAAAGTGGATTTATTTCCAGACATTAGTATTTTCCCCCCTCTCAAATTAATGGTGGGGATATTACAGTGTTACTTGTGGCTCGCATCAACTCTCCCCCCACCACCCTGTTGAACTCTTATTGTTTGGTTTCTTTCTGCATGTTTGATCATTATTCCACGACATTTATTTGCCTGGTCATTCTTAATTTTGTACGTTACTACAAGAAATACCACATCCAGACAGAAAAAAAAGTTTCCCTTCATATAAATATGCTGTGTTATATAAACAAAGATGTTCTCTCTGAAAATGGTAAGATACTCTGAAGACTGTTTGATTCATTACCGGGAAACCTTTTTCATTTCTCAGGTCTCAGTCTGGGCAACACAACGTCTGGTCGCCGTGACTCATTTGACAGAAACACTTCTGCTTTCTCACCTTCACTGGATTACGGACGCGGTAAATGGGCGCAAAGCTACGGGGCTCTGGGTAAGTTGAACCCAAATTTGGTGAGACATAAGGAAATTTCGCAAAAATACTATAATATTTGTGAATTTGGAACATTTAATTAATTTGTATGTAAGCAAATCAAACTGAAAAGCTAAGGCTGCTGATAAGAAAACATGTCTTATTCTTGACCTTGAGACATTGGATTGTGTAACATGAATGTTGATTGTGTTGGACAGGAACAGTGACATCATCTCATTCTCCACTGGGTTTGCCCTCGGGACCTCTGACACCACCTCCCACACTCACTATGGGCAGTTCTACCAACCTTCAACTGGGCGCACTTATGTCGAGCGCAGCAGCAAGCACCAGGGGAGTAGGAGTGCTCTCTGCAGCTCCCGGGGCAGAGGCCGCCAAGTTTCGTAATGGCGTGGGTCTGGCTACCAACGGTATGTTTGGCTCCAGCAGCTCTTTGTTCTCCAAGCTGGGGGGTGGAGTTCCGAGGCCTACGGGAGCCGGGCTAGAGAAGTCTGCTGGCCGGAGTCGACTCCTGGAGGACTTCAGGTGAGTTTAATTAAGGAGGTGACATTTTAGTTGTGAGTGGAAAACTAGGGAACAAAAAAATGAAATTATAATCCCAATATTCCTGTATTATTGCTAATTACTACCACTGCTTGTGCATCTTCTAGGAACAACCGGTTTCCTAGCCTTCAGCTTCGCGACCTTGCCAACCATATTGTGGAGTTCTCGCAAGACCAACACGGCTCTCGCTTCATACAGCAGAAACTGGAGCGAGCCACTGTTGCAGAGAAGCAGCTCGTCTTCCAAGAGATACTCGCTGCTGCCTATAACCTCATGACGGATGTCTTTGGAAACTACGTCATACAGAAGTTCTTTGAGTTTGGGACACACGAGCAGAAGAGCACTCTCGCACAGAAGGTTAGTACTGTTTTCACAGGCTTACGGCCATTCACGTCTGAAAGAACCAGCATGCACTTCGATCAACATTCCTGCTCAAAGCATAGTCTGGAATCACTTTCACACCATTTTCCCTGTTGAGCAGACTAATATCACTTCTCAAGGTCAACATGTTAGTTTCGTGTCTTTCAACCCTTTTGCCAAAGTTGAGTAATGGCCATTCACATGCCCAAAAATTTTATTGGGCCTACATTTTAAGTAGAAGGAACTAAGAATGGGTCCTTTATTTAGTGACACAATTTCAGAATGTGTATGCATCTGGGAGAGAGAAAAAAACCATATTAATCTGTGATCTTAAAAAATTATTTTCATAATATACTTAATATTGATATAGAGTGATCTGGAAAACCTGGAAAATTCAGGGAATTTAAAAATATAGTTTGGATGGACACCCTGTAAAATAAAATGTGAAGAAAGTGAAGCATACATTCAATAGGTCTAGTAGAGGTCTATTAGGCTATCATAGGTCATAAAACCTCTCCTTAGCTCAGTCGGTAGCATGTCTGTCTACTGAGCTAAGGGTCCCAGGTTCGATTCCCAGCGATGAATCAGTGGCCGGTGATTGTATGCTGTGTCTGCCCTAGTCTTAAGTTGGATTATAAGATATGATTCTAAATTTGTATCATGTGAATCAAGCAAGCTCAAATATTGAACGAGGTTAACAAAATAAATTTACATTAACATTGTTTTTAAAGTAAAATATATTTATAGTAATTCATTAAAATCAATAATCTTTGCCAAAAATTAGGAAAATATGACAGTCAACAGCATCAACGTGACTGATCCCTTTTATATATATTTTCCTTGGCATCAGTAAGTTGATATTCAAACAATATCTAACTAATCATTATATTAACAATAAATCGATACCGCCCATCCTTTGTCTTTAAATCCATTGAGATAATTTTTATCAACAAAAATGAAACAAAGTTTATTAATAATTATTGCAACTGTTAGGTTCGCGGCCATGTGCTACCGCTAGCGCTGCAGATGTATGGCTGTAGAGTGATACAGAAGGCTCTGGAGAGTATCTCGGCAGAACAGCAGCAAGAGATTGTGCGAGAGCTAGATGGACATGTCCTCAAGTGTGTCAAGGATCAGAATGGCAACCATGTCGTGCAGAAGTGTATCGAGTGTGTGGACCCTATCGCCCTACAGTTCATCATCAACGCCTTTCAAGGACAGGTCAGTTTAACTTTTGTAGGAACAATGGGCTAACGTGCTACTCTCGCAGTAGACTAGACTGAGGGTGGGTTGCCACTCTCCCTCCATGCAAATGCTGGTATACTTCCTCTAAATATAACTTTTCTATTGCCTAAAAACTGTTAGTGTAATTAGTACATAAGCATATAACTCTAACGAGTAGTAAAAAGTTAGCCACAGCATCTTTTAACACCGTGACTGGGCGGGGGTGAATCTTGTGACAAAAACTAGAAATCGTCATTTGCATTTTGTTTTCCGTAGATTGTATAGCTTAGCTTTTATGTGGACACAATGTTAGTTTTTATCTGAAAGTAGTTAGTAACCTGATCCGTGTTGATTGACCTGGCAGGGGGCCCTTCTCTTATAAAAGTTGAATCAATAGGATATGACGAGTGGCGATACTCTGATTGTCCAAGTTTGTTGTTACTTATACAAAAGATTTAAATATGTACAATGATTTAGACCCAATTATTATCAAATCAATCCCCCTTGGCTGGTCTGGCTCAGTTACCATTCTGAATACACCACTAGTAGATGTAGTCGAGAGCTGCACTTGGTTGTTAAATGTTGGGATCTGGTCAGATGTAACAGAGAAGGGCTACCTTAGGTGTAAAAAAGAATAGCTACCTCCTTAGATGTAACAAAGAGTAGCTACCTCCTTAGATGTAACAAAGAATAGCAACCCTTTATTCCTCTACTAGCTCACATACTCCAACTCCTCATTACATGTCCATACCATCTCACCCTTTTTTCTTCTACTATATCATATTGTCCAACTCTTGACTGCTTTCTCTTACGATGTCCAGTACATTTTAACCATAGGAACAAAATATTAAAAAAAAAAAAAATTGCAGGTGTTTTCCCTGTCCACTCATCCATACGGCTGTCGTGTGATCCAACGCATCCTGGAACACTGCACTCAGGAACAGACATCTCCTATACTGGAGGAGTTGCACCAGCATACAGAGCAGTTGATACAGGACCAATATGGCAACTACGTCATCCAACACGTGCTAGGTGATTACGATTCCCGAGAATCTTGTATATTGTGATCGGAGAGCTTAAAGACCCTGATAAAAGATCGGATCTCGTTATAAAGTTATGTACATTCATAATTACCCTGAAGAAACATATAAGATTCACTTTTAAGATTAAATATGTTAAATGAATAAGATTTTATCAAATTTTTCTTTTTGTTCACCCAGAAATAATATATATATTATAAGATTTATTTAACTCAGCTTCCTACAAATAAATTGACAATTTTTTAGAGTTTATTTGCTATTTGCGTTACACGTGTGGAATAGAATAATTAATAAATTCATAATAATTTGCTATTCATTAAGATTCTGAAAAGAGGAAGACTTGAGATATTTAAAACTCCTAATAATTAATATGTTTAGCTACAAAACTAGCACTAGTTTAGTTACTATTTAGTTATAAAATTATGTTGGTCAACTTGTTTAAAATCGATGTTGATATTATTTATTTCAATACAAATTTTACCAAACTTATCATATTTATGTTATAAAAGCATTTACTATTTCATATTGTTTGCTAAAAATAATATTTCAGTCATTATTTTAGATTTCAAAGTATGAGCATCAACTTTTTATAAGCATTAAAAATTGAATTGAAGTAAATTTCTCAGTTAAATAATGTCTAACAAGAGCCCGTACAATGCGCATGTGCAACTGCACATAAAGGAATGGAAATGGAACAGAAGACATGATCATGTTCGTTTACACTAAGATATAATAAACTAGATAGCTGTTGCCCTCGCGTGGAAGTTGATTATATACAAATACGAAAATATACATATGTATTTACAGATTAATTTAAAATATTACGTTACGTTGATGACCATAACTTGACCTCAGATCAAAAATAATGCAAGTCCGATACAAACTTTCACCCCCTTTTTCATCCCTTATTAAATAAAATTTCCAAAATTCCTGAAACACGTATTTATTTGTTTTACATCAATAACCGAAATACAAAATTTTGTTTATGTAACTTTCAAAATGACGGACTTTCATACATATTATCATACATATTATCATCCCCTATTTTGACCCCTTTGGGGTGGAATTTTCTAAAATCCTTTCTTAGTGGGTGCCTACATAACAAAATGAATATACAGTCCGAATTTCATGCTTATAGCCTTGATAGTTTGCGCTCGGCGATGATGAATAAGTCAGTCAGGACATGTTATTTTATAAGTATAGATGAAACCCTTTAAATTTCTAACTGTTTATTATGCATGCATTTTCTTATAGGGTTAATTAAGTTATTGAAGCATATTTTGGGGAAATATTAACTTATTAAAACGTCAATTGTATTAACTTTTTATCAAGACAGTGTAGAAACACTCTACAATACTGTAAAGTGAGTGATAGTGAAGGAAATCGACCTGAAAGGATAGTTAGGTTAGGCCTAGATATAAACAAACACACTTCTCTATTTATTCTTACACTTTTACACTTCCCCCTTTTTCAAACTTCCACAGTTGCACATTGTTTTGAATTTTCGAAAATATTTATTTTTCATAAGAGACATTAATATTTCTGAAAATAACCTATGAGGACTGAGCCAGAAAGTTGCTATCTTTCAATCTCGACAGACTCTATATCATAAAATATTAGTCATTAGTCATTCAGAATAATCTGAAGTAATACCATCCGGGAAAACTGGAATAAATCTGGAATTTGGTAAATTATAATGTAATTCAAACTGTCTTTTTTGTTTGCAGGCTCCAGCTGTGTAATATATTTTATAATTTTTTAATAGACCATTTACAAATAAATAAAATACATATTAAAAATTAAGTGTTTGTTTACATTTTATTAATCATAAAAAATGTGGCGGGGAGGAAGAAGGGTGTGACATACTTTTGAATTGAGGAATTCTAGGAAATGATCAGGGGAAAAAATCAGGAATTTCATTGGTCAAGGAGTTAGACAGCATGTAATAGAATTGCATGTTGTGATGATAACTTGATTGAAATATCACAAACAACTGTACAATAAAATATTCTTTAGAGCTATTTTGGAGCATAAAGTTATATAGTTAAATAACAATAATATTAATTCAAGCACATAATTAACAAAGAATATACAGGCTTTGATTTGGTTTGTATTCTGTGGAAGATATAGGCATTTCACTAAACTGACCTACCCATTTGCTGGAAACAGTTGATGATTATTTTGTTTTTGGAATATTTGGGTATATGCTCCACATTGAAAAGGCGGACTTTTCCCACCTTTAATGAATATGGTATCTAATTGTTGTTGGTCTGTCCACCCTAAATATGCTCTTAATGTTGATGTGGTTAGTGTTGCGTCTTGCAGAGCACGGCAAACCAGAGGACAAGTCTCAGATCATCTTGTCTGTGCGAGGGAAGGTGCTTGTACTATCTCAACACAAGTTTGCCTCCAACGTCGTGGAGAAGTGTGTGACGCACGCTACACGCTCAGAGAGAGCTGTACTCATCGAGGAGGTGTGCGGGTTCAATGATAGGTGAGTGTTATACCAGCACACTTTGCTGATGGAGCCATAGTGTGATTAGTGTAAATGATCAAATGCATTTGAGTTTTACACTTTGAGTAGTACCCTCTGTTCACACTTCACCTTGCATCCCTAGGCGCACTTTGAACTGATGTCTGTGTGTTCTTCCAGTGCCTTGCATGTCATGATGAAGGACCAGTACGCCAACTATGTGGTACAGAAGATGATTGATGTGTCTGAGCCAGCTCAACGCAAAGTGCTCATGCATAAGATCAGACCACATCTGAACTCTCTCCGCAAGTACACCTACGGCAAACACATCATTGCCAAGTTGGAAAAGTTCTTCATGAAGACTGCGTCTGCCATGGGCGTTGTGGGGGCCCCGGACCTGGGACCTATTGGCCCGCCCAACGGGGGACTGTAGACACTCGCATAGAGATGGGCCATATGAATCTCCTCACTAGGTTTAGTCTTCATGTGACGGAGACAAATGTGGGATGGTCTTGGCAGAGTCTTAACGTACTATTGTCAATAAACACGGCAAATTGATCAATGTAGTTATGTGATTCTTGTTTAAAGTAAAGTAATAAAAATATTGGGTTGACAATTGGTAGCCCTGTACGTAATCTCTGTTTGGACCATGCCCTGGCTAGGTTGAAGACAAATCGTTAGATTTGTCAATTCCTGACAAATAATCTAATAACATTACTGTCAGCAACCATTGGTTGGTTTTTCTGTTTATTCTGGGCAGTCAAACAAATGTCAATTGATAATGATTCTTTTATTTTATATATGAATTAAGTGAAATGTTGCAACATTGTGTTTTGTTTGCATTTGATTATGGTTTGAAGTATTGTAAATAAATGTTGGGGATGAAGCGTATCTCGACCTGTTTTTACTGTGTTTTACTAAAGAAGACTATGTTCGACTTTTGAGTTATGTTTTCAACATGGTAAGTAGAACTTGGTATTTTTCATGTAGCGGGAAAGTAATGTTTGTGTGTTTAGTTACAGGTTGGCAAGTGTTCTGCTGTTGTAAGTGACCTCATCTTGTGTTCCTTTGTTCTTTGGGTGTAAGGTTAATAGACTACTAGTTTTACGACATAGGACCCTTTTTTATACGCCCATCCGAAACCGATGGACATCTCCACACAAAGTTGGAAGATGTCAGTTTGTGGTTTGTACCCGATGTTATCACAATTTGTAATGAGAGGGGAGGTGTCAATAGCCTTAAGTGTAATTGTAAATAGCATTGTTACAAAGGAATGCCTACCTTACAACAGTTTAAGAGGGGAGGGATGTAATTGGTAACTTGACACAAGTGTTGGCATCCTAAGGGGGGGAGGGGGTGGGGGGGAAAGCTCTTTTCTTAAACTTGAAACAAACCATCATCAAATTGTGATAAAACCCTCAGGAAATAGTTACTAAGGGATGCTGTTTAAAACATATTTAATGAAATTGTTGATAAAAAATAATTTAAAGCTAACACTGGATTCAATCACTGCGCGTGTATAAAATATCCTCAACAAGACAATTATTGTTACACTTAATGCTGCTTTGATGCTTATTTCAATTTTTTTATTGTTAGAAAGTGTATCAATTTTAAATACACAAAAATATGCTGTACATTATTTCCAGGTCAATGTAAAAAATACACTTTATTTGCTATAGTACATAAAAACAATTGTAGAAGCGTTAATTGTACAAATCTCAATCACAATCATCAATGTACAGTTTTTAAAGTAACGTGTAATGCAGGGTTCTCACATTGCTTATGATGACATCAGTAATAAGGACCAACTGATCATCTTTGTATAAGGTAAGCGGGCAGCTTTGCTTCTGTAGGGATAATTTACCAAGTTGTTTTCCCCCCTTCCACCACTCCCATTTTACTTGCACAAACATAAAAGTGCGATCATTATTGACGCCCCCAAGCCATTTATGTAGTGTAACATTACCTGTTGTAAATAGACTTCGTCCGTTGTGAGCGCTTGAGATCTGAGTCATTAGAACTGGACAGTTTTGTTTAATGTTTTTATGTAAGCCATTTTGAGCTAAAATTGACATTTTTGGATCTATAAAACAAACTTGTTCGGTCATTGTTTTTACCTAGTGATTTTTTTTATATATTTGGAAAGGGGGAATAATATATTTTAATTTAAAAAACGTTTTTATTAATGTCTTTTAGTTGAGCTTTTTTTTTATGTAAAACATTTAAGCAAGTGTGTATCTATCAGTGTGAAGAAATTTTTGTAACCATGCATTTAGCTACTCTAAGAAGAGAAAGTGGTCTGGAAAAGATTTTTGAAAATGTGTGGTGTTGCAGTTAATTGCTGTATTCATTGCTGGGCGTGTTCAGTTTGTTCGTATTTTGGATTTTTTCAGTCAAAATTCACAAGTGTGTTGCTTTGTCAGAAGTTAAAAGTTGTTAATAGAGTCCAATGTGCACAAATTTTATTTAAAATATTTTAGTTTTATTTGAAAATTCACTTTAGTGATTTTAAATAATATAAAAGTTTTCATTGAATCAAATAGTGCCCTTGAAGTAACTGAAATGATGTTGCAACAAGTGGTTATGTATGACTTGTAGTAACTGAAATGATGTTGCAACAAGTGGTTATGTATGACTTGTAGTAACTGAAACAATGTTGCAACATGTGGTTACACACAACAAAACTGAACACGCCCATTCTAATATTTGTGGAAATGTTTTGTGGGAAGATCCACAGGTCACTTGGTTTGAAAGATTATAAACTAATATAAATATCAACATTAAAACTATTCACATTTATTAATCTTGAAGGTTACTGTACGTGGCTCTTTGTAAGGGCCTTTCTAGACGGTTAGTGTGTGTTAGTTATTACATAACCTAAATCTAGGGCTGGGTAACAATCCACACCTTGAACCATCCATGAGTGATTGATGCTTCCATTGTATAAAGATTTTTATGTACTGTAATTATTACCCTTGTATAAATTGTGAAAATAAAAATTAAAAAACTTAACCCTTTTCTTACGAATTGATGGGAACAACCACCTTAAATATGTAAAATAAATATCGAAACTGAACTGTAAATTAATACTGGCCAAAGTATTTATTTTTACTTTGTATAGATTAATTCAAATCATCATTTTTCTCACACGGTTATATAATGTATAATTAATTATCTACTTAAATATTACAGCCCCTTTTTTTATTGACTGTCCTGTAAATATTTTTTTTATATATATAATAATGTATACACATTTAAAAGGTTCTTCTTTGCTGTGTAAATTTTAATATTTTAATTTGCCCAGGGCCCAGGTGTGGATTGTTCCTTTTCTATTTATAAAGCACATCCGTAATTAATAATCTCTAATGTATATATATACATATATATCATACTAACTAACTACTTAGTAATATTAATAATGTCATGTAATTCATTGTAGTTGTATTTTTTCATCTATTTAATGTGTTTTCTACAAAATATTGTAGCATATATACATAAAACATGATGTAATAGTTATAAGTTAGTGTTAATAATAGGGTCATTTCAAGGGATCTCACGTTTTGCTCGCGAGACTATACAGCCTGTTTTGTTGTATGCACCTAGGTTTCCACTCACTCTAGAAAACACAACTTTTTTGTAGCACAAATCTAGTGATAAGAATTGGCTTTTTTATATATATACATACATCTGGTAAAACTTTTCTAAAATCTCCACATAGTAACATAGTTTAACCAACATTGTTTAAAATGTAATCACCCTTTATATTATTATTATTTATTGATGTTTAATCATCTTCTCTGAATGAATTTCCTGGTTTTTGAATGTTGGAACCTAACTTTGGTATATCTTACACTCTCCGGAAGATTTCTGGTCAAATTTCAAAATAAAACTAATACACGGTTGCTCCGTCAGAGATGGAAGTTCAACCCCAAGAGCATTCAGTGATTCATTGTAAACATTATTTTTAAAAAAGGATAGCCAAGCTTTTGTTGGTCAAGTAATTGAAGTAAATGCTTGAAATGGAAGAACAGTTGTTTGACACAGTTGTTAATTAAGTAAATTGGAACGATTGGAAGTCTTCGAGAATGTATTCATCAAGTTTATGTCGCGACTTTAATTCCTGTACTCTTGAAAAAAAAAGTATACTTTGGGAACATAATTATGTTAATTTTATCGATCCATTCAAAGTATCTTAAGGTCCTAGCTTGTGTTTGAACATCAACATATCTCCCATCAGTCACTCTCAAAAGAAAAGTAGACCCTTAACTTCTCCCACCCTCTTTTTAACAAACACCTAGTCCATTGCTCTATTATTTATACCCTTAAATACTGAGATTTTATTCCTGTGTTTTATTTCATAGAAATATACAAGGCCTTTCCTCACATCCAATGTAGTTTTGTTACACAATCTTAGACCTTTCGCCCACGGATCTACTCAAAAGTGACTCTAGTTAAACTTAAATTACCAACCAGTTGCTTAAGCATCACCGCGAATGTATTTCAATGGGGTTCCTCTCACTGGACTACTGTTTGCTAACTAGTTTGTGTGTCTGTGATTAGTCACTGAAAACTCAACACAGTAGTTGCCGGCTACAAACTCGATCGTCATGAATCAGGGCTGCCACTCGTACTGGAAAACAGAAATGTCAGGGAATTTCTCAAATTTCCTAAACATGACTAGAATTTTAAAAGATAAAGTCAAATGTTGGACAGTGTTGAACTTTTTTGCATTAAAGTTTTTCTGTATATTATTTGACTAAAATTGAGATCGTAATACGTGAACTTGCAATATTGCTTAATCCAAAAACCTCTGTGCATGTGTAATCATCAGGTATTCACCATGCAGGTATTAGGTCTTTTTCCGTTCTTAGTTCTGAAATAGTGATAAAATGGCGATTTATCGTTATCATTTTTAACTTAATATTTTTTTA
This sequence comes from Timema monikensis, assembly GCA_902151445.1. Classification (NCBI taxonomy): domain Eukaryota; kingdom Metazoa; phylum Arthropoda; class Insecta; order Phasmatodea; family Timematidae; genus Timema; species Timema monikensis. The sequence continues at coordinate 48,099 of CABFVZ010000833.1, forward strand.
AATAATGCTTTAATTATTATGTTACAACATTATAGCAAAATTGTTTATTTAACACATAAAAAGCTTGGCAAATTCAATTTTTCAGTTTATTGGCCCTTTGCACATGCTCAGATACAGATTTCTTTTAGTGTTTCTCGGTTCTAAAATGACATGCAGACTTGTTTTGAATAAACAGGAGGTCTGTACAAAGTGGAAATTAACCAAAAAATAATACACACAGCTAAAAATGCTAACGCATTGTATGTTTAACCACTAGATAAACTTAAATTGATAGGCTTATAACAACGAGAAGCAAACAGAGAAAAGAAAAGGCCGTTTGATATGTTAAAAGACATACAAATTAAGAAGAAGGAATTGAAAAAGATACCACAGCTCCATTTAGTTTTTGTCTGGAAATATCAGGGAATTTCAATGTGAAAAATTAGTGGCAACCCTGTGAATGAACAATTATTGAATATTAAATGTACTATTCAAGGTAGCTTTCTTTTGATATTTTTGTCAATGGTATAAATTTTGGACCAGTTTGTTGCAGTCTCTTTGATGCAATGAATGGTTGATAATTGTTGTTATTAGAGGTATTATTAATTTTAATAATAGTAATTATATTGTTTTCATTGTATGGATGAATCCAAACTCTTGTCAGGCTACGTTTCTTATATCTGTTATAGTAGTAGAGAAACATCCTCTTGGCACTCGAGTCACTAGACATTATATTGATTAAATATTCTAGAAGCCCAAAGAAGGTGCTTGCAGCTAGATAGTACAAAACTGGTTGAAATTGTCGCTCCGTGGACTAAAGTTCTCAGACGCTGATGTCTTAACGTTAATGCCAGTTTTTGTGCCGCGGTCATTTTTTGCTCTCAAGTTTAGTGCTAGATAAATTAAACACACCAAATTGTTTTGAAACTTTCCCACGGCAAGTTCTTTATGTTTCAAGTACACTGTCTCTTGGGGCTAAGGAACTATCAGGTGTTTCTTTTACATTTATAATATCGAGAGGTTTATACTGGTTCATAACATAACCAATATCTCCTGAATATTTCCGTGACCTTGAACAGACTTTATTACAACTTACTGGGATGCTTTCTTTGACGATCAACTTGAACAATTCAGACTGATTCATCAACTCTGTATTTTATATTTTAATATGTTTTTGGTTGTATTATTTGTAACTAAGTATTTCTGCGCTTCTCTTATTGTATGTTTCACATTTTTTAATACTTTTGTTTATAAATGACGGAATTTAAACAGGGCTCAAAGAAATGTTATTCAAAACCTTATTTAATATGTTTGCCCC
>CABFVZ010000833.1:55722-126787 GCA_902151445.1 Timema monikensis
GAGTTAAAGGTTCCGGCTACAGGTCGCGGGCAGACTCGAAATCCTTCCAAGGACAAAAAAAATAGAAAGACGGAATGCTGGGAAACACATAAAAACAGTAGGAGGAACAATAAGGGTGTGGGGGGGGGGACACGGAACCACTATACCCCGGTTAGGGTAGAAGTATGGTGGTTGTCCGACCGAACGGGACTTCGAGATCGGTCAGGTTGAGGTATAGTACTCCACCAGGATTACGTATGATTTTTCAAACGTAATCATATATATATGGTTTATCGTTTATTTGACTTTGTAAGAGCTGGTTTCCTTTGATGCACTGCTCTCTTTTGGGATGAAGTTGTACCACTGACGCTGGTTCGTGCCGTTCGCGGTGGCTAGAAGGGGTCACTCCTTGTGGCCTTATTTTCGGGGCTGTCAATAACTATTTGGATTCCTAATGAATAGAAATAAAATATTCTCAATTTTTTCATGCATCTTATCAAGCATTTTATTAAAATTTAGCAACATCGGTTTATATTATTTTCTACCCTCCTCTCTTCTAGTTAAAGTTAAAAAATTAGATGCGCCTGGAAGCTATTTGTGTCCTTGCTTGAAGAGTTTTTAAAAAAATAAGCTTTTTAGCAGCTACGTAGAATAAAGTTCCACGAAATTTAGATACTCATAGGGGGGCTATTTGAAGTAATCCTCCTTTGTCAAATTTTAATGCTTCTAAAAGTTCTTTAAAGAAGTGCTACAGCACAATTTATTTAATAAATTAGATTCCTTGGAATCAATTTGAAGTGGTCCTCAACCAAATTTTATTTTTTGAAATTCCGTATAACCTATTTGTCTGATTTTTCTCGAAAGAAAATATATGACTTTAGTGGTCCTCGCTTGGATAATATATATATATATAAGCTAGAGGTCCTGGGATCGATCCTCAGCACTTGCCAACATTCCTGTGAAGCTGTGGGCTAGCTCGGCCTCGTGAGGACAAATGAGCTACTTGCAAGAGTGACGCCATAGACCATATGTTCACAGCCCACGGGGGCTGCATACGGCCCTTAACCTCACTTTGTGGGGCTCCTACTACGTGAGCGTATAGACCGAATGGGTACTATGATACGGTACTAAAAAAAAATCTTATTAAAACAAAACCATAGCCCCAAACCATAATAATTTTGAATCCTATATCAGAGATCTTAAGTTTTATAAATAAAATAAGGCGCTGGCCCATCGTCGTGTCATACGTAATGCGTAGACTCTATATAATAATTGAGATATGAATTAAAATGTTTTTATTAATTAACCTATTTTAATTTTGGTCACTAATTAAAAAATTCCTAACTCTAAAATTTGCACATCCTGAATGAAGCTTTAAATTATAGAAAGGAATCTTTTAAATTTACGGGATGTGGGGATCTGTGGGCAGAAATAAACTCTAGTATTAACAAAAATAAGTTAGAAAAAGTAATACAAGATTACTTTTTCTAAGTTGAAGTTAGACGTAACAACGCCTGGAGCAGGCAGCTATAATTACGTACGTGTATAGCAGGTTGCATATCAATAGGCGGGTTGGGTCACAACACATTGCTCGCTACCCGCCTAGTGATATGCAACCTGTTGTACAGACCATAAGAACTCAATAGGGCTGTGTTGAGTATTGTACTTGGAATCAAAAATTAAAGTCGGCTGATATTTCGATCTTCAGACCATTAAAACATAGTTTAGTTTTAAAAAAAGATATTTAATACTATATGTGTTGGCGAATCGATGGAATTAAATAAATTTATCATTCAACTAGGTGCGAACCATCCACTTTAATTTTCAGAGTCGAGAACTTTAGCACTGAGCTAACAGTTTTTAAAAAATATTTGACCTCATATACACATAATTTTCTTCTCGGTACAAGTCGTTAGAAATAAAATAAACTTGTTGAGGTGGTTGAATGCTTCAGTGGCCACATAGTCCACGGCGTCACATTCGGGGTTCCAAATACCGAGTGTATATTCAGGGATTTTCTCCCTCCACATTTCAACTAAAACATTGGCATAATAAGAACCTGAACGGATGTAAATACACGAGGCTTGGATCTATACGGACCGTCACTACTCTAAAACTTATAAATCACCAAACTCATTCGTCCGCCTGTTTGGCCGAGTGAGGAGAGTGCCGGCTTACGATGCCAGGGGGCTCGGGTTCGATTCCCGACTCAGGTAGGATTTTTCTATTCTCGGAACGGAACGGATAAATAATGTCTGGGGGACTGGCCCATTTTGGTCTAGTGGGACATAAATGGGGGAGGGGGAATATCTAGATATAACCAAGGTGAGAAGTTGTGTGTTGACGTCATCAACTTGTACTGCTCCATTTGATCGAGTCACGTATGTTGATGGTATGTTGTGTGAGACCGGTCACTCAGTTTGAAGAGATGGACTCTGTGAAGTTTCTCTAGAAATTGGTACCTACATTATATTTTGTGGTGTTGTGCTTTAAGAACATCAAATTACACTTGTTTTGTAAATTTTACAAATAATATATTAGAAGAGCTGGCGTTCAAGGTAATTTAATTTTCAAAATGTAAATGGACCACAATATTTGATATAAACTTCTTGTTCATTCGACCAATGTACTTGATTTCAGTTAATAGTAGGTTAGTAGATTGCTTGGTATTGTTATTAGCACCGCGTCTTACTACCCATTCGGGCTATACGCACTTACGCTAATGTGTAATGGTAGGGTGATTGTGAGATGAAATGGAGGAACCTACAGTTTAACGTGGGATCCGAACCACGGTGGAGGCCTGCCTCAATATAAATAGGCCTATAAATGAACGAGTAGAGTGTATGTATGCATTGATGGTGCAATTGACAGCCGGGCCGGGTTTCGGAGTAGTAAAGGATATATATTGGAAAAGGCATATTTTTATGTATGACATTTATGAAGAACTAATTTGGACAGCTCTACTGACAATGCAAATAAATAGTGAGGATGGATTATTAATAATTACGAAGATTTTTTTTGTAGTTATGTTAGGTTTGATTATTTTCAATAGAGCTGTGTTAATTTATAAATAATGTATGATATAAAAAAAAACTATCTAGAATCCTCGAACTTATCTGATATGTGCGTAGATTGAAAAATGCGCGGACAAAAAATGTTAAAGCAAGCTATAATATAGTGGAAACAAGTAAGTTAGCAGCACTAGGGTGCTGTTGAACGTGTCATATATGTTTTGTTTAAGAATGCATCCGTTTCAAATTGAATCGTGAATGTTCTACCCATATTATTATTAGTAGTAGTAAATCACTATCACTATCACTAAAAAATTAGATTAAAATATATACTAGACCATTGTTGAAAATACCAGACAAGGTTCACAAGCCCAAAGTATTATAATATGACTCGGTTTGGTTCAATCCCATCGAGACTAGAGTCAAGACTCTTGCTCAGTGCTGTCACCTCCAGTGTTTATAACAGTACGGTCTACTACGCCATCCTATCCTCCTCCTTGTAAAACCCCATAAATAGACAAGAAGCACAAGCTAAGCAAGCTTCAAGTATAATCTCTAAATTGAATTATTTATTATAATCTCTAATATAAGATATAAATGGGATTATTTAGTGAAAGAATTCCATTGGAGTGTGTTCATTAGCAAACCAGAGCATAGACTTCCATGTGGCTTTGTTTACAGTTTACATCAGGAAACTAGCAAACAGGACTATAATTCTTACATCCCCAAGTTTTCCTGCCACTCCAGTTGGTTCATTACCATTACTTCACTCCAACTTTCATTTTATTTCTTGTACGGTTGACTAATACTTGTGTTCTGTTGCGTCCTGTGAAGGAGAGCGTCAGGCCAGCCGGAGCTAGCCCCCATCACAGGTGTTTTGCATACTCATTATCTTCGACTGCTGGTGCACTCCGAGTACATTCCACCTGTTCTATCGCTGGTGCATTTCTTGCTCGTGTGCCTGCCATTTACGAGGATTAGGATAGGGAACCACAAGTTAATCCAACAGAGGAGTTTCATCCTTCAGATGGACTGGTCGAGTTGTTCTCTACACCGATATCTAATGCTTTACTGCAATCAAAGCAAGGTATAGTAATATGCTGTGTTCTAGTACAGCATGCGATTTAAGGTTGGTCTCAAGCCAGGCTCCCTTGGGGTAGACAGTAGGTACTTTTAGGTGTGTTAGGCGTTTAGGTTTAGGTTCCCTCTGAGCTGTTACGCTGTGATTTCTGTGAAGCTGATGTGAACTCAATATAGTGGGCTTCATTCACCCTTTCTTGTCACCAGCCAGATAGGATTAAATATTTGGCCTAGCTATATTATGTGTAAGGCCCTGTCTCGATATTTATTGTAGGTTTATTTAAATGATGTGTGTGACCTTGTCAGTATAAGTGTATGTATATTTGTATTCAGATAGTTACCTGTTATTTAGTGATGCTACGCGCAGTCACCGCGTATATTTATATAGAGTTTAGCTAGCTAAGTAATTCACCTAGTGGATCTAGTATGAGGACGAGCGCCTTCTGTCATCGGGAGGACCAGGATATAATTAATGGACTAATTAGGCTGAGTGGTTGAACCCATTTTACTGTTAGCTCTTTAACTTTGTTGGGCGTGTCACGTAGGCACGATACCTTAGTTGCTCTTGTTTTATATCCCCGTAGGCGGGCTCCTTTAAGCCACGCTCTTACCGAATTAATGTACACCTTTCTTATATATGTTTATAATGTACTCATTGTTGTACAATATATTCCCATTTGGGACATTTAAACCAACTAATTGGTGGAATATGGTTATCTCACCAGGACGTATTCGTCGTTTAACTGACACTGTCGGACCGCTCAGTTAAGAAATACAATCCATACGTAAGTGTAATGGTAGTTGTTCGTCCTTTGAGTCATGAAGCTATCAGATTACCAAAACCTTGTAAACACCCTCTAATCCACTAAATTGTTACTTACCTCGCTACGTCTGCTCTGTCGATTATGCATCCCCCCCCCCCCCCCCCCCCCCCCNATATTCCTATAAGGTAGGGTGCAACCCTATCTTTCCTATTCTTAAAACTCCTTCTGAATGCTTTATTCTTTCCTTGACCCTGTCGTTCCACCAGCTTGTCTCCTCCCACATACCTCACCAGACAGTTCTTAATACCTTTCGCACCATCTCCAACCCTCTCATTCCCGGACCCTGGGGTACACCACTTGGCGGTGAGATTAGGATTGAGTAGGAGAGGTACCCATTGGGTAGGCTACACGTATTGCGCACCACTACCCCGTAACGTAACTATATAATAAATCTAATTTGTGAAATTAACAACCAGGAGGTAGGCTGTTGCCTCTGTTCTAGATATAAGTTGTGTGCTGATAAAATCACTCCAGAAAGTGAATGGTAGATCATCATCTGTTTCTAGTTAAATAAAATGTCTCTATCCTATCACAATTTTTCCTCCTTTAATTGTTTTTGTTATTATCTTCTCACTTGCATATTTTCTGTTCTCTGCTTCCTCTACTATCTCATGTACTCCCTGTACCGCCACTATTTCCTGGATAACTTCATTCCTAATCTTGTTTCTCCACATGTCACCATACTAAATTTCATTCCAATCTCTTTTATTACAAATATAAATGGTGAGAGGGCACTACCCTGCTTCTCTTTCATTACAACTCCTCTTTACACTTCAGTCTCCTCCATTATTTCTGTCTATCTTATTCCTTATATTCCTAAATCCATGCCGTTTATTTCTTATTCCTCTATAAACCCCACACTGTTTGTGCTCGATACTATAACTCCTTTCTTCCAGTGCCCTGTTCTCCTGCAGCTTTTATCATTTCCAGTCGGTTCATCCCCACCCGCTGCTTTTTTCTTATCTCATCCTCCACCTCTTTCCTTCTCATTTATTCATGGTTATCCATTTCACTCTCATCTCCCTCCTCTTATGGATTGAACATCTCAAAATATATCATCCATCACTCTCTCTTTTTCCTAAACACTTCCTGATTTCTCATACCTTCCCCCACACACACACTACCACAAACCCCTCCTTTCTTCATTTTCTATAGATTTTTAGCCAATTTGACTTTGGTATTTTTTTAAATCTCTTTTCAGGATTAGCTATACAAATTTATTAATCTTTTTTGTAGTTAGTAAGACTGTCTCCAGTCTTCAATTACCAAATCCTACTTCTTGTCGCTAAAAAGTGGTGAGCACAGATATTTTCATACTCCATGACGGCAGTCATAACCACAATGTGGTAGCTTGTTTAGTCATGTTCATAACAGGACTGGTAGCACCATCAGGTAGTTGAAAATATTATCTAATCTTGCTGTCAAGTTAAGGCGATTGGCCCATTTCATTTGGCATGGAAACTCAGAGCCTTTGGAACAAACAGTTATCTTAGAGAATGTTTATTGTTTTGCAATTTTCTTTTCAGAAACAAGACCATGATCCATCTGTTCTTGTTGGCGTGGAAGGATACTGTTTGTTGTGAAGCCATCCCACAAAATAAAATAGATTTTAGACTTATACTTGACAGGGCCTTATTGTGACAATATTGGAAAAAGTAATCTTAAGTTTAAATATAATGTTTTTTGATAAATTTCATGAACAGTAATTATATATTTTATTATTATTATTATTATTAGCACTGCGTCTTACTACCCGTTCGGGTTATACGCACTTACGCTAATGTGTAATGGTAGGGTGATTGATGATTGTGAGATGAAATGGAGGACCTACAGTTTAACGTGGAATCCGAACCACGGTGGAGGCCCGGCATTCCCCACATTCACAAGATAATATATTTTATTGATTTAGTCAAGAAAACTATACACATTATAAACACAGTTTCTATAAAAAATATCCCCAAGTAAGGATGTAAAAAATTAATCGATAATCAATTATTGACATTTTCCTTTCGATACACCTGGTATCAGAAGAAACAACTTGTTTGTTACCTTCACTCATGCTGAGATTAAATGTTTACTAGGGTGGACTGCAGAGGGAGAACAAATGACACTATTTCTGGGTGACAAGTAAGAATCAATTCATAGCTGTTCTATCACCAACTTTAATAGTTAAATAAGGTTACAAAAGAGATTGAAAAAATGTATTGCGCGTCATATTTAGTTATGAAATAACTTTCCAACAACTAACTTTTCATAGACTTTTTAAAGCTGGTATAATAAATATTATACAATATCTGTTTGGGGTGTGTATTTTATTTTGAACTATGTTTACTGTTGTTTTGGCGCCAAGAAACTTGGTTGGTGTCTGGATGTCGTATACCATAATCATTGTGAATACAAAACTATACAGTCCACTTCCTACCAAACAATATCTTTCATACACTCAAAGTTCCAACATGTGATATATCTAAATATACAATAAAATGGTTAAATCATTATAGTTTTTAGTGTTTAAATAGGAGATATATAGATACTTTACTTTCAATGTCACATCCCTAGCCATGAGATAACAAACAGGTCCATATAAATGGAACTTAATTCATGTGTGAATGTAAACAACTATTTTACCTAACAGATGTGCACAAAGGAGGCAAAATACATCAGTGAAAACTTTATTGTTCTAGCCTAAGTTATTTATGCAAATATGGACCTTTCCATTAATTATTACCAGTACTCTTATTTCGAGCTTGTCACTTAAGCTAGAGATCAATATCAAAAGTTTTGTAGGCTCGTCAAGCTTCTACTTGTGGTAATTGGTGATCAACTAGCATAATAAGACCTTAATACCACTCTTGCCCTGCAAATTTATTCAATGTTGTGCATTTTAATTTACACTTTGTTGAAGTTGTTCACTTGTATTGCCGTGAAAATAAGACTAAGATGATTACTAACTAATGGAGTGATTCTTTTTACTATTTTGACCTGGTGCCTTTCTAAAATAATTTACGTGATATCAGCTATTTGAAGTCAATTTCTCGGTAAAATGTGTTCAGACAGACACAGAGAAATGGAGAAAAAACACTCAAAAGTTGAGTGAGAGCTGTGTTTATTCTTTCAGGTTGGCTTACTTTAATGTCCTTGTATGTATTAATGTATTAACAGCCTCCATCATCTTCTGGTACACCCTAAACTCGTAACTGAAAATGACACAACCTTCATTCAACCACAACAAGGCTCTCAACCTTGCAACCAAAAGCCACCAAATACATCTTCCAGCAGCCAGTTTCTCTAGCAACATCACAACTCCATCTATATCATCAAAGGCAGCCACACATGTGAGTCCCGCAACTAGAATGCCAACAATGGCCTCACCACTGAAACTCTCCATAAACGCATGCATAGACACACACCAAAATCAAGAATCCAGAGTGGAGACTCATAACCTCAACTTTTGAGAACTGCTACACTGTCAATGTGTTAAAATCATTCCACAAGACACAATGTAATATGTCTCAGTTAAGAAGATGGGAACTGGCACATCAATGGATCACAAAGTCTAGAAAACCACCCAAACTAAATATTCGTTAATTTCAACCCAGCATGCAGTAAATGACAAACTTTCAGGGAATTCAATCTTCACCAGAGAAGTTTTCATCCTTACCAAATCAAGTTGGTATCATTGAAGACATACTTTTCAGTCTAATTGCCACTACTTCCTGAGGAAGGTGCTTTAATAGCATCGAAATATTGAAGTGTGTGTGTTAGTGTCTTTTCTTTTATTTGTGTTCTACCATTTTCATATACTTTTATCATTTTATTCATTACAAAATGTTTTTGTTTAATGTCCTTGAATAATTATTAGCGCTGTCTTACAAGCTCCTGAGTCCAGACCACAGTGGAGGCCTGGACTCAACCTCGCAGGCCCTCTAAGTACTACCTATGTAAATTCTCCAGAAAACTAGCAGTAGGTTCTGCACTACATCATCGTGGAGGAAGCGAGGTCTACTGTTCAGTTTGGACCATGGGATAGGAAGATATTACACAAGTTATTTAATTCAACTTTATTTAAACATCTTTAAAATTATTTTTTTTTCACTTTACACAAAGAGTTCATTTACAACAGTCACATTTGGTTAGATGTTAATTTAATGCAATGACTAAAATCATTTAACATAACTAATCGGTTTTTTATAACATTATAGAAAATAGTTAACAATTTCTTTTAGAGAGTATAAGATTACAATCAGAATAGGCAGTCAATCCTTGCAAATGTCCTGGACAATATTAGTGGTCATACAGTTTGATGTCAGGTTCACACAAAACTGACAAATTAGCTCAGACTTATACTGTCACAGCTTTGATTAGATTAATACTAATAAAAGTTTTTTTTTTTAATTTAGACCACCATGAGCTGTTTAGTTCTTGCATTTAACAAACTTTCACCTTCTAAACATTCTCAGGATTGCTCATATTTCCTAGCAGTGGTGCAAACGTAACCAACCATTGCTGTTTGTAATAAACTGTCATTTATAAACAAATTATTTCACTAGGCTCTAAGATTATTGTGGTAACTTATTTGTGGCCATATTTAAATGATATTAGCTATTTGTACATAAGACAATTTCCAATTTCATTCACGTTGGGAGATAAACTACTGATCAGGGGTCTTGAAAGTATAATGGCTTTAAACAATACCATAATCATTTTAAATTTTACTTGACTGCTAAGTTCATTCATTATGTGAAGAAACACTGGGGAATTTTTAAAACAATTAAATTTAATATGCCCTACCTTAACATAATTGATTTGCTTCTCAATGATTAATTGGGCCATTTTTAATTCTCATTATTTGTGTGCAAGTCATGGTGTTTTTCAGACATATATATACAGATATATTTATTATAATCAAACCGGAAAATAGATAAAACCAGTATTTGAAAGAAGGCATATTATATGAGCACAGCCATTTCAATATTGTGAAGCAAATTATACAAGACAGGTGGGCAAAGAATAGTAATACTTGCAAAAGTGAAATGCACAATATGTTCCATTCCTGTGCTGTTGTGAACATCACTAATTAATGTTTGCTTGACGAAATTCTAATTGAATTAAATGGTGTGGAAACTTTATCATCAGTTTAGGGCAAAATATGTTACTCAAGTTTTGAATATACTTTGCACACCCATACAAGACATAATTACACTTTTTATCAAGAGGTGAGTGAATGAGTGAATCGTATGAATACAGAGAAGTACTATATTATTAGTTAGTAAAATATTTGACTATTGATCATCCAGATGTTGGATTGAAACACTTATTCTCGAATCGGAATCTTACGAAGCATTCATAGGCGTTGGTTTATTTTAAATTCTGATTATATTTACAATGATTCCTGAGGTCTAATTTATTTATTCATTCATATCTTTCGTGAACTGCTAGAGAAATCTTGCATTGATGTTATGTGAATTCACAACTAGTAAAGTGATATTTTAATGGTCTGGATAGTAATTTTTTGGGGGCTAAACAATTATTTGGAAAGATATATCTTATCACCAATCAATGGTTCGGGAATAGCCCCAAGTGGTGAACGAATTTTTTTTTACAGAAAACAAAGTTTCAGGCTGGAAGCTTAAATATTGTATTTCGGTTTCACAAAAATCATTTAACACATGTAAACCCCAATTTCACTAGACATTTTATGATTATCAAAACATATTTAATACTCAATGTGTCATTTTTGGCTTACTAAGTTAATATTTTTGTGAAATTGAAAGAATACTTGGCCTTTTTACTAACTATGATCAATTTTGAGTATTCAAATACAAATTATGTGTGTCATCACATTTTTTTTCATTAACAGACATTAACATTCTTTGGTTTTTGTAGGCAAAAAGTAGCAATTGCACTTTCTTAATATTCTAATAACCAGTAAATGCCGAAGTACTTTTAAACGGATGTGACAAAACATAGTTAAAAATTTTAAAGTTAATTTTTAATGACGATAAGAAATGTTTACCCCAAATTGGGGTTCCTAATTATTGGGCACCGGATGTTAAGTGTGTGGATACAAACAATACTGTAAATGGCGTCTAAAAGCTACAGGCCTTAAAAACAACTAATGTAAAAAAATATATTTATAACATACGAAATAACTTATATAAAATAGTAATGCACGAAGTGTAAAATATTTTAAAAGACTACTATTTTGTACATTTCAATTATAAAATAAAATACATGTGCTGCACAATATTGAAATAATTTGCGTTTGTTGTTCAATGCCAGGTTTGTAAATAATTGTTCCAACGCATGCCATTAAACAAGACAGTTATTGACTTAATACTGGAGTCCCAGAGTGACCGTGTCACTTCAAACCTCGGTGGAAGACTGAGGTCTAGATTTCCTTCGTCGTCGAGCTAGTTCTGACATGACGACAGGCCCCAGATTGGGCGAGCGTGGTGATTGGCTCACAGCGCGATATGTTGCGGCCACTGCTCCCTACAACAACATACGGATATGTCTAATAGCGCAGCTTACATTTGAAAGGCAAACTTAGAACATAGCTCAAACAACAACTCACTGACTTTCTCCACACATCCATACACCGAGTCATACATACTCTTTTATCCTTAAAGAGAAACATTAAGAGTTTTTTCACATCTGCAGCATTTAACCAGGTATTGCATGGCCTACACCTTCCTCTTGATCCATACACTTTACCTTCACACACACACATATATATATATATATATATATATATATATATATGTGTGTGTGTATGTGTGTTACATAACTCACCCTCTCAATAAGCCCAAACCGCCGTAAGACACTTCTTTCGCAATGACCTATTGGATTACCTTTCAAACCGTACTCCTTCAGCACCCATTCATTAATGACTCTGTACATACGAGATCTAACTAGCCGATCATTATGGGAGTGACGTCTACAGGGCTATTTAGTAATTCATTTATTGGTTTTATGACCAAGGTCTTCTCTTTAGCTAATAATAATAATAATTAAACTAAAAGGAGAAAGCTAAATTTATCAAAAAAGTTTAATGATAAATATTTATATCTATAGAAAACAGTTATTTAAACATTCACAGATCAAATAGTACAAAATACATCATCTAAAATGTTTGGCTCTAGTTGTTAAGTTATGTAAATCGTGATCAAACATCTGTTTTCTTAAGTTAAGTGAACGCTATGTTAAGTTGATTGTTATGCTAGCTAACACAATGTTCAATTTTAATTGGCGATATTTTAATTGACATAGCTATTTAATTGGTAAAGTCAGTATTTTTTAAGTATAATAAAAACTGATGTATTTTTTTGAAGCCAATTGGAATATTCCTGCAGCTCTAACAACTAGGTACTGGTACCAAGTCAAGAGATGATTATTGGCACAATCCGTGTTGAAATGAACATACCTTGATAACGCTGGGTTCCTGCAACTTCAGTTTATAAACAGGCAAAAGTCCTCTGTGCTGAATCCAACTGTGTTGAAGTACAAGACTAGCCGTGGGACGCTGGTTTGGATCCACGTGGAGCATTTTCTGAACCAAATCCTAAGCCCACACACAATACTTTATTTCTTCCCACAAATTTACTCCAGCAATTTTCAAATATCTTTAGCACAGAGTAGTTTGTAGGTCATTTCAACAAATTTACTTTTATTTTTTTGCACAGTTGTTTATTCATGTTTAGAAAGTTCAAAATCAATTTTTTTTTAATCCTCACCATTTGGGGAGGTCCCTGGAGGGTGCTTGGAACACCTTGATTTTTGCGATTTAGTGTTCTATCCAAACAATTTCTACTCCAGTATCACCAGGGTAAGTGTGCTGGCTATCCCTCCTAATTTTAACCACCATTTAGCCTAGTGCTCTATTTGTATTTTCTATAACATCTTAAGAAATATTGTATTCAAAAAAACCTATCGAGTTTATCTTGTTTTCTAATACTCGGGTTAAATCTAAACAAACAGTTTACTTTGACCCCGAAGACATTACCCCAAGTCTACTAACCTTGGCCTCCAAAGATATACTGGCCCAGTTTCCAGACTCCAGGTCAAACCTCCCTTCCCCAATTCTCTGGAGAATAACGCTTGGGGATTCTGTGCCACTGTTGGCGAACGGCGTGCGGCTGTAAATTAACAGACATGCCAACATAAATCTTTTGGGACTTATGAAAAAAAAAAAAATTCGTGAAATACATTTTGGTTATAGATTTAAAAATAGACAACACAGAAAAAAATAGCACCAAACATATGTATTTAATAAACACATAAAGACAAGGTCTACACTTACCAGGGAAACATATGTATTTAATAAACAGTTTATGATCAATCAGCTGGTCTGCTAGCGATCCAGACAGGGAGTGAAGATTAAACAAAATTACCTTTAAGAAATGTCAAACCAAAAGCATTTACGAGGGTACTTCACAAATGAATGGTCGACCTTGGCAAGCTACTCACATGTTTGTCTTTATAAGCTTTAAAATACCCCCACCCACTGCCTAAGCTTGCTACAGAAGAGAGATTAACAAAAATGGGTCAGTGTGCTTTTACCTGCCTGAAAACTAAACTTTGCGAGACCTTACGAGAAGAAATGCATTTAGGAACCTTCCTTTCCTAATTTGTAATGTACATAAGCGCTAAGAATGGCAATAAATGACGTGTATAAATTAGGTATTTCAGCTGTCAATATAATATATTGGTTAAGCTTTGTAGTCGATGAAGTATTTTTTTTTTCTAATTTGAAGTGAAGCTGATATTTGTTATGAAATTTGAAACTTTTTGCACTTCTACTTCACACTTCATAGTTATTATTATTATTATTATTATTATTATTATTATTAGCACCATGTCTTACTACCCATCCTGGTTGTACACACACTAATGTGTAATGGTAGGGTGATTGTGAGATGAAATGGAGGACCTACAGTTTAACGTGGAATCCGAACCACGGTGGAGGCCTGGCATTCCACACATTCACAAGATGTCTTGTCAGAGGTGAAGGAAGGGTTTGGCAGTCAGATAAATCTGTGCCGGGACCGAGGATTGAACCCTGGACTCCCAGCACCTTACCCCTAGACCGCCAGACCACCTACTTCATAGTAATTTTCAGGGAACACCAGGCCTCAAAAATTTATTTGATGCATTTTAATTGTGAACTTTAAGGCCTACATTTTTCTGGTACCTTTTAATCCTACTTTCTATGTTGATTAAATGTTTATCCTCTTTCAATGTTTATTAAATGGACTATCACATGAAATGAAAGGTTTTAAATTATTTTTTTTAAAGCACCCACAATTTGTTTGCAAAGAGAAAAATAAAACTTTGTGTGATTATATCTTTTGCTTATTTGACTTAGGATATCACAGTCTGTTCTCCTATCAAGGAAAAATTTGAGCTTTTCAAGGGCTATTTTATATTCTAAGGAGAGTGGGAAACCCACTTTTTGCATTCCAAGTGATGTCAAATCAAAGTATGACTATTTTAATTATTGTTTGAATGATAATACTCTATATTTGTGACTGACCCAGCCAACATGGTGTAGAGAAGAATTCCCAAGGACCAGATATCGCAAGCTGCGTCATATCCCTGCCTCTTGAGGACTTCTGGGGCCACAAAGTTGGCCGTATAGCATGGAGTCATCAAGAGGCCATTCTCTGCACGGAGCTGCTTCGCAAAGCCAAAGTCGCAGATCCTTAGGGCTTCAGGATTAGATGTTTCCGATGCGTACAGGATGTTGGCTGGCTTCAGATCTCTGTGTACAACCTGTAGAGGAACATTATTCAGTCTTGAAGGAGAGCTGATTAAAGAACAACAAACAATCTCTGCTAGTTCATCATGACTATCCTCGTGCCTGCCATATATTCCTGGTCAGACTTCATCTGTGAGAGGAGTTGGCTCCTCCTTTAGTGCTCACGTCAGGGAGTTAGACCCAACCTAGAAATCCTCTTACTCAAAGAGGGTTTTAACCAAGGTTGACAAGCTGGAACCTTGTGGAGGTGATCTGATCATCTGACGAGTCAGGGGGGAGCTCCCAAACTAGACACTAGACAGCCACCATGAGGAGACTTTCTGTCAGGGCTACCGGACAAGAAACATCCCACAGGAAGGCTCATGTCCTGTCTGAGTCAGGAGTGTCGCCACAAGGGTGTGAATTCATCACAAGACCATGAGCTACCCTCACTCATACCAAACAAACATTATGCACTTTATAAAAAATGCACAAGTAAACTATTTTATTTTTTTGTTGATTCATGACCAGTGTTCTGGGAGAAGTAGAAGCCATATTGAAAATATCCTAAGATTTGTTCCTGTTACAAAATAACGATATAAAATTGCAATATATTAACACAAAAATTACTAATTATTTATATTTATTTCTTTAAATAATATCCCTCAATAGATAATGTCTCGAAATATCAAGCAATGTTTCACTAACCCCATGTTGGTGCAGGTACTGAACGGTGCTGACCACAACCTGCATGATGGCACTTGCCTCCTTCTCAGAGAAGAACTTGTGCCTTATTATCCTGTCAAGTAGTTCTCCCCCTCTCATCAGCTCCATAACCAGGTACACAGCCCTGTCATCTTCGTACACCTAGAACACAACCCTATCATCTTAATACACCTAGAACACAGCCCTGTCATCGTCATACATCTAGAACACAACTTGATTCAGTGAAATATTTGAAAGAACAGTAAACAAGTTTAACAACATTTCAAAATATTACTCATTATTTCAACTATACACACTAGCATAGGATATAACTGTCCAGCGACTAAATAAAAACAGGTTGTGAACACATTGAACAGAAGTGGCGACCATAATTAATGATTTTAGAGTACTTATCCAGTGTTTAAATTTGAGTGTGCATTGTGCGTGTGTTGTCAATATGAGTTTTTTAATTTTGTATCCGGTGAACACACAGATTTTTTTCACTATCATTATTTTTTAAGACCTTCATGACCATTATTATAGAACATTATGGAATAAAAACTTGGAATGATTTAATTAAAACATTGAAAAAAGGTGCAAGTGAATTAATTAATTAATGAATGAGCTTAGTATTGGTGAGAAAATGACGAGTGATATTTTAAAAGAAAAGCAGCAAAATATTATCCGAGGTTTCTTCGACCTGGATAATCGAGAGTAAGTAGTTTCACAACAAAACCTGTGTGACCCAAACAAATATATCAGTGTCTTACTACCCATCCCCACATATTCACAATAGTGAGGTGAGGGATCAGGGCGAATTTAGACAAATTGTACTTGTATTTGTGCATAGAAACCCTTGTCAGGATTCTGGCCCTGACTTGCCATGGGCCAGACAAGGTCAACACAGATGTGGTATTGTAAACTCGGATAGGTACTTACATCTCGTAATGTCACAATGTTTGGATGATGACCCCAGCGAAGCAATATTTCCACCTCCTCCTGACAGTCTTTCCTGTTCTTGTCTATTACCTGAGCACAAACAGAGAGCAAACTATTACGACAAGTAGAATGTTAATACTCATTATTTTTATTCAATTATGTCAAAAAAGCAACCACTATTCATCACCAATTCCTATTCACAATTTTATACATATTTAAAATTGATAGTTAAAATGTTTACATAGAAAATACACACAAGTTTTTCAGCATGTAAATAAACACGACATACATAACTGTGTAGTTATTTTTCTTTTATTTAAATCTCAGTTAAATTCATTAAAAATGAGAGCTAGACGTGTGAATAGAGTCTCATGTGGAAAATTCAGTTCTGGACAGATTGTGGCCCATATTTGACTATTACTCAAAGATAATTTACATATCTTAATTAAGTTAGTTTGGTATTAGTTTATCACACCGTTCATATTTAAGAATGAATGGGGTTAAATTAAGCTTATACATATTGAGAATGGAAAAAAAACTATTCAACTATAAAATTTGAATTAAAATAATGTATGCTATTTAAAATTAATACACACACAATTTATAGTGACCTTTAAGATATACTAATACATAACAATAAAATGTTTATATAAAGAATTAGCAAGCTTATCCAACAAATTCTGGTTGATCGTAAATCACATCAACGAACCTTCCACCGCTTCAACGTGGTCATGTGATCTTACTCTCGTGTTAAAGACTTTACTGCTGATGACGGGCAGATTGGGGTTCAATCCCAGTCGAGTGAATTGAGGGTGGTTTTCCACTCTACCTCCATGCAAGTGTGGGTGCACTTCCTCTAAATTAAACCTTCCTAATTCATTAGAATAATTATTTGATAGGCGTAGAGCCTGAGTGGGTAGTAATAAGCAGTGCTAAAATAAAGAGAAAACTTTTGTCACTCATATAGTGTTTTAAAAATTTAAGAGGGGACATATTTCCGCACTAAATCTACCATATTAGCCCACGGGTCATGAAGCCCAGGTCTCCAGGTCTCCCTCTCACTTTTCGGCGAGTCTATGGAATTATATTAGCTAAGAAATAAATCTCGATTTTTCTTCATTGGATTGATATCACACAAAATAAACAAGATCAAAATTGCTAAATGAAATCTTTATAAATTTAATTAAAACAACTAACTTATTGCGCTAATTTCAAACATCCTAAATAAATGTAAGTAAAATGTAAATAATAAAATAAATGATCAATTTTTAAAAGGGATATTTTTGTTTGAAATTATAACATTCACTCAACATAATTTAATATTTACAACTTAGTTAAAAATATAATCATGTATTTATTGGTACCAATATATCTCAACAAACAATTAAGTTCATAAATTATGATTTACATTTTTGAATTAGGCCATTTATTTTATGATGTGTTTTATAAAATTAATGTGTTGCACACATGGACATTCAAGATTAGGTGGGGATAAGTTGGCAATCTTGTATTTTATTTGCTTGTGTTTGTAATAAGAGCATTTTTAAGGATCTGTTGGTGTATTTTGTTAGAAAAAGCATGGCAACGTATTTTTAGTTAATTGTAAAGAAGACAATTCAGTGGCAATTTGCGAAGAAAATTAACAACCAGATGTTGACGAGGCTATATTCATGATGGCCGCTGGAAAAGTTACGAAGGAATATGCAGGGAAAGTAGTGACAAAATCGTGTAGGTAAAATTCTTATATTAATTTTAGGGTTTTAATCTTATCATGATATAAATATTATTTATTTTATATACGCTTGTTTATAATTATGATGGATTTTTTTTAACAATTAAGAGGGGGTTTTCATGAATCAAAATTTGTTAATTGAGTACTGTGCTGTTAACATAGGTTAGGGATGAAGCAGGTTGTTACTAGAGGAAGTATACATTATCTTCTTGAAACTATATGTCTTTTCATTAGATATGTAAAAAATTTGACATTTTCTTACCTGTCTCATTTCCAAAAATGAACAGATGTGTCTTGCAGTAGGCTGGACTGCCGATAACGGGGAGATCGAGGTTCGAATATTCCTGGTCTACTGAGGCCGATATTTCTATAGTGGTTTTCCACTTACCCTCCACACAAATACTGCTAAACTTCCTTCAAAAATCAACCCTCCTCATCCATTACCCATTTTAGAGCAATTAGCATACATGTGTACTTCCTGAATAGGTATTTAAACACTATTTGCTATTAAATAAGAGACTTACCTTTATTGAAAGTAAATTAGAAACAAAATTAGATTGCTTCAAATATTATTATTATTATTATTATTATTAGCACCGCGTCTTACTACCCGTTCGCGTTACACGCACTCACGCTAATGTGTAATGGTAGGTTGATTGTGAGATGAAATGGAGGACCTAGAGTTTAACGTGGAATCCGAACCACGGTGGAGGCCTGTCATTCCATACATTCACAAGATGTCTTGTCAGAGGTGAAGGAAGGGTTTGGAAATCAGATAAATCTGTGCCGGGACCGAGGATTGAACCCCAGACCCCAGCACAGAAGTCCAACTCTTTACCCCTAGATCGCCAGGTCACCATCTATCCCAATAGAGATGTGGCGTTTTCCCACACGGGATCCAGGAGTATTCTCTAGAGTTCAACCAGTTAACACAAGAGCTCACCTTGACAGCATACTCTATCCTTGTAGACCTATGGATGCAGAGTCGACAGGAAGAGTAACTGCCTGTAGCAAATGTTTCTCTCAAGTCATACTCGTCTGTTATAAGGTTAGGCTTCACGTATAAGATCTGAAACAAACAACATGTGGCCAACTTGCGTACAAAATATTGTTTAATATGGAAAAAGAATAGGAAAAAAGGAGTGTACAAAGTTTTATAAACTTAAACATTGCTTCAAATACTCATAAATTCAACCTCGATTTGAAAGTAAAATACCATATTTGACAATTAAGAAGCTTTGCGAATCAAAATAAATTTTAAATACACATTTAGGTAACATTTAAGGTAGTTTTGTTTTGTATGTCACAAATTAATGTTCACTTGACGAGAATCAAACATACATATCTCTATAAGGAAAACCTAGTTTCGCTTCATGAGGTAATTGTATTATATTTGGAAGAAGGTATAGAAAAGGTGGATAGAAACATGTAAAAGGGACAAACAAAGTATGGCTTTTACAATGAAAAGAAGAACACAGTTCACACTTTACACTGCTGCCATTGGACAAAGAGGTGATGGTTGCCTCTTAAAGAAAATAGACCGTCACGGCTCAATCCCCCCACCTAGATTTCATTCTATCGGAACTCATTAGGGAGGAGTGTGAAATGCGCAACACAACTTCCTAAGAGAGAGAGAAAAAAAAAAAGAGAAAGTGTAAAATTGTAAAGAATGTTAGGATTGTGTTTGTCCTCCTTTTATATGTTTCAATCCACCTTTCCTATACCGTCTTCCAAATATAATACAAATTTTACATATTTAATTCTTAAAACTTTAGTTAGATAGCTAGTGCTTGTCAAATAAGACGTGATGAGAAATGTCTAATCGATTTTAAACAATCAATCATATGTAGAGTGTACTAGACAATTTTAGTGAAGCAAAATTTTAGTCTTAATTTGTGAAACTCGACAAAATATCTAACTTTTGAATAATATCAAGTAAGATAGTACAAAATAGAATAATAATTGGCCTTGCCCCAAGAGCATCAGTATGTACATTTGTATCATATTTGGAAGAAGGTACAGGACTGGTGGGTTGAAAGTAAAATACAATTACATCATAAAGCAAAAAGAGGTTTTCCTTCTAGAGATACTGCGAATACATTTTTTATTGTTTGGTAGGGGTGTGCGAAACTTCGAAACTTTGACTTGGCTTTGAAACCAACATCAGCTTCGACTTCGCTCCGAGAAAATTTCTGGCTTAAAAGCTTCACTAACGAAAAAAAAAATAATTTATGTTCAATTACTGCCATTTTAAGGTTGTTTTGTACATTACAAATTAATATTAATATGGTAAAATACTTAAGTATATGAATTGAATGTTGTGATTAGTAGCTTGATTTATCAGATTTAAACAAAGTATTACGAACAATTGTGCGATAAAACATATTCCAGGTAATTTTAGTGCATAAAGAAATCCAAACAAGAACAATATAAACATTTTTTCAAGTGTTAGACAACTAACAAAAGATACTAGAACTTCGATTTGGCTTTGAGAATATTTTATATATTCGTTTTGAGTTTGCTTCGACTTGAAAAATTGGATTTCGCACACCCCTATTGTCTGGTGTGAACCGGCAAAAAATTAGTAATGGCCTTAATCAAAAATAGCTAAATTTGATAGTTGTTTTGTTTGAGCTATGAAGAGAAGGACTAGAAATAGTGATATTAAGATTGATTCTCCAGATATCAGTAAGAATCAATAGAATAACGTGTTTTGCTAACTCCTCCACTAACCTTGTTGGATTGAGTCTCTGAGATGTGCTGCGATGACTGGTGATTTTGTTCATCCAACAAGCAAGGGGCGACAAAACTAAAGCCGCGAAAGAGTTCGTGAGCGTTGGCACTCGGCGGCACACCTGGGGAATCTGCAGACGCCAACAATAACAAAATATTCAGGCATATGAAATGATAACAGTATCTTCCAAAGTTAAACCCTCAATGTAGTTAATTGGCTAGTAAAAATAATCATCATCAACTGTTTTCAGCCTGTGACTGGGTCAGTTTATCAAAATGCCTCCGTCTTCCTCTATCCTTCCTCCTTTAATTTCTTCCATTCTTCTCCTTTCACTTGCACACTATCTGTTATCTGCTCATACAATTTATTTCTTGGTCTCCCTTGCAATATGTTTCTGCATATACTCCATTCACGGTAGGAATTATTCTCTGAAAGGTCTTTTTTCCTACCAATATCCTACTATATAATAGATTTATGGTAGGGAAAAAGGCCTTTCAGAAGTCAATTCCTACCGTGAACAGACATTACTTCATTTTCAACATTTCCTTCAGCATTCTATCTTTTCCATTTTCATTACATGCCCGTACCGTCTCAATCTTGTTTCTCCCCATGACAGCTAACATGCTCCTCACAAACTTCATTCCCATGGCCTCTCTCTTGCATTCAATGTCCATGTTTCTGATGCATATGTGACAATGGTACAAAGTACACCCTGTTCAACACTTTCATACAATTCAAGGGGACTTCTCCTCTCCATAGCAGATCTCTTACGTACCAATAGAACAACTCTCCCTGCTGTCCTCTTCTCGTCACATTCTCTCTACTTCTACCTTTCTCCTCAGACAAGCTTCCTAGGTATTTTACGTTCTGTACTTTTCTCAGCTCTACTCCATACAACCTTAAAGCTTTATTAGGTCTTATCCTTTTCCTTGTAATTAGTCATTACCATCACTTCACACTTCGCCATGCTAAATTTCATTTCACTCTCTTTCACTTCCTCATTCCATTCCTGTACTTCCTCTTCCTCTTCCCCCCATACCATCAACTCATCAGCAAACATCATGGCTTTCATTCTTTCATCCCCAAGTTTATTTTTTTCATTTTGTTCATGACCATTTCCATTACCATTACAAATAGTAATGGCAAAAGGGCACTCCCCTGCTTCACTCCAGTTTTTATTTGGAACCACTCGGTCCTTCCATTCTCCGTCTTAACACAACTGTTATTCTCATATATGCTTTTCACTTTCATTACAACTTCTCTTATCATTCCCACAGTCAGTTCCTCCACATCTGATGTTTTTCCTCGTTTCATCCTCTGTAATAGGTCACCTCTTTCCTCCTCTTCTGCTCTTTCTTCCTGCTCCTGTTTCACTCTCAATCCTTTAGTCGTTTAGATTGAACATTTTCTCAAAATATCTCATCCATAGTTCCTTTATTCCTCTCCTGTTTTCAATGTTCTTACTTCATCTATCATTCTAACTTCTTGTCTTTTCTTTCTCTTCCTGTTTATAATTTGGTTATTTAACAGCTTCTTACTTTCTTCTACGTTCTGTTCCAGCATTTCCGTCCATTTTTGCATCCAATCCTTCCTGCCTTCCAGTACAACTCGCCTCACTCTATTCTTCTCCTCCCTATAGTCTTCCTTTGTTTACTCATTTCTATTCCTGAAATTACTTCTGAATGCTTTATCCTTCTTCTCTGCTGCTTCCTTCACCCTGTCGTTCCAGAAGGGTGTCTCCTTCCTCCCACACACCTCCCCTGTAGCTCCCACCAGACTGTTCATAAACCTTTCCCATTCAACCTCTACACTTTGCATCTCATCTTTGGGTACTAAGCCTAGCCTTTATTAGATACAGCTAGCTCTCTTTCCTCTTCATCATTAGTCTCCACACCCTTACTCTTCTTCCTTGTCTTACTACCTTTCTCCTAAATTCCCATCCCTTTATGTCTGTCACTATCCAAGGACACACTTGGTATTACCTCGATGTTTAAGGTCCAACTTTTGCTCCCCATCACAACTGTATCTAGTGATTTTAGACGTTCTCTTTCCTTCTCATACCAGTTGTTTGCCACTTAACTCCAACACCCTTCTACCCTTATCGTCTCTCTCTTCTCACCCTTCCTTCCCTAACATCTCCTCAAACCCTCCTATCTCTTTTCCTACTTTTGCATTCAATTCTCACAGTACTATCTGACACTCGTTTCCCAAATGCCTTTCTAGGTCTAATTGGCCAATATTTGAGTCAATTTCAAATTAAACTGGTGGATCACGTACGCTACCTTTGGGCGTTTTCGAGGTAAACTCCTTGTCAAAGTAGAACGCATCGTCCGCTCGGCTAACGGCCGGTTTGAAAGGGGGGTGGATTTCCTTCTTCAAGAGCATGTCCCACTCAATGGTGGCAAAGAAGGAATGTGCTTTTATCTCGTTCACACCATCTGGACCTGTTTTACACAAAATATGTTAAAAAACAGGATAGTGATAAAGAAACTTGATCTCTCAATAGTCCAACACTCTCAAGTCTCCAATTAAGAATCAATCTTAGTACCAATCTAAATAACCAATCTATATATATCACAACATTTGATACCCTGATTCTCAGCTTAAAAATCACAGGAAATGAAATAATAATTAATTTATTATTATCATCATCACCACTGCGTCTTACTAACTGTTCGGGTTATACACACTTACGCTAATGTGTAATGGTAGGGTGATTGCGAGATGATATGGAGGACCTACAGTTTAACGAGGGATCCGAACCACGGTGGAGGCCTGGCATTCCCCACATTCAAAAGTTGTGATTAATACAAGTCTTGTCAGAGGTGAAGGAAGGGTTTGGCAATTAGATAAATCTGTGCTGGAACTGAGGATTGAACCCCAGACCCCAGCACTTAAGTCCGACACCTTACCCCTAGATCACCAGGTCACCCTCAGGAAATTAAAGTTCTGTTATACAAACAGTATTTAGAATCTGGTAAATTTCCATTGAGACTATTGAGTTAGTTATTTAACCGTTACTATACACATACTACTAATTAACTGCACATGCTTTCTCTATGCTTGATTTGAGTGAACTGAAAAGGTGTACTTATGCCCTCAAATTGAACATTACTGACCCGCCCCAAGCCTGTTGGCGGGGTTCCTCTTGAAGAGGGCCCTCAGCAGGGCCTGGGCCTCTGCCGTAAGGAACTGGGGCATTCCAAGCTTCGCCTTCAGGATCTGGGTCATGGTCTCCTTGCGGTCCTGACCTTGGAAAGGTAATGTGCCCGTCAGCATCTCAAACTGTCAGGGAACAGAAACAAGAGGTCAGCATATCAAACTGTCAGGGAACAGAAACAAGAGGTCAGCATCTCAAACTGTCAAGGAACAGAAACAAGAGGTCAGCATCTCAAACTGTCAAGGAACAGAAACAAGAAGTCAGCATATCAAACTGTCAGGGAACAGAAACAAGAGGTCAGCATATCAAACTCAATAAAGGAGAGCCAGGACAGTGTGCACCAAATGCAACAAGGGACTTCATGGAGAGTGTTTACCCAAAAACAGGTGCTGACTTCAAAATTTTAAGTAATGTCTCGTATACATGATTTTACAAAAAAGGTCATACAGTTCAAAACCAGACAAACCTTCAAACACCAAACTTATATACTATTTTATAGAAATAAATGCTCTTTCTTGTAGGATGACTGATGAAGAAGGAAGACGTGAAAAAAATGAGTTTTTTTTAACTTTGAATAATAAATTTTAATTCAAGTTTTCAAATTTCAAATGATTTATGAAATTTTTTTTTTTCTAAATCTTCAATGTTTATTGTATAAGTGTGATTTTTTTCCATTTGTATGGATTGAAAATTTTTCAATGGGAAAATTTAAAATGTTTAAAGGTAAATATGTGAAAATGAAGTTGTAAGAAGAGTCAATGAAAAGAGAAATATTCTGCAAGAGATTGAAGAGAAAGTTCAAGTGTATGGGTCTTATTGGATGACGTCATAGAAGGCAAGGTGGAAAGGGACCAGGAAGAAAGGTGATGGACAAAGAGTAAGTGTGATTTCCAGTTAAAGTGTAAAACAAAATAGCTTTAGAACACTAGAAAGTGACTTCTCTCCATACTGATCTTATCCGTGGGCCTGCAGTATACAGTGCTATATTGAAAGACCTTTGATAGACACTAACAGGATTATACATCCAGCAACACTAGTAAGTGCAGGATATTAAACAACCACATCACTAGTAAGTGCAGGATATTATACAACCATATCACTAGTAAGTGCAGAATATTAAATCACTAGTAAGTGCAGGATATTATACAACCACATCACTAGTAAGTGCAGAATATTATACAGCCACATCACTAGTAAGTACAGGATATAATAGTCACATCAGTAGTAAGTGCAGGATATTATACAACCACATCACTAGTAAGTGCAGGATATTATAGTCACATCACTAGTAAGTGCAGGATATTATAGTCACATCAGTATTAAGTGCAGGATATTATACAACCACATCACTAGTAAGTGCAGGATATTATACAACCACATCACTAGTAAGTGCAGGATATTATACAGCCACATCACTAGTAAGTGCAGGA
Organism: Timema monikensis; assembly: GCA_902151445.1. Lineage (NCBI taxonomy): Eukaryota > Metazoa > Arthropoda > Insecta > Phasmatodea > Timematidae > Timema > Timema monikensis. The sequence goes on from CABFVZ010000833.1 coordinate 81,056, forward strand.
TATTATACAACCACATCACTAGTAAGTGCAGGATATTATACAACCACATCACTAGTAAGTGCAGAATATTATACAGCCACATCACTAGTAAGTACAGGATATTATAGTCACATCAGTAGTAAGTGCAGGATATTATACAACCACATCACTAGTAAGTGCAGAATATTATACAGTCACATCACTAGTAAGTGCAAGATACGATACAATACAGCCACATCACCAGTAAGTGCAGGATATGGGAAGACTAGATTTTGAAGGGTGAGTCATACCAGACTCTCTGCAATGTTTTCAATAAACACCGTCCTTCACACCAAGGTCTAACGAAACCTTACTCTAGATAAGAGACCGCTCTCTGCCATAACAGACATTACCATCAACACTCCAAGGGACCACCAGTCCGCTGCAAACGAGTGTCCTTTCCTGTTAACTACTTCGGGTGCCATGTACTCTACAGTCCCACAGAAGGAATAGGCCTTCTGGTCATCTAGAGGCAATTTGCTCAGACCAAAGTCTGTCAATGATATGTGGCCATCCGCATCAAGAAGAATACTGAAACAAATGTTAAAATTCACAATTATATTACTAACAAATTTACAAAATGACCAGTATATTTAAATATCAGAATGTTGAACATTTAGACACATATGTGAAGCTTATCTGAACTTGGATATGACCCTTCTAGCATAACCCAGTGAAAATGTTTAATTTGACCGAGTATCACAAAGCTGTAGCATAGTGTTATGGGACTCACTTCTCTGGCTTGAGGTCTCGGTATATAATCCCCAACTGGTGGATGTGGTCAAGCGCCAGCGCTAGTTCTGCCAGATAGAACTTCACATCTTCTTCGGTGAACATAACCTGTACACACAGATCTATTTACCACGAGGTCTGGTGATGATGTAAGCAGGCAGGAGTGGTATAGTAGTAGAAAATAAGAGTTTAATTAGTTTGATTCAATTTTAGGAAATTATTTCATAGCAAACAGTACCTTGATATTTATTTTTGTCTGGTTAAAGAAGTATCTTATATAGCTTTTTAATATTTAATTAAAAATACAAAGTTGTATAGCCATAAACGATTCCACAAAAATTGTGGTTATGAAAAATATTATTTGTATTCATAACTTAAATCTAACTCTAAATATTTTTAGTATATACTACTCAAACTTGTTTGATGTTTGGATTAAAATTCGACCAAGTTAAGAATGCATACTCTTACATCTATAATAAATAGTCAATGGAAATAATAGAAAATATAAGATTTAAGTAATATAAAATGTCAGTTCAGAGAGTGCAGTTTTCACAGAATTCAAGTTAATCTTGTCAAGTATATCGCAAGAAAAGTTCTACCTCAGCAAATAATTTGAGTGTTTTACAAATATTTAATTTTAATTATTAGTTTTAAAGAGATTAAAACTGAGAAGGCTTATTTATTAAAATCAATCACTCTGATCTCTTATACAGTCAACAATCGAACCGAAAATCACTAAGGAAGTGACTGATGAGCTTATAAATCACCAAGTGAGGGGAAGGGAACACCAATTTAGGTATGTAGTTATATAATTTTTTATTAAAAAAAGTTTATGGCCAAAATAAATAAGATTTTGCTCAAGTAGATATGTTTAGTTTAATTGTCTGCCATTAGAAATACCTTCAGTTATTTTGTATTGGGCCGAGGAAGCAGAGTATTTGAGCAGAGCTTGTTCTCTCCATTTAACAAATCTTGTTTAAGGTCCACTTTACTCGTGACGGATAGTCAAGAAGTGTCAAGACTAGCAAGTGTAGAAAACTATGCTGAACATATCTAATGAACAGTTATTGTTCCATCTGAAGTAAGAATGATATGTTAAGTGATGGTAAATGGTGATGTACCTCTTTGGAGAGCCTGGTAAATAGATCTCCGCCACGCAGGAAGTCTAATATGAGGTATAGTTTCCCCTCGGTCTGGAAGGCGTAGTGCAGTTTTACAATGAATGGATGTTGAACATCCACTAGGATATTGCGTTCCGTCTTGGTGCGCATGCGGTCCCTTACTACAACACATCCGGGCGTGCGGTTATAGCCCCCACATCAAATGGGGAGTTAAAAATCAGATTTAGATATTATCCAAAAACCCTTTCAACATTGAAATAATACCCGCTTCGGTAGGCACAAGGTCTAACGCGCTACTCACGTGATGGACTAGACAGCCAAAGACCAGGAGATTGGGGTTCGAACCCGGTCGAGTGAACTGAGGGTGGAATCCTAAATGGTTTTCCACTATCCCTCCACACAAATGTGGGTGCACTTCCTATCACTTAAAGTCTTCCTAGTCATTAAACCATTAGTGTAACTAGTACATAGACGTACAACCCGAACGAGTAGTAAGACACGGTACTAAAAAAACTGAATAACTGGAAGAGAAATTTAATTTTTCTGGGAAATTTTTGTTTTTTCCCCTCTGCAATTTATTGCCCCTTAATACGTACATAAAAGTGTTCAGTTGATAATCAATGGTCTTTATCAAATGAAATAAAAATATCAATAAATAATTAATGTTTCCTCAGAAGTATCAGATTTCATTCTTGAATAAAATATTTTGGTTTGTTAGTTCAAATTTAATTTGAATATTGAAATGTCAACAATTTTTAATCAAAACTGAAATGAATAGTTTAATCTAAGCTTGCTTTGAAGAAATAAAAAATTATAATTGTAATTTGTTCAGTCTTTGGGCAGGTCTGTTGTATTGTCGTTGCTATTTAAGTCTGGTGAGAGAAACCGAGCTGTCTAGCTGGAGTGGAGGTCAGTAGAGAAGTTTCAGTCTCATTTAGATCTATCTTACAACACTCCTACTCCAAGTTGTCAGGTTCACACACGAGGTCACAACACTGGCTCAAGAGGAACAACTCCAGTTCATCTCATGTGAGGAATGTGTCAACAATAAAACCAGTGGGTCTACATATTAACTGATCTCCTGGTATTATTAGGTGACAACACAACACTGTTAAAGGTAGAGTCTTCAACTTACACACATTAATACTAAATAGAAAACTTTTAACTTTGGTCATGGGTCAACTTTAGGTCACAATTCCTTTTCCATGCTACTCTGGGGGTATTTTAAATGGTGGGTTATAAGCATGATACACTTTTATCAGCGCAACTTACAAAATAACAAACTATGACGGAACCATTAGTAGCAAACTCAGTCGGTACGCACATAATTTTACATAATGATAGTAGCTGGGAGTGAACCTGGATATCCAGGAACCACAAGAGATGACGGTGCATTCTGTTTGAGGAATTGAAAGTTATAAAATCTGTGTGTTAATTATCTATGTAAAAGAGTTTAGAGACTTGCGTTGATGTTGCACTGACCTTTGAGAGTAGCTTTCTTGAGGACCTTCATGGCGTACAGGGTCCCGCTGTCCTTGCCCACGACCTTTCTGACAAGGAACACCTAAAACACCCAAAACGTATCCTACATATCGGACACATGTCTACTGGGTTCAGTTGCCGGCAATGTGTTGTTAACAATCTCATTAGTAGAAGGTAAATATTTCCCACATTAAAGTTTAGCACTTTTATCCGACAATTTCCAGCCAAATTAAGGAAAGGTATCAAATATGTTATCATAGTTTATAATGTTTGTCAGCAGTATTTAAACTTGAAATGCCTTGTGGTACTATTTTGTTTAGTTATTATGTAACGAAACTGTTATTTCATTCAAATGCGTACTCACAAAAATATTCATAATAATTATGAAAACTTATATTTTCACAAAATAAAGATGTTGATGGTGGAAGAAACTTTTTATTTTACTATTTAGTTCAATATTAGGACTTTCTCCCTGAGCAATATTGATAAACTACACCCCCCCCTCCCCCCCGCCCCAGCCCCGTCACACTATCAGGTGATTCTACAGCCAATGAATGACTCTCTCCCCAGAATGTAATGTTCGTTGTTTGGCGATTGACACCCTCAGGATCACAAACTATAAGATTAGGTGTTTCACAACTCCATGCAGATATTAGAGGACTTATAAGAAAAATTATTTAATAAACAAAAACCTAAACAGCCCTTTCTTAATAAATGCCTTAATTTTGTAATATTAATATAATATTTTACGTAAATAAAAAGAAGTATAAAGTAAAAGATAGATAGAGCTCCCCAGCCTGATGTATTACCAGGTGTGTTGAACTACCAATGTTAGATTATACCATCCTCTGTAACAACTATTGTAATGTCATCTCCTCGCTAGTTTAAAGGACTCACCTTGCCAAAGGATCCTTGACCAAGCACCTTGAGCAGCTCAAATTGGCCCGGGTCTGCCTTGTCGTGGCCCTCTTTAATAACCTCTCGTAGCTCGATCTCGTGCGTGTGACAGTCCTCTCCATCTTGGTTGTTGTCGTGATGATGGTTCTACAACAATGAGTGACACGATGAGGACCCCGTACTAACGACAGTAACAGTCCCCCAGGATGCCATGTCAATCAGCACCAGATTAATTCCTCCCACAAACCTGGCACAGATGGAACCAACCCAAGTACTAGGCGTTAGTATTACCCAACAAGTAGTGTGCGTGTACATATTCAAAATGCAATGGGTAGAACAAGGGGTTGAAAAAAGTAACACAAGCTCGTGGTTTATTGGCTTTTAAATGGAGACGGGATTAAATGAAAGATACGTTTTTAAAATATCTGTTCCAAATTGTTGAGCTAAATTATAGATTGTAAGGGAAATAGATAGATCCAGCGAGGTCACTAAGTTAACATTAAAAAATTGGACCCGCTTCGGTGGCGTAGTTAGCTAACGCGCTAGTAGTGTTGAACTATACTGCCGAAGACAGAGGGAGTGAGGTTTGAATCTCACTCGGGTAAACTGGGGGTGGTTTTTCCTAAATGATTTTCCCCCTCTCCCTCCATGCCAATGCGGGTTAAATTCCTCTAAATTCAACCTTCCCAATCCCTAATCCACTAGCGTAATTAGTACTTAGGCATATAACCCGAACGGTTAGTAAGACGTGGTTCTAAATAAATTAATAACAAATTGGAGCATCTGATCAAATCCATTTCCTTTAAAAATATAGATCAAAATAAATATTTTGTTATTTGTTTATTTGAATATGACCAAGCCACCCTTAAATGAGGAGTCCTGGGGATATTAACAAGACTGGTCCAAATATTAGATACATGTGCGGACTGTGAAGGAAAGTCGATAAACAGTTTGATGTGTGTCCTTTATTTAATATAATACACCACTCACACATTCAAATAATCAAATAAAACTAAACACATATTTATTTTACACATTACATGTACACATTAAATTATTCAATTATATAATTACTGGTTCTGTTGTTATTATTTCAGTGAAATATATTACATCTATAGATGTGGAGATCTGGCAAAGTTTGCGGATGTATAATTGGAATTCAGATTGACGCGTGCGGATGTGGATATTGCTGTGGTCATCCGCTCAATGTTCTATTTGTAATAACTGTATCACCCCCCGAAATGTAATAGTGTGTGCAGCACTAAAATATATGAAATGTGTACGCCACTACAAACTGACATTGCATTTAGACCATTACTTACATCATTCAAGTCATCAATAACCATTTCTTCAGTGCTGGCAACCTGTAACAGAGAAAACATTACCAATAAACTAATGATAAAGGAGAGTAGTGCGGTAAAAGTACGAGAAGTGATGGGAGGAGTGCTATTAGTGTTATTACAGCAGTTAGTAGGAGTGCTATTAGTGTTATTACAGAGGTTAGTAGGAGTGCTATTAGTGTTATTACAGCAGTTAGTAGGAGTGTTATTAGTGTTAAACTAGTGTTATTACAGTTGTTAGTAGGAAATGTTGGCAATATCAGCCCACCAAGGGATTTAATAGATAAGTTATTGTGGAAGCAGCCACCAACGTTATTTATCTAAGAAGCTTACAAAAGAGTAAGTTTTGTTTGTCACCAGTTCCACTCCTGGTGATTCTGAACTAAATATGATCCTGCCAACTACGCATTATTAATTCCCATGTTTAACTAATTTGGAACATTGAACAAAAATATGTTCCATTCACAACATTCAGGCTGGCATAGCCTCAAGCTCAAGGGTCCAGGGTTCGCTTACAATTGGCTGTAATTGTAAATATAGGTAATAGAAGTTTCTGCTAGCAAGTTAGTAACATTAAAAGTTGTGAGTAATAATAATAATTATTATCGTTTCTAAAAACTTTTATCAAATGGCTTTTTAAAAGCATATTAAAAAATAAACAAAATAAAAAATGAATTAAAAAGTTTGTCCCAATCATTAAAAAAACTATTAAAAACTATTAACAACCAGGTCCATCCAAGATTTGATTAACAAAATAGCACGCACAGGTGAGCATGCAGATTAGGTGTCTGGTTTGCCGGCAATGAGATGGTTGTGGTTTGAATCCCGGTGCATCGAGAGAGTATTTTTTTACTCTAGATGGTTTCTTGCTCTACCACCACTCCATCAACTCTTCTCAATTACTGTAATTAAATGTTTACAGTCCAGACAGAAAGTAGAATTCTCCACACTGTAGATTTAAATTGGTACCCAAACATAAAACTAGGTCTAATATAAACGAAACCATCGTGGCTCAACAGTTGTGCAGTAAAGTTACAGATATGTAACAAACATTTAGGAATAAAAACACCCTCACTTGAACCCCAACCTCCTCATCGGTAGGCCGATCTATCGCGAGAGTACGCCTCCAACTGTTTTGCCAGCGAGGTGGATATGTACATCACGTGTAAATTACGTGTGAAAAATGGCCCTGGGCCTGGGAACGAATCCTGGGCAGCCCAGTGGTAGAGCCTCCATGTGTCCATGTGTAGTTTGTAAAATATTCGATTTTTAAAAATCAAGCAAATAATTTGCAAAACTGTGTTTTATTCCAAGCCATAAAAGTGTAATGGGTGGTAATTGATGTAATGACATGTAAGTTGGAGGTTCTACACAACATGATATGTGCAGGAAGCCGACCAACACATGGGAAGTTTAACAACCACACACTGATAAGTGTTATCTTTCTAACATGGAGCTGATGGTTACAAACAGGTATTACTCTCCACAGAGCAAACAAGATAGCGAATAAACCAGCCTTGGCTGTCACAAGCTTGTAAACTTGAAAAAAGCACATCAGATGAAATTACCATCTACAGTCCTAAAACCTACCTGCAGTTTATCGTCACAATCATTCAAACTGAAATGCACACAGCTGATAAATAAACCCACTCGCTTGCCCATATATCACAGGGGTATTGATTTTATACATTTAAAAGTTGTCCTCATCTAAATTTGATTTGTTTCATGTTTTTATATAAATACTGCTGACTCCTTTTGTAACACTTTTGTAAAAAAATAAATTACAAATAGGTCTAAACAAATTAGTTAATTACTTTACACATTAGAAGCTAACACCCTGTTATTGATAATTTATTGAATAAATAACTTCACAATGAATTAAATTAAATTATTACCCTCCCCCTTCCCTTTCACCCCTAGTCAGGGCAGTGAGGCCCAGGGTAAAAAATGCGAGCCCCACCCTCCCTTTGCACGAGAGTTTTTCAATTTTAGCACTAAACCATTATAATATATTGATATGTACTCAGTACTTATGTTACTTAATAATTTCTCATGTTTTATGGAATATTTATCAGCCCATTAAATGACTGTACTTTATTAAATGCAAACAATTAATCCAATTAAATTAACAAAAGTGAATTTCATTTTGTACCAGTGCACTGCTAGTTTTCTGTAGACTGACATCACAATGGTGGTTTATTCTACCATAATGCAGCACATTACTCGGATAAGATAAATAGTAAATTACATAAAGTCAGGGTTTTCAGGAATATGGAATGGAATCCGATCACCGAGCAAATACTTATTGCTGTTAAATATGTGTACACTATTTGATGTGAAATTTAGAATAACTCTAGGCCTAAATGAATTTAATAATTTTTGGGGAAAATGTGGCCCCCTGGAATGTGAGGCTCAGGTCATTTGCTCCCTTTGGCCTCTCCCCTTCCTTTGATAAATATTCCAGACCACTCAAAATGACTGACTAGTAACTCCTGGCCATTCAAACAGAACAGACGCTGTCTTTGTTAGGAGCAGGATATGCTGTCATTGTGCCCTTCTTACAACATACATTGTTAAACAGATCAGTCTAACAAGACCACACAATCACAGATTTTACATTTTCAAATAGGACGAGGCATCTTAACAACAAACAAACTCACTGGAAATATCAATAAAATGCCCAGTATCAGCACACTGGTATTTTTTTTTATCAATTTCAGGAAAAACTTACCAAGATAAAATATGAGTTTTCTTACTTCCTGTGCAGGTTGTCCACATATTTTAACTAATAAGATAGAGGGTGGAAGGTAGGATTTACCTTTGTGTGAACAGAGCAGGACTGGGCGCCCCGGGCATCAAGAACCGGAGGCGCCTGAAGCAAGTGAGAAACTGTGCTCACAGTAATCTGGACATGTTGGCTATCTAAGCTTATAAAAAAGGGCCTAGCTTACAAATAAAATGAGTAATAAGGATTGATAGCGTTAAGGCTATTAGATAAAGGATGTTTGTGACGCTTTAATGGAAATTCTTGAATCCAGTCTGGAAGATGCTGGTCTGAGATATTAATCACACTTTAGCTGATTGGTTGATTAAATTTGAATCCTGGATTTCTCTGGTTGTATGGGATGATATTTTATAGCAAGTAAACATTGCGAATAAAGTGATGCAAAGTCCAGCGATAATGTTGTTACTGGTGCGCCTTTAATTATGAATTGTGTCATGTGTCGCTTCTTATAAACATGTTGGCTATTAAAATACTATAATTATTGCAAAATGACTCTTTGAAACTATGGGAAGAATTAAAACATTACATGCATATCCTTCCAGGCATGGAAGTCTCTACCCCTAAAAAATGTGTTACAATACATAGAGGAAAAAAATATGAGACTACCTTCCCCAACATCCGAGTGCCATTTAGTATATTGTTGATCGTGACAGCGACAGTGTTTCAAAGTTAAAACTGGTCAAGACTTATCCTCACCATGCTATGGCCGATGAAAGGCTGTCATTGTTAGCAATATTATTCATAGAAAATAACATAGCCCAAAATCTAGACTTTTCTTCAACTGTGACAAAATTTGCCTAGGTGAAAGCAACTGAGGCATTAAAAAAAAACAAAAAAACAACACAGTGTGAGCCAGAGTAACAGGGCCTGCCAAGATTTACATATCATCTGCGAGTCTGATCTTGATTATATAACATGAATACATTTTAATTTTTGTTGCAGACTAACGGACATTCTATTCTATATTACGTTGTTATTGAATTGTGCTCGTGTGAATGCCAAAAATGTGTGTCTATATATTATTTTTGCCTAAACTCTTTTTTCCCCACTATCTAAAAATATATATACTAAGGGGAAAATATAAAAATGAGAAAGGGGGGGAGGTAGTATGTGTCTCTCGCCCCGGGGCGCCAATTGTTCTCTAAGGCGAGCCTAGGGGTGGGGGAGAGAGAGAGGGAGTAGAAAACTATTTAGGAATAATAATCACCCTTTGTAGTATACTCGATAAGGAACTGAGCCCTGACGTCAGTCCAGTTTATGATGTTAGCCGAGGATGGTATACTTGCAGTCTCCATCACAAGTGTGTTCAGAGCAGTAAGGATGTATAAGAAGGGTTTGAAACGTGAAGGATGTTGAGAAAAGCAACTTTATACAGACAAGCTGAGTTAACATGGTAGGACATGAGAGTTTGACCAAGATAATAAAGAGGAGATGTGTAAAGGAAAGATTCAAGAGGAGACAAAGATTGGAGTACAAGAATAACATAAGAAGGACTGAACAGGAAGTGGCGCTCAAGCAGACATTGCTCCTTAATGAAGTTTTATCAGGATGAGTGAAATTATTCTACTATAGTTAATAAAATTAAACACACATAAGAAAAGATACAGTATTCTATAATTTTACTGTCATCAACTGAAGATTAAATAAAAGTGAATGTAAACACATTTTCTTGTTAAAGCAATGGTGGTGAACTTTATTTGCATGGGGGAAGAGGGAGGGGGGAGGTCAACAAATGAAATAAACATTAACTCTAATTCTTTATCTTAGATGTCTTCTTTTTTTGTGCCTACAAGAATGTTTTTCCTGCATGAAATAATTTGGTAAAAACAAATTGGTGGGTGTGCAGTAAAATAATAAAAAACAAAAATCCTACCGACCCTTGAAAGATTTACAGGAAAGTCGCTGTTGATCATTTACAAGTTCTTGTGCTAGCATTCAAGCTCACTTACTAACTACCTTTTACTTTGTTATTATTATTACATTTGTGTCAAATCAAACAGTTGCTTCATTTTTACCTTTCCTCAGACACGATGTGATGTAATTTACATGGGTTAAGGGGGGCCCCACACTGAAGGCCGCTACATAAGTATATCCAGCCCTGCAAACATCTTATAGCTAGGTCTTATTTTTACCAAATAGAGACTATAATTCTTACTAACAAACCCTGAGACCACTTACCCACAAGTCGAAACAAAACTAACAAAGAACAAAACATTTTTTACGATAAAGAAATTTACATTATTTTTTAATTGCAGAGTTCCCAAAGAGCAAAACTTTGTTTTAAAATAATATTTTTGTTTATCGACCACCAAACTGACAAAGTCCGGGTGTACAATGTTTGGTTTGAAGAACATACCAATCTGCGCCCGCGTGATTTACCCACGTTATCTATGTTTGCGAAGAGTTCTACAGTTCATCACATCCTTGATATATTTTTTTATTTAGCACCGCGTCTTACTACCCGTTCGGGTTATACGCTTTTTTAAAGCACTAATTACGCTAATGGATTAGGAATTGGGAAGGTTGAATTAGAGGAAGTGAACCCGCATTTGCATGGAGGGAGAGTGGAAAACCATTTAGGAAAAACCACCCCCAGTTCACCCGAGTGAGATTCGAACCTCAATCTCCCCGTCCTCAGCAGTCGAGCTCAACACGACAAGCGGGTTAGCCAACTACGCCACCGAGGCGGGTGAAGAGAGTGAAGTAGACAATTAATTTATTATGTAAAGCAGCACCCAAAAATCCAAAAAAGATAGTCACAGTAAATATATTAATTGTACCAATACATGCGATATAATTAAAAATAAAATGAGGTTGTCAGGTAAAATTCTTATTTTATTTAGGCCTATATTTTAGAAAAAAAATTAGGTAGGAAATTTTGTTTTGTTTAGTGAATTTGTTGTTTGACTGAAGATATCTCACAACATAGAACAGTTGTTAGAGGAAGTTGTCTGACACAATGTGTTCCAAACTATTTGTTTCGACCAGTGGGTGAGCGGTATAAATGTACCCGACAAAATCACTTAATTTACAAAAAAACCAAACACAAACAATTATTATCAGTAATAAGTTACTTAAGTACCAAAGCAAAACATTACTGGATCATGCATCAGAATGTTTGTTGAGTCAGAATAAATCCATGCAGAACAATCACAAAGGATGGATAGAGTTTGAAGACCATTTTGACAAATATTATTGAGAAGATAAGTCAAAACACAAATCATTCCACATTTCCACTTAGCCTATATAAAGATGTGTAAAGACTAAAGATCAAGAAATTAAGATGACTATAATTTACCACATAAATTATATTTTACATATTGTAATTATATAAAATAGTTTTTTTATTTGAAATGTGAAATATTATAAATTAATAACCCTAAATATATTTGGAAATAATATAAGTTTATCAAATATGGGTGTATTCACACAGTATTTAAGTTTCTAACAAATCTCATTTTATTTGAACTTAAATATGTTACAGTAAATATAATGAAAACACACATTTAGTACACTCTGTTGTTAATAAAACTAGAGAACTTGCGTGCTGGATGAGCATAAGCAAACTAGTTATGTTATCTCTATATACCTGTCCAGGTTGTACTTATTAAAATAGTTTGTTAGAGATGAGGCAGGTAGAATTTAGAGGAAGTGTACTCCCATTTGTGTGGAGGTACACCCTTCCAGGATTGAAACCCCAATCTCCCTGTCATCATCAGTTCAGTCTAGGGCAAGAATATCATCTTAGACCATTTGACCACTGACACGTGTGATAAACTAGTTGAGGTCAGTTGGACTGGCACACAATTAAAATGTATTATGACTAAGAGACAACCTGAATATCTTATATATTAAAGTTTTGATTTGACTGAAACCAAACGTACAAAAAAAATTTCCATCAGAAATTATCCACATATGTCCCTGAAATATATTATGTCCAGTTAGAGACAATGTTCATCTTAACAATAATTGTGTGAACAACAAACTAGTTCTAACTTTCAGTAGAAATGGAAGGTATTTAAGAGCCAGTGGTACCCCACTTTCCCAATAAAACCTCACTAATTGTTTCAATTCACTTTATCATCAACCCTGAAAATAACCAATAGTTATTAGAGGAAAGCTAAGAGAAAATAAGTAATGACACCAAAGTAAAATAAAAAGTTGAAAACATCTAAAAAAAAAAATATATATCTACAACAACAAAATCGATGTAAAATATGAGGATGAACTTTATTTTTATGCTCCACAGATCAATGTTATCCAACCTTTTATAGTTACACTCATTATTTAACTGGAACTTTGAGCCCAACAACATATTTCTATTATTTATAATTACTAATCAGTAATTTTACTAGATTTAATTGTCTTCAAAAGTTGTTTATATGTATTTAGGCCTAATGCAGACTTTTTCAGCACTACGTCTTACTACCCATTTGGGTTATATGCCTATGTACTAATTACACTAATGGTTTGGGGATTAGGAAGGTTTAATTTAATTGCCTCAGGGACTGTAAGGAACCAGTGGTTGAATGCTTCAATGAAACTTATGTAACGCAAGGTAGTTAATTGCTTCAATGAAACTCTTATGTAACGCAAGGTAGTTGACTGCTTCAATGAAACTGTTATGTAACGCAAGGTAGTTAACTGCTTCAATGAAACTCTTATGTAACGCAAGGTAGTTGACTGCTTCAATGAAACTCTTATGTAACGCAAGGTAGTTGACTGCTTCAATGAAACTCTTATGTAACGCAAGGTAGTTAATTGCTTCAATGAAACTGTTATGTAACGCAAGGCAGTTGACTGCTTCAATGAAACTGTTATGTAACGCAAGGGAGTTAAATCTTTTAATAAAAACAACATATTTTGTGCTGCAAATATATTTTTAAATTTCAAATTAAAAAATGTAATTAAAAAACTCATATTATCAATACGAGATCAATTCTTCAAACACCCGCATTGGTGGACACGCAGGCTAAGGTGATAGCCCGGTATGGTATAGTTTTCCAGTGACCTGGGGGTCAGGGTTCGACTCACAGACAGGAGTACTTTCTAGGTGGTTTTCTTTTAATTGTTTTTACACTTCCTCCTATACAAATGCTGGTACATTTCCTCTGAAACTATACCTTCCCTATTCTATATGTGAATAGTCCGGGTGGGTGGTAAGGTCAGCATGGCTAGCCACAAAATAAGTGAAGCAGGGACCAGTGAAGCAGGGACCAGTGGAGCCGGGACCAGTGAAGCAGGACTAACGAAGCAGGACAAACGAAGCAGGACACGTGAACTTGACTGAATTTGGTCCTCAAAATGATTAATATTGGTGGTAGTTTACATTATGTGGTTTTTCCTTTTTAAAATAAATAAATGTGTGTGCATTTTTATTCAAATTTCCACTAATGTTCACGGATGTAAGGTAGTTTTCCCCTTGATTTAGTTTATTGTAATTCAATGTTACTGGCTGATATTACATGTGTTCGAATAAGATTCTTCAGTTAGCTTTTTCATCCATGCAAGAATCAACTATTACAAACAAAATATTGAAATATTTATTTAATGTTTTTTACTAAATTCCCTGTATTTTCCCAGACATAAGAAATCCGCTGTGTTCTTCCGACGTGTGGCAACACTGTTTAAGCCTATGCTAAAATGAAGTCAAAAAGAATATATTAGAATCTTGATAATACAAACCAATTGGGATCGACGCTTGTGATCAGCAGAAATTCGAATTAAGTGGGAGGATACAGGGGCACAATATTTTCACAAATTTTAAATTACAGATGAATGAGTTTAGCCAAATTTTCATTTATTTAACTGGTGTGTAACATGTACTATGTGCTGTGGTTATTTTTAGCTACAGGAAAAAAAAGAGTGTTGATTAAAACATGTAATTACTAAGCATTTATTTTCAGATATCGCTGTTTCTTACAATTCTCTTTAAACTTTGAGCCCTATAACAAATAAAATATACTTTATTTGACTACCTGTTTTCCAAAAAGTGTGTTCGGATTATTCAGAATTTTGGACTACTGGAGTTTTACTGTAAAGATTTGATAACTGAAAATATATTGAAATGTAAAATTATATATATAATTTAAAAAATACTATAAATATGAAGCAAAGTTAAACAAAGTGCACATTATTTTAAATTTAGTTGCACATTATTTGAGGGAATGTTGAAATTACTGTTTTAACAAACAATCTATGTGCTTAAATGAACAAGTCATCAAGCCTTAGATACATACACAAAACGTTTATATTTTTAAATAAGTTAATTAAGACACTGAGTTGATTAAAATTGTGTTCTCTTTTGGATGTTAGAGCCAAAGTTCATGCATTTACTTCACTTTCACATTCCAAAAATTCACCCTCATATTTTCACACCATTCATTTTTGTTTTCTTCAGTTTATTTTACCTACAGAGCAAATCCTTACTCCTGATATTGACCTGGAAACTCCATTTGCTGCAAAAATAAAAAGGGAGAGAAAAAAAAAATACAACAACTTTAGATTGTGGGATAATGAAACAAGATAAACAATAACTCAAATGTTAACAATGTTGTTTTAACATGTTGCCCCAAATGGGTGGTATCTTCAATAGGTTAGTACATGTGATTATTTTGAAAAACAAACAGGTTTGTCCTAAATTGGCTATAGAATGTGAATTTTAGCAAGGGTGCAGGGTTCAAAACTCGAAGAGACAACATTTAGTGACAAAGTAATCAAACTGAACTAACGAAAACACTTCTAAATATCCATTTAGGGTATAGCATTTATGATAACCATGTTAATGTATCAGGGATGAGGAAGGTAGAATTTAAAGTAAATGTAGCCACATTCGCATGGAGGAAGAGTGGAAAGCCATTAAGGAAAAATAGCCCTCAGTATTTTTTTTGACACCACATCCTACCACTTGTTTGGGCTATACAAATATGTACTAATTACAATAATGTGTTAGTAACTAGAAAGGTTGAATTGAGAAGAAGTGTACCTACATTTGTGTGGAGGGAGTGTGGGAAACCATTTAGAGGAAAAAACCTTCTGTACACCCGAGCGGGATCAACCACGATCTCCCAGTCTTCGGCAGTCCAGTCTATTGCGAGGGTTGTGTGTTGTACCAGTTGATGTACTAACGAAGTGGGTAAACCACAAGTTAAATAGATCGTAATACACAATAACAGGGAAACAGCATTCCATGCAATAATAGATTTAACAATGTGAACAGTACCTAGCCTATTTATATAAGTTCCTGTTTAGATGATTGATATCAATAAATTATATGTAACTAATATAAAGGTATTCAAAGAACTGATCCAGAAACATTACTAAATGGTAGTGTGGAAATATGAAGAGTTTTTAGGGGGGAACACGACTTACAAAGAATCTTCCAACACTTGGCTGATGACGATGGAAAGTGTAAAAATACAGAATAGCTAGTTATATAGTGAGGTGCAAACACTATAAAGACACAACAGGGACATTCAGAAAGAATGGCCCATGGGAGAAACCGGGTATTCCGACAAAGAGGATCTGATGCTACTAGCTATCATCAGAAGGCCAAAGAAGAAACAACATTTTGGGTTCATCCAGTTCAAAATGTATTCATTACTCTGCGTGCTTATAGTATTTTATCTACCGAACTATCGAAACATACTGACCAAATCTTGCTATTTCCTCCCACATGTGTCTTGAAATAATTAATAGAATAAACAATTAATAAAGATTCCATGTTAAATTGTTGGTCGTCCAGCATGGTGTTCTGAATTGTCAGACATTTACACACGGATTGACTGAATCAGCAACAACTACCGGATTGTTGTACATCAAATAATTAACCAGTCTATACATGTTGCATGTGTCACATATATCAATGTGTCATGTATCTCTCAGTCTGAAGTGTAGCACTTAGCTAACAAGTGTTCAATCACTGGCGATCATGTTCATTTCATCTGATGTGTAAACTGACAGAACCTCATTATTGTGCAAAAGTAACAGAGGACAACAATGGACCTTACTAACATACCTGTCCACAGGATAGTGATCACAGCTACAAGAGGACAACAATGGACCTTACTGACATACCTGTCCACAGGATAATGATCACAGCTACAAGAGGACAACAATGGACCTTACTGACATACCTGTCCACAAGATAGTGATCACAGCTACAAGAGGACAACAATGGACCTTACTGACATACCTCTCTATGGGAGATAAATAGAAATAAAGACACTAATATTATTATTTCCTGGGTGTATGTTTACAAATCTAAAGGTGCTGTTAATACCATTTCAACATATTGTCAAGCATACCGCTCATATAAATACCAATGCAGGAAAGAAAAGATGCAGTGGAATGAAATGGAGAGCACCAAAGAGAAGCATCGACTGCCTTCGTCCCATGATACTTTGACTGTCTTCGTCCCAAGATACTTTGACTGCCTTCGTCCCAAGATACTTTGACTACCTTCGTCCCAAGATACTGTGACTGCCTTCGTCACAAGATACTGTGACTGCCTTCGTCACAAGATACTGTGACTGCCTTCGTCCCAAGATACTGTGGCTGCCTTCGTCCCAAGATACTGTGATTGCCTTCGTCCCAAGATACTGTGACTGCCTTCGTCCCAAGATACTGTGACTGCCTTCGTCCCAAGATACTTTGACTGCCTTCGTCCCAAGATACTTTGACTGCCTTCGTACCAAGATACTTTGACTGCCTTCGTCCCAAGATACTGTGGCTGCCTTCGTCCCAAGATACTGTGATTGCCTTCGTCCAAAGATACTAGGTTTTTGATGAGTACACAATGTTCAATATTTCACCAAGTCATGTCAACGATTGTCCCATTTGTTCGTATACTTACGCACGAGTTGGAATAGTTTTTAAACCTCTCAGGATTCTTGTATGCACAGTAAAGAAAGTCACATGCATTTCCTATGAAACAATGTCATAATTTAAATACTTCACATGGCTGCTGTATCTTTAAAATGCTCATCTACAAATTTTTAAAAACTTGCCAAGATTATCTTCACTGTATGTGAAATATACAAAGAGAAAGGGTTGAGATGACCAAGGGCAGGACAAACCTGGATGGTCCAGTGATAGGGCAATGGCGTGCTAAGCCAGGCGTTCAGGTTGCAATTCCTGTCTCTGCTGTTACCAAAGTAGCCTGTATTTAAAATACTCTAAAGGTAAGCGCCCACTGGGTCAGTACCGCACAGACAGAACGGAAAGTACAAATAATGTGCCCACTATGTCGGTACTACCGGCAACGGACTCTCCACCGTCTGACAGAAAGTCCAGGCGAGGGAATTAAAATCAAGTGCGGTCTGGAATTGTTGGCATCACCTTCAACCAGATCCGGGGAACTTGATTACCTTTATAGTCATGATTTACTGATCCCGTCAACAAAATTAGCAAACAAATAGGCTAACTGCTAATTTATAAATTCTCTAATTAAAAATCTAATACCACAGACACAATATATCTGTTCTGAACTTCGTGCTGAGTCATTCTTTGATATGAGGTTATAAATCAATGGTTACTTAGTTAATTGATGATTAGTAAAATTAATCATATCAAAAATTTAGTGAAAACCCCTGTATTTAAATTAGTGAGTTTTCTTAATTCAATCAATTATGTATAAATCTGTTTCAATTGTATGCTTTCAGTATAAGCTTGATAGGCCTTTATAGGTTTATGGAGTTAAAGTTTAGGTTTAAGTAACTACAGTGATACCCGTGTTTTAATTGTCTATCGCCCTGTTTAGCAAATACTGAGACAGAGATAAATGATTGGTGTGAATCAAATACAAGAAAAACTTTTTTTAACATCGTGTTTTACTACCTATTCAGGTTATAAGCTTATGTACTAATTAATGCTCATGGTTTTAGGGATTAAGGAGGTTATATTTATAGGAAGTGCACCCGCATTTGCACGGAGGGAGTTTGGAAAAAACCACACTCGGTTCACCCGATATGTGAACCTTGATCTCCCCGTCATCAGCCGTCTAGTCTTCTTTGAGAGTAGCGCCTTAGACCGTGTGACCACCGAAGCGGATGAGAATAACTATTTCAGAAACTGGTGACTCAAGGCTTAACACCAAATTTAGAAAATTAATAGCCCTTAAATAGGTACTTGAACACAAAACATCTAACTATTCTGTCAAATTTATAAAAGATTAAATAAATATGCCTATAAGCTGTAGGCGAGTTACTCTTCCCCCATTAACAAGATGAAATAGTATATTAGGTCAACGATGAATTACATAGACAAGCTATTGTAGCTGTAGAATATTGTACTCTAGAATTGAAAAATTACACCTGGACATGGAAATCAAGCCCGGGAACTTTGGCTTGGTACACCAATACTCTAACCACTTAACTATTTGTGAGTAAATAATATGTTATTTAGATGTGGCTATAAACATTATTAACAAATATAATAGCTTGGATATTTAATCCATCATGATATGTGTGTTTGTACAGTTGTCATGGTAATATTGGCAGCATGGAGCCCTAATGAGTCGAGGTTGGCTGCGTTATGATAGCTCATGATATTAAATGATCAGTCATACGTAGTTGATGATTACAGCACGTCCATACTAGACTCTGCCTTAAAATATGAGTAGATAATTACCCTGGAACCGGGACATTCCTGGATAGCTCATTGGTAAGAGTATTGGCGCGCTAAGACAACAGTACCCGGTTCGATTCCTGTGCCCAGGTGTTGTGTGATGGTTAAACAATTTTTAACAGAAAATCAATGTCTAGCCGAAATAGTTTGTACTTATTTAACTTCAGATTTAGATAAGTTAGATTTCACTTTTTATGAAAGTCAAGAATGTACATGAAAACTATTCCATATCATCCACAGTAATTTACTCCTTGACAAGTGATTTAATCAACTTCGTTTATAAAAGTGACAGAATTTCTTTTAGGGATGGAGGTAGTGATGTGGGCTGGGTAAATACGCAGTGGGTAGGGTTTTTATGAATAAATATTTGCCCAGATATTTACCCCTGCTCTGGGTAAATACTCAAAATTAGGGTATATATAGCGTTAAGTAATATTTTGGACGTATAATCATTTGTTTTGACTATAGTAATACTATAAACAACCTTATGACAACTTACTTTACAACTTACATTACAACTTACAGTTATTGTAATATCCCTAAGAAACATTAAAAAAATTATAACTACCCAAAAGCAGAGAAAAAAATTAGTTTACAAAAAGCAATTTTTGGATGGTGTTACATTAAAAAAAAATGTCTACACTAAGATAAGTCTTAGTTTAATACAATCGGGAAGGTGTATCAACTAACTCTTTGCCTAGCATGTAAAAATAATAAACTTTTCAACTGTTTTAAAATATTAAGTTTAGTGTTAATTTACCTTTTTTACACCTGAAAAAATCATCAAGCCCTATTAAAATATGAAATAGGGACTTTTCATATGAGAGGTCAGCCAAATTAACATTTCATCTCATAACTATAAATTACTATACAGGAGCAACAAGACAGGGGGGAAAAAAGAAATCAAAAGAGAAAAACTGTGATACATCCTCAGAACACAATGAGATGCAATCTAACGATCATGAAGATGAAGAGGATAAGATGGACACTATATCTACTCGTGAAAGTGATAAATTAAATATGGAAGTGTTAGTGAGTAATATGAAGTTTCTGATTATAGAGCCACATCCAGACGAGAACATAACAACGAACACCAACATGTTTGTTCGCTGTGGTCGCGTATCCAGACTTGAAAAAAACATGTTTTAGCATGTTCTCATGGTTGGTCGCTACATAATTATATCCATTCAGCTCATTTGTGCTTCAATATCGGTGGAACGATGAATAAGCGTGTTTCAAGTACATATTTATTCATTACTATCAAAGTAAAATAAAAAAAAAAAAAAATCTGTGACACTATTATACCAAAGTATAAATGTATGCAGCGGGTCAAGCTTATTGGCAGAATGTATGAAACTTCCCTCGAATGTATCCATCTAATTTTGAAATCTTAATAAATAAATCAAAGTGGACAAAATTTTTTGAAAAGTCAACACCATTTAGAAATGAAATACCAGTTCAAGAAAGGTTAGCACTGAGGCTCCATTTTTTTTCACAAGTGTAGAATCTTTTGTTAGCTTACAATACGTGTTTAAAATTTCCAAACAGAGCATCAGCACTGTAATTACTGAAATTTATTCAACGCTCATTGAAGAGCTTAAAGACCACATTCAGTTAAGTCGAATAAATCATATTTTATTTTTAAGTATAATTTATTGTTTATTATTCTTTTTTATTATAATGTAAAACTTTTTTAAATTTGTTTTTATCTATTAGGCCTACACATAATGAAAACAATATTAGTATTATTAAATTTTCAACTGGTAGAGAGCTAAATAAATATTAATTGACACGACTAAATACAACGTGTGTAGTCAAAACATGGAGTAATACTGTGTGATGAAAAAAAAATTAGGAAATATTCAATATCAGACTAGAACAGGACCGGACATGAGAATCCTTGGATATGACGGGCAAAAACCGATGAATGGTGGATCGGCGTCGAACAGAACAACGGACACGTTTTGTTATTATGTTCTGTTCAAAAAACTGTCCATACTTGTCACAAACATGTTAATATTCGTTCTTCTATTCTAGTCTGGTCAGGGCTTAGCAAAACAAACACGATGAAAAAATTCTAAATTGTTAAAAATTCAAAGAAATTTCACTTAAAATTACATAGTTGTTATTTTTAAGAAAGGGTCCTGTAGGTAATTCGAGATTTTATTTATTTAAAAAACGAAAGTTTAGGATTATCTGATTGGGTTATTTTTATTGAAAATATATCAATAGTTTGTATAAAAATATCACATGCCAAAAGATTTCCTACAGTTGAAAAGTTTGGCAATCTAATCATGTTCATCTATAAATATTATCTAATATATTTATTTAAGCACACAGCTAAAGCAGTCTATGCGTTCTCACAAGTGCTTATCTTCTGGTGTCAGAGCAATGTTTAAATTGTTTTAAAAACTATTTGGATGGCTTATAAAATATCACGAATTTTAGGTCTACCTGAAAATGTACCTACTTCAGGACTATGATCCAATGAAAGCATACAAAATGTTGATGTAAGTAGTGTGCATTAGATTTAAAATAAAGATGTGATTTTGAACATACACGACAAAAGCTACAAATTATCTCCAGATGGAAAGTGCTTCACTAACCTCCTCTTCTGAATGTCAAAAACATACGTTACCTTAAATCTGATGTGGACTATAAAGTGTCAAGAGTTGTTACAAATAATCAACTTACCTCTCCTTCTTTGACAGGAACGCGATGCCATGGGTCTGCTAAGGTAGCCAAAGGCATATCTAAGGCTAACTTCCTAATCACTAAAATTTTGTATTATTTCGCATGGCTATGAAACATTATTAAGACGGTAAAAGAGACTCTCACACTGTCAGAACCAGAATTCAATATGGCGTTTGATTGACAACAGAACAGTGAGCAAAGATCTTCACGATGAAGATAAAATTCTGTGAATAAAAATTTCGGCATGCAGGTTAACCAACGAAGATAAAATAAAATTTTGGATAAGATAGTAATTACATAAGTCAAAGATTTGATAGATAGACGTGTAAAAAGATAACTAATTTGTTTGTTATGAACAAATAAAGTTTGAATTCTTTTGTTTGTAGTTAGAAACACTTAAAGCACCAAAATCATAAATGATTGCATATTTTATCAATAACTGGCAGAATTGTACAATGTACTCCAACATTAGGTAGGTATCACTAAGAAATAAGTATAATCTATAAAATTTTAGCAGCAGTAATTATCATTTTAAAACCTAAACCCTAGTTTAATTTGTTTGGTAAAATCTTCACTTAGCGTGCTTTATAAAAATTGCAAGGTAATATTATATAAAAAAAAGTATATGTGTTGTATGAGTTGAAAATTTTATTGGACTGCCCCATTATTTTCATGTTTCATTGTCTTTTGTGAGTTTTAATTTAATAATATTGATCTACTACGGTGGCCGCGTGGTCTAAGGTGCAACTCACGCACTCGCAATAGACAAAACTGTTTAAGACGGGGAGGTTGAGGTTCAAATCTTGGTCGGGTGTATGGAGGGTAGTTTTACACTTTCTATGCAAATGCGGGTACACTTCATCTAAATTAAATCATCCTCATACCTCGCTCACTAGTGTAATTATCACATAATTGATCAGGTAATAATACGTGATGCTAAATGACCAATAATAATGCTATTTTTATTTCACAAACACAAAGCCTTTTAAGAATTTTTATTATAATATTTTAGTTTCAACATTTTTTTAACTTGTCTTAAGAGGTCTTCAAGACGTATATTTATTTTCATTTAATATTTCTTTTGAAATTATCTATTTTAATTTACTGTGATTCTGATCCCAAAATAAATAATCTATGAGCGTGGCTTTATTTTATTCAGGCAGAACATCATTTTTATTGCACTCCATATATTTAAAGCTCCTTGGCTACTAATGTGACACTCCGATGATATTAATTTTCGCTAAATAATAATTTAATTCTATGCAATTTAGAGAATATATATACTCTACGAGTTGGAAAATAGCATCACTGCTCGAGAATTGCGACTGACAAGCAGAAACAAAGAAACGGGCTGAAAAGCTCCACATCCACAATAACCTAAATGTTTTATCCAACCCTAGAAAAATTAATAAAACTAACAATAGAATATGGTTCTAAAATACATCATCGATACCGAAAGAGAAAAATATTAATCCAACAAAAGAAATAACTAGATATTATTTTATTAAAAATAAATAATTAATTGATTAATGCCTTTAAACATATATATAAATAATTATAAAAATTGGTACAATTTTTATAATCTGCCGTATGAAAATGGGGTTCTTTCGCAAACTTAAAGAAAATACAATATTTAGAAAACATAGCCTCAATTTAAAAACGCAAAGTTCAAGGTACAACAATTTTTTTATTCGAAATTGTGGCACAAGCACATTTAGTGGGGATTGTTTCTGCGCCAATCTTTTTTTCCCCCACCAGTTCATATTGAGATAAATGACCCTAAATGCTACTCATCAGGTTTAAATCCATAAATCCCCTCAGATGCTATGAGTTAGATTGTAAGACTGATTGATGTCTTAGTCCCTTCATACATCAATACATTTTTTAAATAATAATTTATAGCCATGTTTAAATGATCAAATTTTACCAAACAAATAATTATCATTTGATTTATAATAATTACCATTTGATTTATATTAATCTTAAATTGATGAGCAAATGATTAATTGTAATTTGTACTTTATCATGTGAGTTGAGCTATTCTTTCTATCCACTAATTATCACATTTTGGATAAAATAATTACTGTCTAACAGTAAAATGTAAACTTGGAGGCTCAAACTTCTCTTCAAAATTTAAATTGCGCGCGCTATTCCGGAACGACACTGACGCTATTTGGCATCAATGTCTGATCACAGGAACTAAAGATTAGCCAGACCCGTATATCTTAGACCCTGCTTAATTCATATTAATTTTTGTTACTGCCATCTCTTGTCTTCATTTTATAACTAGTTTTATTAATATTTGATTTGAGTGCCCTCTAAAAAATTATTTCTAAACTAATGGTTATATCTGGTTTAAAAGTTTAATGTTGTCACCCTTCCCATTCCTCGTTTTCCCCTAGAACGTTTTAATGTGGTTGTGGCAAAGTTCAGTAAGCTTTACAGCAAATAATTGACTTAATAGTTTAGGTATTTCAGTTGATACCAACTATTTTTAAGATGTGTGTACAGTGTGTATACTGTAAAACCATACAGGTTATGTTGTACCATAAATCGTCTTAATATTTGGTGATTGAGAACAACCCAACACAATTTAAAATGTTTGTAGTTAATTGTGGCTTCTCTATTGGTTTAATTTCATGTAGACATTCAAGGTCATTATCCATTGGATCAATAGAGTTTGCCAAATCTCACTATGATGCATTGGATATAACACCCAAAGCAACACAGGCAGATGTAAAGAATGCATATTACAAAATGTCCATGATCTACCACCCAGACAAAAATAAAGGCAGTGATGCAGCATCTAAAAAATTTAGAGATATTAATGCAGCTTATGAAGTACTTGGAAATCATCGCCTAAGAAAGAAATACGACAAAGGAATACTACACACTGCAGGTCCACAGTACGCCAGACCAGAGGATGAGCCTTCTGACAAAGGAGATGAGACGCACACTAGCTTTTACCAGTCTAGAACGTTCCGTACTCGAGCACCGACACCTACTGGTCGAACTCCAATCTACAATTTTGATGAATGGTCACGAGCGCACTATGGACATTCGTTTTTTAGGAAGCAAGCTGCTAGAGAACGATATGAAAGAAGAAAGACTCAGAATATTTCAACTTTACACGAAATTCAGAAAGAAATTATATTGTTTGGGGTCATTGTTTCTATAGTAGGTTTAATGTTTATTGTTTCTTCAAATGATAACTTTGATATTGTCAAGGAATCGAATATAGAAACTACAAATAATTCATTGGCTAAAAGCTGATCCCAAAGATTGCTTTAGTCACTTGAAATATTTATAAATATAAATAGTCTTGTATAGGATTTATTTTAAAGTATATTTTTTCCTGATCAAAATATAGCTTAGGCCTACACAGGTGTTTATAAACTAGCACACATAGAATTCTAAAAACTGGGTAGGCCTTATTTTAAATTAAATAATCCTTTGTAGTCTACAAATGTCAATTTATCATGAAATAAAGATAAATAATTTATCGACAGTAATATTTTTGTTTCTTTCGATGCAAGATAAATTATTTCAATAAAGTTACAACAGCAACATTCAAGGCAAAGCTAACTTATATAGGCCACTTTTTTTTTTAACAAAACAAATATATGCTGATTGATATAGATATAAAATGTTAATTTGTGTAAAAAGTTCAAAAAATATCTTGATACTAGTGGAATAAATACATTTAGTGTTTTAAAATCTTATTGTAACAATTTTATATATTTAATTAAAATTTTTACTAAACTGGCCCAGCTACAGGCTAGAAACAGTTGATGATCATGATGAATTTAAAATGTAATACAATATTTTTTATTTTATCAGAACATTTGAATCCATGCAAAGCTTATAAATAGATTATTGATAAGTTAGACCTAGAATTGATTTGCTGGTTTGTGTAAATATGTAATTCTATAAACAGTACACTTTGTTATAGAATATTAAAATACTTATGTATATATTATTTCATTTTGAGTTTCATTCACAAATACCCACAAAGATCTGAAATTTGTTAAGTTCCACTCGCATTTATATTTTCACTTTTCCGCATCGAAATTGTATATATGCATTTCTTTTAGAGAGAGCAGTCATGAGTAGGTTAAGTTAGAATGACCTCGAGGAACGCATCAAGGTTATTCTAGGTTAAGTGGGAGTCAAAGGAAATTCAATGAAAATAAGATGTCAGGGAAAAGGATTATTTTACTTCTTTAAAATTCTCTGCAACTTGGCAGACATTATAAATGTCTCGCTGGTAACTCATGTTTAGAGTGTGAAACAATCGAGTTTGATAAATATTTATCTTTAAAAAGTAATCTGAATATGAAAATGCATATGAATAGTTAAATTGTTTCTAAGAACCAATCAGAAGGGCTGCAACAATGAAAATAACTACAGAGCTAACAGATGGTTTGTTCAATAAAAGAAAAACTTACATGTGTCCCAAGGTAAATGTGACTGATTGTTAAATACAAAAGTAGCCCATTTTAAATGTAATGACATGAAATTGTGACAACCATTTGTTATATACAAGGTTCTTCAGAAGAAAAAGGACCCAATTATCAAGCTAATAGTTAGTAAAGCTAATTTACTCAAAGAAAATATAACACATAGTTCAAAAACTTTATTATGAAAATTCAATAAATACTTTACATTATTTTTTTTATTTTTTACATAAGATCATGATTGTAAATTATTAAATATGTAAGTTAATGAAATTGTGATAGTTAAATCAGATAATAAAACATGGAGTAGACTAGAATAAATGGACTAGAATTAAAAGGAATGAGCTTTTAATAACATGGACCAAAGCTCATGTTAAATAAACTTAGATTGAAAATGTATTTCAAAACAAGAGGCAGATTTCAAAAATACATATTGGACCTATTAAAGAAATATAAATAGTTATAAAGCTATTTTACAGTTTTTAGAATATAGTTTTGAGAGTAATTGTGGAGGACCTCATTTATAATTACAGGCACAAACCAAACTTAGAATACTGAGGCCTGTTAGATGAAAATTACCAAAAGTCAATTAATAGTATCAATGTTAGAAATATTTAATATTATTTTATCATTTCGAGTTTTTTTCCAACATAAAAAAAGAAGGCGATAATACGCTTTATCCATCCTGTTTTAGGTTCTTTTTCATTGTTATGGTTCAATGTTAAGATATTTTATTCACTTTATTATGCACACAAGCATACATAGAATCAGCTGACACCAAAATTTATACTTACTTTCTTAATATTTTAAATAAACACTACATTTAAATAAAACTCGACAACACATCGCCCAAATAACTTTTTAAATGTAAATTTGACAATGACATGTAACTTTCCCACGATTCTTTGTGTTACACCCATGTTAAAACATATCAAATAGTTTATTGTATCTATAATTATAAGTTTAATTTTTTCACATGAGAGGTTAGGTTAACATAGGTAGGGAAGATAAGTTGGTTGTCTTGTTATTCCCGTGACATCAATATTAGTTCCAAAAGTAGATTGAGTGGAAATTTCTCATATATAAATAAAAAGTATTTTTTAACTCAATTCTATGCGTTGTTCCGCTGATATATTTTGGTTATTTTAATAACGAAGTGGCCGAAAATGGGACGGATATAGCGTACTATTGCCAAAAGGAAACTAGATTATTTAAGGGAAATTTCATCAATCACAGTTTAAACTTTATTTAACACAAAATTTAATACTAAATTAGGCCTAATCTTTTTAAAAAAAAAATATCTAATCTAAGATTACTAATAGGCTGATTTTAAGCTTGTTTTAGGTTGAGTTATAAAAATTATTTAGTATTTACTAAGAATAATTAATTTAATTTAGTTTTGTTAATTGTTTATTTTATAAACTTGTTTAGAAAAATTGTTCATATCTGGTTTGTTGCATTTGTTCCCATATTAATTAGGCCTACTCTTATGTTTTAAAAAATAACAATTCAAAGCCGAACATAAAACTTAATAATTTGTCTATAATGAAGTTTAAACCAGGTATTGATAAAACATGTCTCAGAACATGTATAGCATGTTTTTATCTGCTCCAACAAATATGGTTGTTGGTCCTTATTAGATGTGCATGGTGATCCAAATCCTAAGCTCATTTCCTTCCTGATGAAATGGTGTAGTTATATAACAAACATTTATAATCAATTGCCATGGTTGATACACAATTAAATCAAATACCCAATCAAAAACAAATTAATATCCACCTCTGTAACCTGATTATTAAACTTCA
Source organism: Timema monikensis (assembly GCA_902151445.1). Taxonomy (NCBI): domain Eukaryota; kingdom Metazoa; phylum Arthropoda; class Insecta; order Phasmatodea; family Timematidae; genus Timema; species Timema monikensis. The sequence goes on from CABFVZ010000833.1 coordinate 109,013, forward strand.
TCCAAAAACAAAAGGATCATTTTGAATGTTGTGATTTAAGTTGGACTCATTTGAATAATAATTTATTCAACCGGTTTTATAGTGATAAATCGTGACAGTAAAAATGCTACTACAACAGTTCCAGCTACAAAACATGAACAAAATATATACCACGTATCTTCATCGAATACATCAGTGAATGCTGGCACTTGTTCGTACAACGTATCAATTAGTTTGATGCTGTATTGCTTGTGCTGCCGCATTTTTTGCTTATGATAGCCTACTCGTTTACTTTCAGGTTATATAAGCCTAAACTACTGCCAGAGAAATAGTCAATTAGAAAACTAGTGATGCAGTCAGTGGCTGTACTGGATATACTTTACACTTGTCCAAACATTACTAACACAACGTAATGTATAAATTGTGAAGTATTCTACTGGGTCGAACTATTCCACATCCACATAACCGTTTAATCTAGTAATTTTGTGGTGTTGCGCAGATCTGCAACATAATGTTTAAGTAACCAAAAATATTTTATTAGTTCAAAGAATGATCAAAAGAATGCTCTGTTAATTGAATTATTTGATTAGTTCAAAGAATAATCTAAAGAATGCTCTGTTGATTAAATTGTTTGAGTATTCTAAATTATTTGACCTTTATATATAAGAAAAAAGTATGAGCCCATTTCTCCTTCATACCATATATTTTTATGAGTATCCCTTTTATTTCTTGTTTTCGAGATATTAGGCCTTAGAGAGGGGAGCTGCGTTATGGGTACACAGAAGTCGAGAAGGTCAGGTCTTGGACGAAAGCGTGAGAATTATTAATTTTATCAAATCACGACTCAGTAGGGTTTTCCAAGGGTATTTTTCCCTAAATGGTTTTCCACTCTACCTGCACGAAAATGTGGGTACACTTAGCTTTCTCGTACATAAATACACACAACTGATATATTTTTTAATGTGATTAAAAAGATAGCTAGCAATTTTGTTCAAATGTTATATCTAAAGTGTATTTCATACTGTTATTAAAATAACGTTTAATTCTACTATTGTAGGAAAACATATTTTCAAACTGTAGTTACAACAATACACACAACAATACACACCTGCCCTCTGTGTTTCTCAACCGGGCTTGGGACCGGCTTGTGGCCACATTACCCGAGTTCTTTGGGACCTTAAGATGATGACAAAAATCACGCCATCCTCAGAAAATCCAAAAGATAGAAGTTCTTGTATGTCAGAAAAAGAGGCTAGTTACAGGGATAAAACCTGTAAAACACATAAACCTTCTTCTAACTTGTAGCGTCCCTATGCCTAATTATAACGCACCATTTCTAAATACTTTATTATTATTCAGTTTTAAATAGCATTACTATTAAGTATTCTTTAAATTGAAAAATATTACCTGTACACGGGAATCGAACCCGGGACCTTTGGATGAGTACGCCAATGCTCTAACTACTGAGCTGTCCAAGAGTCGTCCCGCGACTACGGTCATACCTTACTCATGTTTTAAGGCAGACAATTTCCACACATCCACAACAGACTCTGCTTTAAAATATATGAGTGAAGAATGACCCCAAGTACAGGTTGACTCCTGGATAGAACATTGTAGTTCTAAACCAAAGGTGCTGGGTTCGATTCAAGTGTCTAGGTGTCAATTCTAAATTTTAGGGATATAATATTTGCGTTAGGCTATAACCGTAATTAGCAAATATAATAGCTTGATTATTATTATTGGCACCGCGTCTTACTACCCATTCGGCCTATACGCACGCTAATGTGTAATGGTAGGGTGATTGTGAGATGAAATGGAGGACCTACAGTTTAACGTGGGATCCGAACCACGGTGGTATGCCTGGCATTCCCCATATTCACAAGATGTCTTGTCAGAGGTGAAGGAAGGGTTTGTCAATCAGATAAATCTGTGCCGGGACCGAGGATTGAACCCCGGACTCCCAAGCACAGAAGTCCAACTCTTTACCCCTAAACCGCCAGGTCACCCCCTCAGCTATTTAATCCATCATTACTATCAAGGTTAAAATAGTGTCTTATAAAATATTCTTAAATCTGATAGTTCCGATACACTTGCGGGAATCCAAACATTCGTATTTTCCAAATATCACTTGATAGTTATTACTTTAAAAAGTATTAAACTACACTTGGGCTCTTCCGTGGACCTTGAAAGCCCCTTTTTTCTGCCCTTACAAGAACTTTATCTCAAAGAACTAAATTTTTCTCGGTGATGCATCACATAATATTACGCGCGCGTTTTAATTAAATAATACTACGTGACCATACTACATAAATCACACTATGCATGCATACTACTTAAATAACACTATGTAAGCATGCTAATTAAATAACACTATGTAAGCATGCTAATTAAGTAACACTATGTAAGCATGCTAATTAAGTAACACTATGTAAGCATGCTAATTAAGTAACACTATGTAAGCATGCTAATTAACCAACACTATGAGACAAGCTACTTTCTTGTCACGTGTCCTCTCAAATCTGAAAAGAAAGATCTAGTAGACTCGACATTGTTTGGGCATTTGTTAAATAGAAAAAAGTAATAAGAGCTAACAACAATATAAAAGTCTCTAACAAAACACAGAATTAATTTTATTAAAACAGATATGGTAGGATTGAGATTTTATTTTATTTACCTGACTGGTAAAATAAAGCATGCAACATATGTTAAAACATTGAATGGCTTTGGTAAATTTAGGGAAATACATCAATTGAAATTTTTCTGGAAAAATATCAACATAATAGAATGCTATTAAACAATTAGATCAGATAAAAAAAATCAACATAATAGAATGCTATTAAACAATTAGATCAGATAAAAAAATCAACATAATAGAATGCTATTAAACAATTAGATCAGATAAAAAAAATCATGTCCTAAAATGATACAATATAAAAATTTGCTGTTTTTCAAAAGTAAAGTTAGAATTCTCTTGCAATTAACAAAACAAGTAATTGCGAAAGGCCTAGAAATCAATACAATACTAAATGACAATAATCTAAACGACAATTAACACAAGAACACATAATAAAAACAATATTATTAATCTCACAAATGAATAGAAAATATTAACAAATAAAGCTCAAATTCACAAACCATAGGCAAAATTAAAATTAGTACCAAAAAGATAAACATTAAAATTAAACACAATAATACAATAATTAAAACCAGCAAGCTTAAATTCTGCAATATGTATAAAAAAACTAAAAGTAAGAAAAACATTAGATTAGTATTTATAGTATAAATTTTTATAACAAGTAATTAAATACACAAAGTAATGTAATTAAAATTACAAATTAGTTTGGAGAGAAATATAAATAATAATTAATATAATTAGTTCACTATGTCAAACTAATTTAAATAAATCGAGTACTTTCAACGAAAGATTAGGTAGGAAGTAAACATATAACAATAAATAAATATCACTAGAATAAAATTAGCATAGTGTTAGAAGAAAGCCATTACTTTAAGCAATAAAAAATAGTACTTGAAAAAATCTATTTCATATTTAAAGAAATTTGAAAAACAATAGTCGATATCTGAAAGAAAGAAATGTTAGCCACATGAGTGTATTGAGCCATGATAGGATATTAGTCGACATCTGAAAGAAACTAGTGTTAGTCACACAGGTATATTGAGCAGTGATTTAATATTAGTCAATATCTGAAAGAAACAGTGTTAGTCACATGAGTGTATCGAGCAGTGATTTAATATTAGTCAATATCTAAAAGGGACTAGTGTTAGTCACGTGAGTGTATTGAGCAGTGATTTAATATTAGTCAATAACTGAAAGAGACTAGTGTTAGTCACACAAGTATATTGAGCCGTGATTTAATATTAGTCAATATCTGAAAGAGACTAGTGTTAGTCACAGAGGTATATTGAGCACTGATTTAATATTAGTCAATAACTGAAAGAGACTAGTGTTAGTCACACAAGTATATTGAGCCGTGATTTAATATTAGTCAATATCTGAAAGAGACTAGTGTTAGTCACAGAGGTATATTGAGCACTGATTTAATATTAGTCAATATCTGAAAGAAACTAGTGTTAGTCACACAAGTATATTGAGCAGTGATTTAATATTAGTCAATATCTGAAAGAGACTAGTGTTAGTCACATGAGTGTATTGAGCAATGTTTTAATATTAGTCAATACATGAAAGAGACTAGTGTTAGTCACAGAGGTATATTGAGCAATGATTAAAAATTAGTCAATATCTGAAAGAAACTAGTGTTAGTCACATGAGTGTGTTGAGCATTGATTTAATATTAGTCAATATATGAAAGAAACCCGTGTTAGTCACACAAGTGTATTTAGAAGTGATTTAATATTAGTCAATATCTGAAAGAAACTAGTGTTAGTCACATGAGTGTATTGAGCAGTGATTTAATATTAGTCATATCTGAAAGAGACTAGTGTTAGTCCTATGAGTATATTGAGCAGTGATTTATTATTAGTCGACATCTGAAAGAAACTAGTGTTAATCACACAGGTATATTGAGAAATGATTTAATATAAGTCAATATCTGAAAGAGACTAGTGTTAGTCACAGAGGTATATTGAGCAGTGATTTAATATAAGTCGATACCTGAAAGAAACGAGTGTTAGTCACACAAGTGTATTGAGCAGTGATTTAATATTAGTCGACATCTGAAAGAAACTAGTGTTAGTCACACAGGTATATTGAGATATTGAGCAATGATTTAATATTAGTCAATATCTGAAAGACACTAGTGTTAGTCACAGAGGTATATTGAGCAGTGATTTAATATTAGTCAATATCTTAAAGAATCTAGTGTTAGTCACATGAGTGTATTGAGCAATGGTTTAATATTAGTCAATATCTGAAAGAGACTAGTGCTAGTCACAGAGGTATATTGAGAAGTGATTTAATATTAGTCAATATCTGAAAGAAACTAGTGTTAGTCACATGAGTGTATTGAGCAATGATTTAATATTAGTCAATATCTGAAAGAGACTAGTGTTAGTCACAGAGGTATATTGAGCAGTGATTTAATATTAGACGACATCTGAAAGAAACTAGTGTTAGTCACATGAGTGTATTGAGCAGTGATTTAATATTAGTCGATATCTGAAAGAAACTAGAGTTAGTCACATGAGTGTATTGAGCAGTGAATTTAATATTAATCAATATCTGAAAGAAACTAGAGTTAGTCACATGGGTGTATTGAGCCATGATAGGATATTAGTCGACATCTGAAAGAAACTAGTGTTAGTCACACAAGTGTATTGAAGCAGTGATTTAATATTAGTCGACATCTGAAAGAAACTAGTGTTAGTCACACAGGTATATTAAGCAATGATTTAATATTAGTCAATATCTGAAAGAAACCAGTGTTATTCACACAAGTGTATTGAGCAGTGATTTAATATTAGTCAATATATGAAAGAAATTAGAGTTAGTCACATGGGTGTATTGAGCCATGATAGGATATTAGTCGACATCTGAAAGAAACTAGTGTTAGTCACACAAGTGTATTGAAACACAAGTGTATTGAGCAGTGATTTAATATTAGTCGACATCTGAAAGAAACTAGTGTTAGTCACACAGGTATATTGAGCAATGATTTATAATTAGTCGATATCTGAAAGAAACCAGTGCTAGTCACACAAGTGCATTGAGCAGTGATTTAATATTAGTCAATATATGAAAGAAACTAGAGTTAGTCACATGGGTGTATTGAGCCATGATAGGATATTAGTTGACATCTGAAAGAAACTAGTGTTAGTCACATGAGTGTATTGAGCAGTGAATTTAATATTAGTCAATATCTGAAAGAGACTAGTGCTAGTCACACAAGTATATTGAGCAATGATTTAATATTAGTCAATATCTGAAAGAGACTAGTGTTAGTCACACAAGTATATTGAGCAGTGATTTAATATTAGTCAATATCTGAAAGAAACCAGTGTTAGTCACACAATTGTATTGAGAAGTGATTTAATATTAGTCAATATCTGAAAGAAACTAGTGTTAGTCACCTGAGTGTATTGAGCAGTGATTTAATATTATTCAATATCCGAAAGAAAGTAATAATATACACTTAAATGTAATAATTAGTCATATATTGTTTCTTAGTTCACCCTAAACAATCTTATCAATAATGTAATAGTTGTATCTCGTTCACCCTAAACTATCTTAAACAATAATATAATAGTTGTATCTTGTTCATCCTAAACTATCTTAAACAATAATGTAATTGTATCTCGTTCACCCTAAACTATCATAAACAATAATGTAATAGTTATATCTCGTTCACCCTAAACTATCTTGTCAATTATGTAATAGTTTTATCTCGTTCTCCCTAAACTATCTTAAACCATAATGTAATAGTTGTATCTCGTTCACCCTAAACTATCTTATCAATAATGTAATAGTTGTATCTCGTTCACCCTAAACTATCTTAAACAAATAATGTAATAGTTGTGTCTCGTTCACCCTAAACTAACTTATGAATAATGAAATATTTGTATCTCGTTCACCCTAAACTATCTTATCAATAATGTAATAGTTGTATCGCGTTCACCCTAAACTATCTTAAACTATAATGTAATAGTTGTATCTCGTTCACCCTAAACTATCTTAAACTATAATGTAAAAGTTGTGTCTCGTTCACCCTAAACTAACTTATGAATAATGAAATAGTTGTATCTTGTTCATCCTAAACTATCTTAAACTATAATGTAATAGTTATATCTCGTTCACCCTAAACTATCTTATCAATAATGTAATAGTTGTATCTCGTTCTCCCTAAACTATCTTAAACTATAATGTAATAGTTAGTATCTCGTTCACCCTAAACCATCTAAAACTATAATGTAATAGTTGTATCTCGTTCACCCTAAACTATCTTATCAATAATGTAATAGTTGTATCTCATTCACCCTAAACTATCTTAAACTATAATGTAATAGTTGTATCGCGTTCACCCTAAATTATCTAAAACAATAATGTAATAATTGTATCTCGTTCTCCCTAAACTATCTTATCAATAACGTAATAGTTGTATCTCGTTCACCCTAAACTATCTTATCAATTATGTGATAGTTGTATCTCGTTCTCCCTAAACTATCTTATCAATAATGTAATAGTTGTATCTATTCACCCTAAACTATCTTATCAATAATGTAATAGTTGTATCTCGTTCACCCTAAACTATCTTAAACTATAATGTAATAGTTGTATCTCATTCACCCTAAACTATCTTAAACTATAATGTAATAGTTGTATCTAGTTCAATCTACATTTCCTTAAATATTACATTCTGGTCTAAAGTTACTATCTCAATTAGTATTTAAAAAACTACTTGTTCGGAGTATATATTATCTTTTCGAACTTTTCTTTAAGTCTTTAGCTAAAAATTAGTTTATTTATATCATATCTCTTTATTTAATTGCTATTTATACTATCTGGTTTGATAATTTTTTGATTCCAACAGGAATATTATTTTGTAAGCAGATTCAAAACTACTCATGACTACCCTTAGCATAAATTAATATCTACCATTATTTTTCATTGTTATCTCCAGGTGGTGACAGTTTATATATTTACTATCAATTCATTTAATCCCGAGTCCATTTAGGCCACATTATGATTTATTCTTTTTTCTAATGACAGGAGTAAAAATGCTTGTAAATGCTTAGACAACACATGGGTGTCCTTATTGGCGTATTTAAGTCTTTAAAATTTTCCTCCACTTGTTACGTGTGTAGAAAACTAAAATATTTGATTTTACGTTTTTTTATAAACAATACCAAGAAACATCAATGTACACAACTTATGTATTCTGGACACAAACTTTGATCAAAATCTACTAAATAGTAATTTATAATTGATTATTTTAGGGTAAAGTACCTGTATTTGCTGTTGTTGCCCAAATCAAACCGAACCAACGGATTATCTCCCACCCAGTCCGTACCTTTTGTAAGGCCTATAAAATTAACTGGAATATTTACTGACATTTTAATTGTTGATTAGTAAAAAAACCTCAACAAAGGAAATGTAAACAAATGTTTATTTAGCATTCAGGGTGTGCGAAACTTTGACTTTACTTAGAAAAAACATCAACTTCAACTTCGCTTGGAAACAAATTCAGGCTTTGAAGCTTCGCCAATAAAAATATCGTCGGTTAAAATTTTTAATTTATGTTAATTTACTACCATTCTGAGATGTTTTGTACGTTGCAAATTAATGTTCATATAAAACCATGTGTCTCTATCAGATTAAAACGAAATTTTAAAAACATTTTATAATTAAGTTTAGTGCATAAATTAGTAAAAATAACTACAAGATAATATTTTTTTCAGCATAACACAAGAAAAAATATTTGAACTTCAATTCGGCTTCGATAATCGAAGCAAACTTGCACACCCCTATTTAACACCAAAGTTTGTTAATCGAGGCAGCACAAATTAATGTTCTCTCGACTAAAGATAAATAAAATCATTTGTGAAGTTACAAATATTATCTCTTTAACCGGTGTGTTCCAGAAACAAACTCCATATGATATATTTCGTGAATTAATTCTCACCACCGCCATTGCATGTTGGCCATTTTATGTGTGGGCCATTTTATGATCATACAGAGACATTTTGAAAGTTTTGGCCTCAAGATTATTAATTTATAATGCAGTTTGACTTTTTATTCGAAATGAAACAGTAATATCATTTTATTAAAGATCATGTGAAATATTCGACAGGTATTCATTTTGAACAATATCTTGTTTTTTCTTTTAGAATAATTTATATATTTAAAAAAATTAGTTTTTGGTAAACTGGCCTCATTTAAAAATAAATAAATATATTTTGTTAGAACCATAATTGAAAATCAATAATTAGTAAACAATACTTTAGTAAAAAAAGGGCTTAGATCAAAATAAGATTTTTGAAAATGTTGCCACGAAACTATACGATTGTCGTGGTTTTTTTTTTTAAGTGAACTCGTTTTGAGTCCACAACTTGCAATTTTTGGACTCAAAATAACATTTTAAACAATACACTTGTCAAATGATTTCTTGCGCCTGCAGGAATCCACTACATAATAAAAACTGTCTTACCTGGTTCAAATCCCGGAGCTGCCCGTAATGGTTTAGTGGGGTTAATTTACATTACAACAACTTTTAAAATATTCAATAAAATATGTGTAATGAGGGTGGTTTTCTATAAATCGTTTTCCACTATCCCTCCACGCAAATGTGAGTACCCTTGCTCTAAATTATGCCTTTCTTATTCCTAACACATTAACTTGAACGGGTAGTAATACGCGGCGCTGATTCATTAGAAAAAACGGCACTGTACTTGTGATTAAAACTATTCAGAAGTATTATTTTACAAAATGAAGGAATAGCTACAAATTATTACTATTGTCATATTAAAAAATTAATATTCTTTTAATTAAAGGAGCATAAGAAATTAATACCTTCAAATTATATAAAAAATTAAACTTGTAAACTACCAGATGAAATTCTGAAAAATGAAATGTATCATATTGTACTTTACAATCTTTAAATATGTAAATATTATAGGTTTAAGGATATTTTTATATATTTTAATAAGGGTAATGGGGTAAAAAGGGCAGCCCGGGGTAGAATCTCTTCCATCAGTGCAACAATGTAACATGCAAACGTGCAACGTGCAACAATGAGCATTTTCACACAACATAATAAACAATAAATAAACACAATATAAACACTTCATTCATTGAGTAAACTATTCGTAAACACGCTGTATAACACATCCTTCCACAAACAAAACGAACCTTCGATTTGAAGCTGATGATTTAGTTTGCTTAGAATGGTATTCACGTGTTTAAAAATAGGTAAAACTCAATAAAATACTCACACCATCTTTTTAGCTATAAAACAACAGCGTGACTTAACCTAATCCTGCCTAACATGTTAAAAGAAGGGGGGGACACTGTTATCTATAGCTAAAAAAACAGGCGCACACAAAAAATAAAAACAAGAAACCATTTTGAATAATTTAAAAAAAATACCTGAAACAGAAGAAAATATATACATGATATATTGCAACAATGCATTTCTAGTGAGGGGACCCAACAATCGAGGGTAAGAAGTTTACCAGATTCAATGGCCTCTATGATGGGGGATCCCTCCAACACTACACTACTACACTACTAAATACTCTATCTAACCCACAAGGTATTGAAACAATATGTCATTTGGGTTTCAACAATCATCATAATCATTGTTTTTTATTTTAAATATTATTTTACTAGGATAAAAAAATGAAAAAATTAAATTTATTATTGGTATAGTAATAATTAAACTTACTATTTTATATAGTGTAAATATATTAATTGTTGAAAGTGTTATGCATTATTGAACAATCTGTAAACTGTACCCCAAAATATATCATGAACAAAATTTTACTAATCAATTTTAATAAGTGAGTAACTATAATCAATAAATACTGATTCAATTATTTTAAATCATTACAATTCGTGAGTTATAAAAGACCAAAGTTACTATTTTGTCTTTTTGTGTTCCATTGTTGTGGTAAAGTAATTGGGCTGAAATTTAGTATAACTACACATTGATGAGCTGTACATAAATAAATAATATGATTATAATTAATATTAATCATATTAACATCATTGTTGTTAATATATATTAAAGAAATTAATATATATGTTAATCATCAAAATATTTCATTAGAATATTAATATTATAAAAATTTCATTGTACACATTATTTGAATGTCTAGTTATATTAAATTTCAGTCCCATAAATTAATTACTTTATCACAACAATGGAACACAAAAAACATTAAATAACAAGTTTGGCCTCTTATAACAAGTGAACTGTAATGATTTGAAATCACTGAAACCATACTTATAAATTATAATTATACACTTATTAAAATTGGGCAGTACAATTCGTATGGTAGAATGATCTTAAATGAGAGAGATGATCAAATTTTATGTCAAAGTTAAAATTATTTCATTTTAAGTAAATTATATTTGAATGTATTTTTATAACTTTATAAGTAACTTAATTGGTAATGTTCTTGAAAAATTATTTGAATTCACACAATTTTGAAGAAAGAACACACTGTCACAGCAAATACCTTGTGTTTTTACCACTGACTTTATTGAAAATCAGTGGTATTATTGATTCCTGCAGGACAAATAATGTGTTAGTAAGTTAAAAACTTAATATTAAGCACTTATAAATGGCACTTTGTTGAGTTTTAGCACCATAATTATTATTTTTTAAACACACGAACTTTAACACTTCCACACGGGGCAAGTCCCAAAAGTACAATGAGAACCAAGTCAACCAACCAGGTGAGAGAAGCACCTCTGTCTCCCCCCAAATGGCCAATCACTATCAGATTCAGAAAAAATAGTTCCTACAGATGGATCTGGATATTTATGATTTAATTAATTGTGTGAGTCATTTAAAAATGATAATCAAGCCATTACTTTTATTAAATTAATATAGCAATATAGTGTTGCAGTAAAATACAGTATTAAAAATGATCAACGTATATAGATATTAGATTAATCGCGCCTTTTGTTATAATGATCGCCATTTTGTCTTGAAACTTTTATTCAAAGTTTTTAATATAACATTTAAAAATAAGTATAATTTGTTCATCATTTTTAAGAATTAATAATGATATACCTATCAACATTTGGTAAATTATTTGTTTGTATAGTACTTAAATAAAAATATACAATTTGTTAACATAGTTTCACCAATTAAATTAATTGTTGATGTTCTAAAGCCATTGATAATCGAAGTAATAGGAAATGGAAATGTGCCCGCATTCAAATGGAGAATAAATGGGAGCCATATTATTATGTTTTTATTTATTTCACATTGACAATATTTTCTAGATCGCCTTTACAGGTAATAAGAAAAGATCCCCAACCCCAAACTTGTTTTTTTTTTCCCTGTCATCCAGCGCGGGGCCCCCAAGGGTGGCCCTGGGTCGAGCTTCGAACCTGGCCTTTTGACCAACAATGCCTTTAAGTCGCTTTATAAATTAATTTAAACATAATTAATCTTTTTATTATTAAAATGATAGCTTGTTTTACGTGAAACTTTTCCCTAAGAAAGTTTTAACAAATCTAATCTAGAACAATTATTAGGTAAAAAGTTTTAATTTTGGACACATGTTTAATGACAAGTCAGCCTATTGAATCAAGTGCTCAGGATTCAATTGTTGCTCGAAACTTGGAAATGTCCCACCCCACATTGTTGTCTGTAGAATGAAAGGTCAACTTAACCAATTGTGGTTTACTGAATCATGGCTTAGATTAAAGGGGAAAGGATTTATTAATCTGTACGTGTCAGGGTTACATTATTCGTAGCCCGGTAGTGGAAAGATCCCCAGTCTAATGTACCCTGGTCCTGGAATCCGAACCACGGTGGAGGCCTGGCATTCCCCACATTCACAAGTTGTGGTTAAACGCATTATCATTTTTTTTTTTACTAATTATGTTAATTCGTTAGGGATTACAAAGGTTGACTTCAGAATATGTATACTGGTATTTGCGTGAATGAAAATAAATAAATCTAAGTTTCATCCATAAACCCCTTAACGCTGTGAGAGGGCTTAGGGAAGGTTAAAAAAAATATAAAAAAAGAGTTACGTGATTTAGACCCCTTAAAAAAAACTACCCTCAGTGTTTATGAGCGTGATTAAAAACCCGATTTTCTCGTCGCCTTTGGAAATTCAGTCCATTGTGAAAGTGGCGCTCTGGATCACAGAAACGGGTTTGACTTTAAACGTATTATTTAAAAAAAAATAATTAAAAAATCTTAAGATTTGTTGCTGAAACGATTTGTAAGAGCAAGTGTAACATCTACGTGGCGTCGTTTGACGTTTTCAGCCGAGACATCTCTCTCTCTCTCTCTCTCTCTCTCTCTCACACACACACACAACACACACACACACACACACAAAGACAGGGAGAATGCAGACAGTCCTGCCAACTCAATCCACCCCGCTTTGGTGAACGCATGGTCTAAGGTGCTACTCAAGCAATAGACTAGACTGCTTTAGACTGGGGCGATCGAGGTTCGAATCTCGGTCGGACGTATTGAGGGTGGCTTTTACGAAATGGTTTTTTCACTATCTCTACACGCAAAAGCGGGTCCACTTCCTCTAAATTAAAGCTTCCTCATCAACAACGTAGCTACAGTATTGTTATCAACCCGTTTTTCGTGATATCAACCAGTTAGTTACATGGCAAAGCCTGCAAAGCCGCACTTTGGTCAATCTTAAAAGCGGGGTTTGCCGGATTTCCTAGTATCAAGCGATCAAACACAGTTTATTGTTTTGAGGAATGAATCGTGTTTTTATTATTATTATTAGCACCGCGTCTTACTACCCATTCGGGTTATACGCACTTACGCTAATGTGTAATGGTAGGGTGATTGTGAGATGAAATGGAGGACCTACAGTTTAACGTGGAATCCGAACCACGGTGGAGGCCTGGCATTCCCCACATTCACAAGATGTCTTGTCAGAGGTGAAGGAAGGGTTTGGTAATCAGATAAATCTGTGCCGGGACCGAGGATTGAACCCCGGCCGCCAGCACAGAAGTCTGACACCTTACCCCCTAGACCACCAGGTTACTTACGAATCGTGTTTTTGCAGGCCTATCACAAAAATAGGGGAGTTGGGTCTTGACTTGTCAGTTTGAATATAAGCAAAAAATTAAGATATACTCGTATAAATGTGTGTGTGTGTATATATATATATATATATCAAACACTTCCTTCGCCTCTGACAAGATATCTTGTAAATGTGGGGAATGACAGGCCTCCACCGTGGTTCGGATTCCACGTTAAACTGTAGGTCCTTCATTTCATCTCACAATCACCCTATCATTACACATGAGCGTAAGTGCGTATAACCCGAACGGGTAGTAATACGCAATGCTAAATTAAATTAAAATATATTAATATATACATATTTTTATAAGGGCGGTGAAGTAAGGGTTTGAGGAAGGGTGATTCGAATAGATATAAAATGTTGTGCGCACAAAGAAGGCAGGAAGGAAGGGCGGTATCTTTGAGCCGATCAGGATCAGCCAATCTGACACGGTCTTCGAAAGGGATGACAAAGAGTCTACCGGAGCTGTATGTAGAGATAACATTGTTGTTACTCTCATCCGGTCAACGTAGCGATTGCCTTAGTTCTTCTCTCAAGATGGCGGCAACATTTCCATTAAAGAAAGATAGAAACCTTTCACAAGGGCTGCTGACAACACATAAACCTTCCTTTCAGCTGTGACTTTGCTCTCTTGGTCAAAAGAAAACAAAAATTGCTAAAAGTGACAACATCAAACACATGGTCTTGCATTTAACTACGTCCTTACTGATTACTGTATCATGTATCCTTAAACAATTAGGTAAACGCGCTAAGAAAGTAAAATATACAATCTCTCAGTATATTAGACTGCTTTTGACAGGGATGTCGAGGTTCGAAACTAGGTCGGGTGTATTGGGAGTTTTTTCTCTCACAAAATGGTTTTCCACTCTCCCTCCACGTAAATGCGGATACACTTTCTATAAATATAACCTTCCTCATCCCAGAAACCATTTGCGTAATTAGTACGAACGTGTAGTAAGACGCGGTGCTAAAAAAAACCCCAACACAAGCGACTTTTAAATTTGAATGTGGTATGAATTCTAATAATTAATATATAGTATTATTACAATTTTGGTCTCATTACTAGATTATTTAATTTGCTATACTAACAAAGAAATTTTAAATTTTTTGATAAATGTATTTATTTGAAATTTATGGTTCGGGGGATTGGAAGGAAGAAAAAGGTGTATAGATTCGTGATCATATAGGGCCACATATAATTTGCGAAAAATATTTTTAAACCCGTGTTTTAACTTTTAAATTATCACAAAAAGATTCCAAGTGTTTACTAGGGATGTCAAGGACAAAACTCGCTGCCCATTATCAAACACAGGGCCGTACCGATAGGGACGGACATCGGTGTTAGTTTGGCCGGAAAAAAAAGTTTTGTACTTACATGCAAAAGATAACAAAAAATCGTTATTTGATTATGTTTTCTTGTATATGAATAATGTACTTAACCAGTTTATGAAATATTGTGATTGTTTTAATTATTAAACTTAATATTGAGTTTAACTTTGTTTATTTTATAAGATAATATTTTTAGGTTGAGTATTTATGTATAGAATTTTCTTAACGGTTTATGATTTTGAAATCTTAAACTAATTTATTAAAAATTGCATTTCACCTGCTTCACTTTATATTTTAATATATTTTTGAAGATATTCTGCAATGGTTTTTACTAGATGTCCATATATGGTCGTACGGATTTCACGGAGAGTTGAACAGACGTCGTAGAGCTGGCAACGCTGTAAAACTCTTTTCATGGTATAAGGGACGAGACGACAAAGTATGTATCAATCCGCCGTTTGGCGCCTTGCTAGCCTAGCAACAGAGAAATCGAATCACGTGTTTCTCACGTTTGAAGTTGTTTTTTTTTCAGACAGTTTTGTGTGAGGGTGAAAAGGGGCGGAGCATTACAACTGGGCTACGAAGCCGATTAGATCTTAATCACATAGGTGAATTGGGCCACGTTCACTTTCCAAAACATAGACATATATTAATTTTATCTACTCCACCTTACTCTGCTTACAAGTAATAAAAGACATAATTTTATATAGAAATTTTACTTGCTTTATTCAAGTTCGTCATTGTTGGTAAACATTTGTAGGAATGATAAACCATGTTAAGTCTTTTACAGATTTGTTGTCGGTAAACATTTGTAGGAAACTGCGTTTACAAACTGACACTTGGTTATTAAATCATTTTTTAAAAGTAAATCTTTCTTTACCCTAATTTCTTTACTAACTTTTTTAGTTATATTTCTGTTGGCTGACTGAATTATAATATAAATTTCTGTCTGAAATTCTAAGAGTGTATTCATAAATATGTATAAAGACGGGTGAGAGAAATAAAAATGAGAATTGAACTGCGAGTGAAAGGATTCGCACACGTCTGTTGTCCTGGATGTAGCTTCGGATGCGGCGGCCCAACTTTTTGGTGGAAATTGTGACTCTTCATCAATATATGTCTCTACAAGGTAGTCGCAGAATTTACGGATTTCTTCGTTTTCGGGCATATTCGCCATCATTTCTGATCCAAAAAAAGTCGCCCACGTCTTCTGGCTCTAAAAATTGTTTTGGGTACTGTCCTTGAGGTGAATTACTGTTGTATATTTTAGATAAACCAAGGGACTGAATGTGTCGGTACCATACTTGGCTAAGATGAAACCGGTAACCTATAATGTTTGTCTGCGGCCATTTCATGACAACAGCTTCGTGTACTACATGCTCAAAACCAATCACAACATTTGGAGGATTTAAAATAAGATTAAATTGAGTACATTTTTCTACTAACAATTTGAAAAAAAAAAAATTGTACGTTGACATGCTTTTTGAAGGCAATACACCAAATACTATTGGCACATAGTGCCCATACTTAAAACCATGGATCGTAAACATTTGCGTAAAGAATTTAGTACAGAACTGAAAAGTTCCATCTACAAAAATGGTATCCACAGAACACAGAAAGTTCCAATTCGTAAAGCAGGAGAACCTTATCGACAATGAGAGCAAAATCTTCCATTTTAGTAATGGTGCTGCCGGTTATTGGTCCTGGGGGAAACTTTCCCTGAGGTTACAGATTCTGATGATGACTTAGTTCGCAACCAACTGGCCCAACCTCCGCCAGGTTGCTCAGGCCCCGGGGTACACCACTTGGCGGTGAGATCAGGAGTGAGCAGAAGAGGTTAACAGAACCCAATGAGTAGGATTCTTGTATCGCCCTTCATTGCCCCATTTGTATCCCAGATATATAAAAAATGACTGATCATATGACTTGACAGTAGATTTAGTATTGTTTCCAGCTGTCAGATGTGTTCATTAAACAGTTATGTTAATATGGTGTCGTTCATCATCAATTGTTTCCAGTCTGTGGCCGGTTCATTTTAGTAAAATCCCTCTACTTCCTCTATTCTTCTCCTCTCACTTGATTACATCCTGTTATCTGCTCCTCCCATCTTTTTCTTGGCCTCACTTATTTTCCCAACATACTTCATTTTCAACAATTTTTTTTTGGTGGCCTTTCTTTTTCCATAATTATTACATATAGTGTAGACTGTAGGGTACAAACAGGGTAGTGACGAGCATACTCAGTGGGTGCCTCTCCTACTCAACCCTGATCTCACCGTGAAGTGGTGTACCCCAGCATCCGAGTAGCCTGGGTTGAATCCCAGCGGAAACCAGGGCGGGTGCATACGAGAGACAGGAGACTGGTCAACAAGCTTGGTGATGATGAGCTAAGTCTTCATCAGCACCCATAGCTTCAAGTTAGGGAAGGGTGCCATCAAAAGGTCTACCTGAGGACCTATAAGCTACAGCCCTGCTACCCAGGTGTAGACTACGACATGCTTAGTAAGCCGGTGGCTGAAAAAAAAACACCTCTAGAAATACAATATGCTGTCTTTATTGCTTGATAAACACTTTCTTTGGAAAATATCCTACTTCAACAAGTGACAGGCAGGATTCTGCTATTGGTAAAAGATTAGACCAATCGACCACTGAGCAATGTTTAGATTTTTGTGGATGACAATTCATTGGTCTCAGTCAAGCAGGATAACAATACCAACCTTCTGACTGCATATTACCCCCCCCCCCCCCCCCCCCC